>OX940983.1:9447831-10042214 GCA_954871275.1 Leptopterna dolabrata | reverse complement strand
TACGAGATGTTTCTTCGTCTTCTGATTTGTTTTTGTTGTCTCCTAAATTATATTAGCTTTCTCTGTTGAGTCAGTAGTCAGTTTTTAATTTTTTGCGTCTAATTGTGTGCGTTTTGCGTTCGGTCAGGTTCTGATGACAGATCTGTATTCGTAGAACCTACTTGCATAATGTCCTGTTTGCTGTTTGCGGTCTTCTGGATTGATCGGCGTCCTAACACACAGATAACTACCTAGCTTCAAGTCAATAGCTTCTCATTCAAGTAGGTACCGGCACATGGGTCATTGTTTTGTTATATTTTAGATTACTATATTTTTATAACACATGAATTCGGTGGCTAATTTGCAGTAGAAATTGTGGGCTTTTTCGTACGGTGATAGTGTGTTGATTACAAGAGATAAGCTTTGCTGAATATCACTCAGTCAGTAAATAAGGGAAGGGTGTTGTTGCCTTGGGGTATTTTGTAGACAAATCTGTTGATTTTGTGTTCTGGTTTGGTGCCCCACCGTTTTCAGAGCCCACGTACCGCTACTGTGTTCAGTGGTGGCAATTAACACTTTATTGGCCACATAATGAGGTGTTTATGTCGAAAGGTCTAGGCAGAAAACTACTGTGAGTTTAATTTTTGAGTTCCCGCTAGAAATTACGTATCAGGTAAATCGCTGAGTAGTTCAACACAAATCCCGCTCAGAGCGCCAGTACATCACTTTAAACGGTGAACAGAACCGCAATAGACGGACAGATGGGACTGCAAATTTATAAGTAAATTTAAAAAACATGCCCTCAAAATCAAACGTCACAGCGAAGGTTCTTAAAGGTTGTCAGGATGGTTTGCCATTTCTAATGTTGGGTTGTTGGCAGCATTGAGAACCGTCGCCTCTAGTCTTTGCTCCGCCTCCTTGGGCCAGCAGCCAATCAGGTGTCAATAGACCTCATACATCATTTCTTGCCGCATTTTTACTTTTAATCACCCTAATTTTAAACAAAATACCGCTTATTTTTGAAAACGGGCTTCAAACTACCATTTTTCCAAGAGCTCTGAATATATTTTTTCCAACAATAATTTTTGACAGAAATTCCCCAGTAGCGAATTTTCAAAGGAAATGAATTTTTGGATTTTCAAAGGAAATCAAGATATCGAAATGGGTCCAAAATTTTCAGAACATGAATCTTTGAAAATTTTTTACACAAATCCGTTCCAGAGCGTCATGGATTCATGCCTATATTTAGGAGAGCTATGTACCTATTAGGGTACAGCTTGACAATCTCATAAAATTCGAGTACTGCAGCTCACTGTTCCATACGTTGGTGGAATGTGCAGGTAGTCCGTGGATGTTATTAAGAATAATAGATGACAATCTTACTTACCACGGAAATATTTAAGTAAGTGCAAAATATATATCGGATAATTCAGCTGGAAAGAGGTAGACGGAAGTCGCGTTTTTGAAGAGTTTTAGCAACAAAGTTTTTCTGTACGTCTATTATGGTGTTTCAATATGATTTTCAATAACGAACCTTTGGGGAATCAAGCATGAAAAAAAAGAAAAAATTTAACCCTCCCTCAAAATTTGATGATTTCCGTTTGTTTCAGTTTCAAGATATGAAGAATCTGAAAATGTAATATTGAAAATAATAAACCACGATTTCTGTCCGCCCACCGTACTTCGCACTTTTCTTAGTTCCATGAACCGAAATTAATGAAATTTGATTTGTAGGTCCCGTTTGGAGTCTAGTTCGTCCGCGAAGATCGGCGTTACTGTCAGTCATAAGGGGTGAAAAATAGGGGCTGAAATTTTCAGAAAGCCGTAGCAAGAAAACTTTCAATAGAAGGGTATGGTTTTTTCAATAGGAGGGAAAGTTAAGGTAAAAACGCTGCAAAGTCCTTGTCACATGGGTTTATTATTCTATTGGAGTTCTAGAGATTTTTGTTGGCTGTTAAATGTATTGTTTCTTTCATGTGGAATGATTGAAATAGCTATTTCTGATGATTTCCACCAATTTTGGCCCCCAAAACATGAAATAGGTACGCTTTTTTTTTTTTTTTTAAGATCATCTTTGATCATTGGTAGTGGCATTTAATGGTCTTGATTCACCTGTTTACACTTTTTCCAATGTTATTGTACACATTGATGGTGATTTCAGACAGTTTTCCAGGTTTTTGACTCATAAAAAACCAATTTTGGGAGCTGAACCTTTGGTAAAACCTCAATTTCCGCGTCTTTGGTCAAAATCGACTTCATATTCGGTCTTCTCGTCCTCAAAAACATGGAAAAAGATACCTCAAAAGCTCATGTTACTAACATGTTGTTAAAACGCAAAAAGTACCTATTTTTATACACATTTTCACTCATAACACCCCTGGGAATATTCCGATCGGGCTGAAAAGTTTCGGGACACAACTAGGGCCCAAATGGAGCATGTGTGCGAAAGAACGACTTTTTTAGACCGAAAATGAAGCCTGTACACGTGATACGGCGTACGGCGGACGGCGTACGGCGTACGGCGGACGGCGGACGGACATTGCATTTTTGGAATCTACGCACCTTGAAACGGAAAAGAAAAAATTTTGAGGGGGTGTTATAAAAATTTTTTGCTGAGCGAATACATAGGTGTATTATTCACAGAATAATAAACCAAAAGGGGAAATTGTAAGGGAGAATATTTACGGGTACTGCTTCCTCCACCACCATCAGACAGTATCGACGCCCGTGGGATGATGATAGGCAATCTGCAGTTTTAAAATGACTCTTTCGTTGTGTCTGTCTCAGAAGAATTGGAGATGGTTTTCTAAATGTTTATTTCAATGTTCAAAACTTGAATTTTTATTCCCTACTGCTTCACGCATATCCCTCTGGCCCAACTTAGACCGCCCAAAGATCGAGTAGGTGTCAACAGTGAACTACTTGAATGCCTAATGTAGTGGTATAGCCATGGAATACCAGGCTCGGTCAGGAATTTGGTTGATGAGACCATTTTTTCTGTTCTCCCTTTCCCAGATATCCCTCTAGGTTTGGACATACCGTGGGGAGAATAGCTCGTCAGAACGTGAACTTCTCAAAGACTGCCCGAGAAACACGTGCAGACAATGTTTACAGTCCAATCTTGATGAGTTTTTTATGGGACCATTCGACGACTGACAAATACCGCCAAATTTCAGCAGATTGCAACCATTCCTTCGTACAGTAATAATAATACGCAATTTTATTGAGAAAAAAAGTGTTGATTTGGCAGAGTTATACTACCATACTAGAGCTGAGTAGGTACTAAATACGTTAGCGCCTTTATCTGCTCACGAGTCCAGTTACGGGTACGCGCCAACATTGGTACGAGGAGTGCAAAATTATGTTTTCTTTTCTCATTTCGGCTTATTATTTTCAAAAATGAACCTTTGGAATCGAGCATGAAAAAAAAATTGCTAAACTCCCCCTCAAAATTTGATGGTTTACGTTTCAAGGTATGTAGATTCCGAAAATGCAATAAAATTTTTTTGTCCGTCCGCCATACGCCGCACACCGAGTACTTTCCTTAGTTACCGTGAGCCAAAATTGACGAACTTCGGTTTATAGGTCCCGTTTGGGGTCTAGTTGGTCCTCGAAGCTCGGCGTTACTGCCAGTCATCCCTAACGGGTGAAAAATAGGGGGTTGAAATCTCCAGGACGCCGTTATCTCGAATTTTTTTACGGTTTTAAATAGTTCTTGAACTTGGGAGTTTTTTAAGACCAAGGAGCATTTTACGTCCATCCGTACGTTCACAGTAAGGCCCCGAAGTTTGCACCGACAAGCATTTTCGACAGCAAGGTGAATGAAACTGTATACACTCAGCCCAAATATAATCACTAGGGACGCGCTAACAATCGGGAACTGGCCCGAAATCATCATTGCTAGGGAGCACATGATTATATTCACGGAGTATGAAGTCGAGTTGATTGTTCTGTGATAGTTATTTCATTTGACAAATGATGGGCTCTTTTGGAGTTTGTTGATAGGCAGTGAAACTTTAACAAACGTTGAAGTATTATTGATGGGTAAATTATTACACAATGGTAAATTATTACACAACGGTATATTATTACACAACGGTTCGTTATACCATCTACGTAGAAGGGGCTGGAGTTTGTTGGTAGATACTTTTGCAACTTTTTTTACTCCACATCAACAATTTCCCTTCAGAACTTCATTATTTGCGTTTCTTTTTGCCATTTTAGTTACTGTTTGTCATCGACAGAATTATTTTAGCAACATTTAACTCGTAATTTAGGTAGGTACCTAATAGTAACGAGTACAGGGTTAGGTACTAACCTGCGGAGGGTCTGCGATCTACATAATATGTATAGAATAGTACATAATTATTATATTATATAGACGGGTTATCTATACAGAGAGCTGTGATCCGTAAAAGGAGGGTATTCTGTACAAAATAATAAACCGTTGTGCAGGGGTTTGAAGCGTTTTTCTAAAAAAAAAAAAAATTAGGAATAAGAGAGAAGAAACCTAAAAAACCTCCAATAAAAATAACCGTCAGCAGTAATGGGCTTACATTGTTGTGTGGGCTGTATAAAATATATACCTATATCACCATGCCACCATACATTATAATTACCATGCCACACATTACTACCATAGTTGTCATTTTTGTATACTCGAAATGCGAAAAACTGATTTTTGCGTTTTCCTACTTCAAATTGGGTATTTTTTTAATACTCGAATTTAGTTTGAGAAGGCCTCTTGGTCATCAACCACTGAAATAAAACAGTTTATTTATACCTTCTATATATCTACATTTACGAACTAAATCGCTCGTGGTGAAATTGTGGAAACCCTTTTCAAAATAAAAACGGACGATTGAGAGGTTGTCTATTTACACCAGTGTTACACGAAAAATACAATTTTATACCGGTTTCGGTAATCAAACCATCGTCAATAACAAAAAATAACTTCCAGTTATCAGTGATCAAACCATCGTCCGGTATAACAGAGTAAACAGACAACCCTTCAATAACTCAGTTTTTATTTATTTATTTTTTTAATCTACATTTATCTGGTATGTAACCTTAATTAGGATTACAAGAATCTCTGCCGCTTCTCCCCACAAATGGGCTTTTTAAATAGAATAAATTAAAACGAAACGTTCAAATACAAACTCATTGTAGTTATTAGCAGAGTCCCTATAATTAGTTAGGCGATTAGTCGGTAATGGGTTAATTAACAGTAGTCACCCGACCATCGGTAACGCCACTCACTAATGTCATTGTCAGAGACCACGAAATGGGACAAAATAGGTAAGTGAGCTGTTGAGGTTTTATTATGGTTTGACAGTACTCACGATGTTGAATTCAGAACCGAACGAGTGAACTCGTATCCCCGACCACCGGTAGCATTGAGCTGCGGGATGGAAAAAACAAACATAATATGAAAAAAATCGAAATATGGAAGTGGGGAAAACAAGCAAATACCTACGGAAGAATGTCATTACGAATATGGGATGTCTGTATGTAGCATCTACTCATGTGCCACACATACATGAAGAAATGTTTTAAATTTTGGCTTACTATTTTCAGTAACGAACCTTTGGAATCCAGCATGCAAGTAAAATGTTTAAACCCTCGAAATTTGATAGTCTGAGTTTCAAGGTAGGTAGGTACGTAGAATCCAAAAGTTGAATAAAGGCAGCAAATAAATTATTACACGACAGTTTATTATTTTCCTGTATAGAGATCGCTGTTTTCTGTGGTACCCCCAGGAAAGCCTTAAATCGACTACTGGAGGCCGGGCAATTACAGTTACCCCGCCAAGGACCCTCAGAACTCGAACCTCTGTTTACACGACAGAACAAGTAGGTCCCCCCCCCCCCCCCCCGTGACTCGACCCCCTAGGGGTCTTCGGGGTTGATTTTTCGTACACTCATTCTCAAAGGGTCCCTGAGGATGTGTACCATTTTTCAACTCATCGAACCTTCAGTTGCCGGAGTTATAGAAGTTTGAAAATCGCAATTTTCAAGTTGTTTTAACTTTTTCATCTTCTTTGACAGGGCTACAGCCTCAGAGACATAACGGATCGAGCTGAAATTTTGCACAACATTCGTAATGCTCCAAGGTAGCGCCTTTTGTACACCCCCCCCCCCCTCTTCACCCAAGACCACATCGAGGGGGGGGGGAGTAGAATAGGTAGTTTTAAGAGAAGTGACTTTTCTGGAATAACCCCTCACCCTCCCCCCCCCCCTTCCCTTCGGTCATTTGGACGTGGGGGGGGGGTTAGGAGTAGGTTAGACATCTCCTTGGTTAGAAATGGTTTTAAGCGCTGAAATTTTGCTCACACATTCGTTATGTTCCCAAGGAAGTGCAATTTGTGCAATTGGTCCTCCCCCCCCCCCCCCCACGACCATTTGGCACCCACCATGGAGTAGGGGGTTCTTAGGAGTAGGTTGGACAGGGCTGTAAGAGCTGAAATTTTGACACACATTGGTTATGCTCCAAGGAAGTGCCTTTTGTGAAAGTTATCCCCCACCCCCCCCATTTGGCACCCAACATGACGAGGGGGGGGGGGGGGATTTACGCGTAGATTAGAGAGGGTTTTAAAAGCTGAAATTTGGCGCACACATTCGTTATACTTGAAATGTCTTTCAACGCTGCTTCGTGGGCAGCTTTTTACCCCCACCAAACAGCTTTGAATGAAATTTGAAGTTGTGGGGGGAACTAACAGGTTTCTATACACAGATCCAACAGAGGGAGAAGGGATAGGTTTCTATATGCACATCCGAGGATGCTGCTTCGGTGGGCAAAATGGATATCAACCCTTTTTGCGGCTGAGGAGGTTTTGTTGGCGGGTAAGTGTTTACAACAGGGTTGTTTTTGGGGGGATATGCCTTTTCACCGCGCCATTTTGGCCCCATGAACGCCGTACGCTGCGTCGTATTTCGCACTTTCCGCGATGCTCGTCGTTACTGTCATGTCTATGGGATGAAAAATAAGGATTGCAATTTTCAGAACGCAGTAGCTCCAACTTTCATTAGAAGGGTTTGGTTTTTTATCGTTTTTAATCTGATTTCGAACTGAGCATTTTTTGAGACGGCCCTGAGCACTGTGCGTCCGGCCGTTCTTCACAGTGAGACTCAACTTTTCACCGAAAAGCATCGTCAACATGAGTGTGAACGATACGGCCCAGATATAATTGCTAGGGAACAGCTGGTTATACTAGTGGGTCCGGTGACCAAGTGCCTTACACAGTTTTGAAAATAGGATCAAATTCAACCTGTATATACCGTTTAATGGCCAAATATTTATCATTCACTGTAAGGATGACTGATAGAGCTTTGAAAGTTATTCCATTCGATTCAGCGTGCTGGAAACACGAAAAACTACACCAAACACACATTTTTCTGTCAGATGGCACCACTGCGCATGCGCAAATGCGAACCCGTGGTACTCAGTTTCTCACGAATAAATAGCCCGATTTCGTTCAAATTCGGTGGGTACTGTGGCTTCTTGATTGTTCCCTATGAATTTCAAATAGTTCTGATCAATGGCATGGCCACTGCGCATGCACAAACGCGATATCTGAGGTACTCAATGTCTCACCAACCTATCGCCCGATTTTTCAGGAACTTTTCTTCAAACTAATAATATAAATAATAGATATATAAATAAAAGATAAATAACAAAAAATAATATAAATTATAGAATGGGCAATACTCGTTGGTTAAATTTCTCTTTTTTTTTGCCAAATTCTGTTCCATAATGGCAATTAACACTTTCTTGACCACATAGTGAGGTGTTACGTCGGAAAGTCTAGGCAGAAAATGACTGTGAAATTTGAGTTTCTGAGTTCTCACTAGAAATGACGTATCAGGTAAATTGCCGAGTAGTTCAACTCAAATCCAGCTTACAGCGCTAGTGCATCACTTTAAACAGAACCGCAGTGGATGGATGGATAGAACCACTAATTTATAAAAATAAATTTTAAAAACACGTCCTCAAAATCAAACCATGGGGAAGGTCACGGCAAAGGTTCTTAAAGGTTGCCACGAAGGTTTGCCATTTCTATCGTTGGGTTGTTGGCTTCGTGTGCGTTACAGGACATGGGGACGGTGGAAAAATGCATATTTATGTAACTGTAATTGCCGAACGTTAGACAGCCTATGCTACCATAAAACGAATCGGGTTTCTGATTGAAATGTCGCAACCAGTTTTTCCCTATATATGATGTGTTATGAATCTCAGAGAGGATCTTTTCTATAAACCTCACGTCCGGAGGAACGCACGGGGAGTTTACTACAGGAGAAAGTTATTGGGTCTCAAACCAGTCCTGCAGGATGACGTGAATAAGTTGGAGTCGGAGTATACAGACAAGTCTTATCCCTAGAATCTGTTCATTCATCACGACTACCATGTATATAATACAATTAAATATACTACGGCTACGAAACCCGTATATATCAAGGGTGCGCTAGTGTAAAAACCCCTCATAACATAACTCTGAACGTAATTCTCTGTTCAATAGGCTCATAACGTTTTTTGAAATATATGTTTCGTGAGAATATTATTTGTAAGTATTAAACATGTTTATTGGAAGTCAGGTTTTTTACAGGGTATTATGGAAGGGTGGGTTGGTTCCCCTGCCCAGATCACAAGGTTGGTTTGTATTCGTGTTCGTAACGAAATAAAATAAATACATGCGCATACCCCAGTCAGGACCACTGATTTCCAAACAACAATTTACTGGCAATTTGTGGGCAGGTAAAAAGTAGGATTAGGAAAGTAAGTATGCTTGAGTGTAGGCTCCTCTCGTCATTGGATAGAACTTGGCAGAAAATTTTCGTTATGGAAAACGAAAATATGAGCAATTATACACAACTACAGACAGAGACTCAGTCGCTTGAAGCTCGACAGCCCGATCGGAATACACGCAGGGGTGTTATGGGAGAAAAAATGGGCGTAAAACTAGGGGGTTTTGAGTGTTTTTTTTTATGTTTTAGTGAACATGATCTTGTGCGGTATCTGCGTTTTTTAGGGCGAGAAGACCGATATATAGTAGATTTTGACCAATGAGTGAAGAGTTGAGGTTTTAACGAAGTTTCAGCTCCTAAAACTAATTTTTTATGTGTCTAAAACCTGTGAAATCGTCTGAAATCACCATAAATTTGTATAATAACACTGGAAGTAGTATTAAAAGGTGAATCAAGACAACTAAATGGCACTATCAAAGATAATTTGACAAAAATAGGAGCCTAATTTGAGTTTTTGGAGGCCAAAATTAGTGGAAACCATCAAAAATAGCTATTTAACTTTGTCTTGCACACGAAAGAAACAATAAATGAACAGCAAATATTTCTGCAGGTATGTCCAGTAGAATAATAAACCCATGTGACAAGGACTTGGCAGCTTTTTTTTTCAATGCGACGAAAGTGTTTGAAAAAATCGTATACTACCTACCATGTTTTGGATCCATTTTAATAGCTCATTTTCTTCAAAAATTCGCTTAAACGGTAATTTTTTATTTAATTCAATTTGCGGCTATTAATACAAATATAGGCATGTAGGTACATAATAGAAATATGGTACAGAAATATAATATTAGGTACTCAGTATCAGGGCAAAATTCAGTATTGTAAAAGCTCCCCCTCTCACCACAAAAACCAAAAACGTAAAAATTTGCACGACTGTTGCACGTAGTGCAAAAACGTAAATAGCCGCCACAGGGCTCCCTCCTCGAAGCCGTCACAGAAGAGTTCATTAACTTGGGAGCCCCTCGGGAATAAGGACGAAGAAAGCGGCTAGCACAGATTTCTCTTCGCCGCGAGGGAGATCCGCGCGCCTCTTCACATTTCCCTTTTCCAATTTTCACGGTCTCGCGAGTTTTCCATTTCAAACGAGCTCAAAGGAAAAATCCTTTTGAACTGGAAGAGGTTGAGCTGCGGGAGGAGGACGGTCCTCCCTCAGCGGCATTTCAGTGATGACACGGTCCGCGAGGATCGCGTTATTTCTTTCATTGAGTGAGCCTGTCAGACGTGTGAACAAAACAAAATAAGTCGCTAAGCGAACTTTGTCTGATAGTTAGGTGCCTACTAAACCGAGTGTGATGAGTTGATGACTAAAAAAGGCATCAGTGAAGAAAATTACGACTTTGGGCCGGTTTATCGATGTCATTTTTCAAACAGCCTTTTAGGAAGATTTAGTCAACCGATCCCAGCATCCGTGCGCATGGGTGTTTATCAATCCTCGTTTAGAGCGTACATAATTCAACGGTTCTTGGATGGCCGGCTATTTTTCTTAAACGGGCAGTTAGCTGTTTAAATGAAGCTTTCTAACCGTAACGGAAGGTTGGAAGCACATTTCTGTGTTATTTCTCGAATTATTATGAATATTATGTGATTTTGGTTCATTATTCTCTAAATAATACAATTATGTATTCGGTTGGGTTTTTTTTCTCGAACACCCCCATAACACTTTTTCTTTTATGCTTCAAGGTGTGCAGATTCCAAAAATGTCCGTCCGCCGTGTCATCCACATCCATCTTAATTTTCGGTCTAAAAAAAAAAAAAAAAAAATCGTTCTTTTGCACTCCATTTGGGCCCTAGTTTTGTCCCCTATCTCGGCAGCTCGAACGGAAAAAACCCAGGGGTGTTATGGGTAAAAAATGGGAGCAAAATTAGGTATTTTTGAGGTTTTAGTGAACAAGAGCTTGTGAGGTATCGTTTTCCATGTTTTTTAGGGCCAGGAGACCAAATATGAAGTTGATTTGACTACTGAGTGAAAGATTGAGGTTCTAACGAAGTAAGTTTTAACTCTCAAAATTCAATATTTATGGGTCAAAAACCTGTGAAAATGGCTGTAATCACCAATAATTTGTATAAAAACACAGGAGGTAGTATTAACAGGGAATCAAGACAATTCAATGACAGCTTCACTGATCAGAAATAATTTGCCAGAAATATCAACCTAGTACTCGACTTTAAAAAAGCCGTCAAATATAGCTTTGTGTGTCTCTTCTCTGAGGTCCCAGTCGTGCCGTAATCTGTCGAGAATAATAAACCCGTGTGACAAGCACTTTGCAGCGTTTTTAAATCACTTTGAATTTTGTGATTTGAAATGGTGCTCCCCCTCTGATATTTTTGTCATTTTTCTCGTGATGGTCAAAATTATAGTTTTTGGAACTCATTTTCAACAATTGAAACCAAAAACACTAAGCAGTTGTTAAGTTTTTTTAGTTGGATAATAGACAATATTAGGAAAGCTCATCAAGCCATTTGATAAAATACGACGAGTGTACTTCCCTACTGAAGGCTATTTTGTACACAGTTCTAACTGGATAGTGAGTTTTTCTTCAATGTACTCTCATTTTATTATAAGATCAGATAATATACTCAAATTGAAATGAATCTCAGAAGTTAAACTCTGCCAGAAACATTCAGTTTCGTTGTACAGAATGTACTGACCGCAGTAGATAGGTATGCTAGCATAATGTTTCATACTTCTTTCAATGAATCTTTCTCAAAAAACAACTCTTCTAACAACAAAGAACACAACCAGCAAAACTAAAAGGTTTCTCTTAGGTTACACACCGTTTTGCTCTTTATTCTGTTAATTATTATTTTTCCAATATCCATTCACTATTTGTCACGTATTTGGGGAACTCCTCGTTGAACTGGCATTGATTTTGCATATAAACAACCGATTAGGCACATCATTATTATCGTATTCATGAGTGATCATCAATCCACGAGCAAAACTGGAGCCAGACTGGCAGAAAACGTCCTCAGAGCCATAAGTCGGTAAACAAAAAGTTATCCTCGGAGGAAATCAGCCTTATTTCTTGAGTTTTTGCGAATTTTCGGAGAAAATGAGCTATTGCCGTGGACCTAAAACGTTTAGTAAGTCCATACGATTATATAGAAATTACACGTAGGTACAATCCCTAACTAACCCTAATCGGACCGTACAAATTTCTAATTCTTTTAGGGTCGAAAATCGGTAAGTATCGCCAGGAATAGCCTCAAAAAACAATAGATACCTATAAACCAAAAATACTTCAGTTTCTTAACATTTTATAGGACGCTGAATCGAGACAATTTCAACTGCCAACAATATTTTTTCCTGAATAAAAGTGAGGGGGGGATTCGCTGAAAACGGCCAAAGATAACTTTTAATCTACAAAAACGACTACAAATTTACAACAACAACAAACAAAAAAACCGTTAAGGACGGTGACACCAGACAGACAAAGGATTATTTCAGTATCCAAAATTGTTTTTATCTATAACAGATCAAAAATGTATTTCTTGATAACAACAACAAACATAAAATTGCTCAAAACTGGAATAAATGTTCCTAGACGTTCTTGATGGGTGACCGGAACTTCGCAAAAATCCCTCAAAGTTTAGAAGAGAACAGATGGATAGAATTTGTGTGGAACTTCTGCAATATCAGCAACATCTTTCAAAACTAGTAAGAACCAAATGATAATATTGTTGGCAGTCATAGAAAAAACTCGCAGATTAACCTTTGCTTTCATATCGTAATATGCTCCACCAGAGCAAGCAGTTAACTATAAGTACAGGTACAGTAATAACTATAGTAGTACAGGTACCACAGGTAGTAGAGGTCTGTAGCAATAGCTGAAGATGAGCAGAAGAGTTCAAGTTTCAGAGGTATGCAAAAATGAGTAAGATTTTACCCGTTTTTTTTATTTATTCAATCCGTAGAAAATTGAATAAATAATAAATTAAATTTCCCATCTAAAAGAGTGACAGCTTGCGATGAGGTGATTATTGTATGTTATGATCATTTACAACAATAAATAGTATACCCAGATACCCACAATAGTATAAAAAACGCTGCAAATCCCTGCACAACGGTTTATTATTTTGTATAGAATACCCTTCTGTTACAGATCACAGCTCTATGTATAGATAACCCGTCTATATAATATGATATGTACTATTCTATTATATACATATTATGTAGATCGCAGACCCTCCGTAGGTTAGTACCTAACCCCGTACTCGTTACTAGGTACCTACCTAAATCACGAGTTAAATGTTGCTAAAATAATTCTGCCGATGACAAACAGTACCTAACAAAAAGAAACACACATAATGAAGTTCTGAAAAGAAATTGTTGATGAGGAGTGAAAAAAGTTGCAAAAGTACCTACCAACAAACTCCAGCCCCTTCTACGTAGATGGTATAATGAACCGTTGTGTAATAATTTACCGTTGAGTAATAATTTACCGTAGTAATAATTTACCCATCAATAATACTTCAACGTTTGTCCAAGTTTCACTACCTACCAACAAACTCCAAAAGAGCCATCATTTTTCAAATTAAATAATATCACAGAACAACCAACTCGACTTCATACTCCGCCAATATAATCAGGTGATCCCTACCAATGATTGGCCGTATTCACAAATTCCTATTGTGGGCGCGTCTCTGGTTACGAGATTTGGTTTGAATTGTATACAATTTCATTCACACTGGAGTCGAAAATGCCTGTCGGTGCAAACTTCGGGGCCTTACTGTGAACGAACGGCTGGACGTACGATGCTCCGGATGGTCTTAAAAAACTCGCAAGTTCAAGAACTATTTAAAACCGTAAAAATATTTACGTAAAAAAATGGTATAGGCGTTTTGAAAATTTCAACCCCTATTTTGAACCCCTTAGAGATGACTCACAGTAACGTCGAGCTTCGAGGACCAACTAGACGCCGAACGGAACCTATAACCCGAATTTCATCAATTTTTTTTCATGGTAACTAAGAAAAGTGGCCCGTACGGCGTACGGCGTACGGCGTACGGCGTACGGCGGACAGACAGAAATATTTTTATTGCAGTTTTGGATTCTACATACCTTGAAACGTAAACCATCAAATTTTGAGGGGGGGTAAGAATTTTTTTTTTCATGCTCGATTCCAATGGTTCATTATTGAAAATAATAAACCAAAAATTATTGGGAACTGCCAAGTAGAATATGCTGGGAAAGTACTGCGGAGTAGCCACTACATTTGCCAAATTCTGCATTCTTTTGTACCTACACAAAATATGGAAGTAAACAGAGCTCTTATTTACAGTGTATTAGCGACGAGGGAATCGAATGAAACACGTCATATACCGTTTAATTCAACTTTTGACCCTTTTATTGATATAAATATATGGTATCATTAATAGCCACATTGATTTCTATAATTTAAGGCTGTAAACACTTGGATTTAATGGCTCATTATTGAATGTAATTCACCATCTGAACTACCATTTTATATCGTCCACTATAATGGTTGTAGTTGGCTCATGATTGACATTTGACGTGACGCGAAAGAAACTCAGGATTTATTAGTGTTATTATTTTGGAGAATTATTGTTCAACGGTTATCAACCTTTCCTTCACCAGCAGTAACATGTGGTCACTGTTTACAGTCAGCCTGTACTTCGTATGCAAGTTCAACGTGACTACAGCAGGAATAAACATATTTTATCAGTAGGTACTTATCGATTCACCTTATAAATTACTTGAGCTTACCCAAACATTCCTGTAATGTGGGTGAGTGATTCTTGGAGTGATTTTGGAAGTGATTTTGCACATTATGTACTTCTCTAGGTCGGAAAGTTTCAATTTAGATGTTATTGGAGACAATATATCGTTCAAAATCATTTATGGATCCTATGTGATGAGAAATAATAGTAATTGTGTTTAGGTAAAATGGTGGTTAAATTGATGATGGGTTATATTTTGTACCTACATACTTGCTATACAAGGTGTGCTGCTACGAATCCACCCTCACCAAGGCAGGGCAAATTATCAAGCACAAGTAATTAGCGGTTAGTTAGATCAACATTGAATTGAGGGGAATGAAATCGGCTATGAGTTGGGTAAATTACAAAATGAGAATTCCACCAAGCACCTAATTCAGAGTTGAAATGCACTCAAAATCATGTGCGATCCGCAGGAGGTGGAATTACTGGGGCAACCATCAAAACATTGTGCAGATAATGCGCACGCTATGAGCATATTAAGTACCTGCGACCGCACACAACCCCCCCCCCCCCCTCGTTAAAATAGCCCATTTTCGAAGAACCCCCGTGCACTTGACCGACCACATTTTCCGCGTCGCGGGCTGACATGAATAATCATGATTTATCGTCCGGAACGTGCAATACCTATCTACAATATGCCAGTAATTATGGTGAGCTCAACATCAGTACGACGCACGATTTAAATTCAGCAGTGTGGCCATAACCGATACGTTTCCTATTGTACCGGTTCAACCTAGGGATGTCCCAAAAGTATCGATACATATCGATACTTTTTCCCCTGATATATATCGTAGTATCGATACTTTTTTCCCAGTATCGGAGCCGATACTTTTTTTTTATCCTCGAATTTTATTAGTTTCAACGCCTACGACGTGCAGGTACTGTTGGCAGTACCTCTAACTACATTGCTGGAAGACCAACCACTTCAACAAATTAAAGAAAGTTGATGTACCACCACCTCCAGCTCACAGTGAGAATCAGCTGTCCTCCATTAAGTAGGAAGGGCCAACAAAATGTTAACCCAACCAAGCAACCAACCAACCTAACTCTAGTTCTTTGTTCTTTCTTGTTTTCTGATGTAACTGTGCCGAAATAATGTCATGCCTTGTCTTGTCTTGTCAATAATTTTGAAAAACAAGCGCCCAAACAAAAAAAAGATTCAAATAAGAAAGAAGTAGGTATTGGTTATCCTGAAATAATTCTTCGATAGGCTGACGATGGTATTTTATATTATACCAATGTAGATGAAGTAAAAACGTGGGATGTGATACTGTCACGCTAATGGAGAGAGAACAAAAATGACATTTCCACCCATTTTTTAAAAGTATCAAAAAGTATCGATGTATCAAAAATGTGATGAATTTAAAATTCTCATCACGGTGGCGTGGAAGGAAGGTGAGTGAGTGAATTTAGGTAAAGGATAGAAAAGGAGGAAAAGTCGCAGGCGGCTGTAGTCAACCGAACATCTACGACTTTTGGAGGAGAGAGAGGTGGTGTGGAAGGAAGGTGAGGAAAAGTCGCAGGCGGCTGTAATCAACCGAACATCTACGACTTTGGAGGAGAGAGAGGTGGATGAGGGAATTTCACCTAGGCGGCTGTAGTCAACCGTTCATCTAGGTGAAGGAGAGGAAAGGAGAGGTCCCTTGTCTAGGCGGCTGTATTCAACCGATCATCTAGACAAGGGGGGAAGGAGGAGAGAGGAGAGAGGAGGTGAAATTCCCAGGCGGCTGTATTCAACCGATCATCTGGGAGGTAAGGTAAGAGAGAGAAGAGAGAGCTGGTTAGAGGAAGTGTCGAATGAAGCTTGAGCGCCAGGATCCGGGGTTATATAGTACTTGGGGGCCTCTCCCTCCAGCTCCTTGCTGGGAGCTGGTAGTGGGGCCCCAGGTTGAGTAACCCTGGGTTCTGTCGCCTGTCCCCACTCATGTCTTTATTTACGGAGCTTTTAGTTTGGCGTTTGAATATTGGTGAGAACTTAATATGATAGGAGTGTTCCCGGGAGGGACTCACGACAGAGGTCCCCCCAGTTTGAACCAATATTGGTGCTGAAGGCGCAAGATGACAGGAGCTGAGGGCTACGGCAAACAAGAGGTGGTCGCTGAAGGCGCAAAATGACAGGAGCTGAGGGCTACGGCAAACAAGAGGAGGCGCGGAAGGCGCAAAGAGACAGGGGCTGAGGGCCGATGCAAACAGAGGTTGAGCTGAAGGCGGTGCTTAAAAACTAGTAGTAACATGGTAGAGTTAGTAGTAGTAACATGGTAGATGATAAGTAACACAGTAGATGATAAGTAGTAACATGTTAGATGATAAGTGAGCAGGTAGAACATAAGGTAGGTAACAAGGTAGTAGATGATAAGGAAGTAGATGATGATAAGTAAGTAACATAGTAGAATAAGTAGGATGAGATGGCGAGAGTATGTACAGTGCAGTGGTCATGATCCCTAAACATTGGCGTTTAGGGAAGTGATCGGCAAGGGCGAGATGAGGTAGATGAACAATATTTACAATGAGATGAACAATATTTACAATGAGATGGAGTATGTACAGAGGGTGAATGAGTAGTTACAGATGACGGGTGAGTATTTACAGTATTTACAGATGAATTAGTGTATACAGATAGTACAGAGGTATGTACACACATTTGGTCACTTTGTGGGAGGCGGTTGCGAGGATCCGCCGGTTCCTGGGTGTGGTGTGGCGAGTGGTAGTGTGTGTGTGTGTGTGAGTATAGTGTGTTGGGGGCAGTCGCCGGCGGCCGACGTGTTGAGGCGGCCACGGAGGGGCCTCGAGTTCCGGTACAGTGCGAGTGGGTTGATGAGACACCAGCGCTGTCCCGGAATCTCAAGGCCCCGCCGTGATTGCTCATAGCGGGGCGGGGGACTTGGCCGCCGGGACGAGGGGGGCGTGGGGACGCTCCCTCCGTCCGTTCCGTCGCCCGGGCCGTTTCGTCCCGGCGGGAACTATTGGGGATATCCCCGACGATGGAGGGGAGGGAGGGGGATCGAAGATGGAAAATTGGGGGGGAATTAAAACGGGGGGCTCCGAAATCGGCGGTTGGGCGGGGGGTGTTGGGTTTTTGGATGGTATGGGGGGGTTGTGAAGCTGAATGGTTGAAATTTGAACAGGGGGGGCTGAAATTTGGACAGGGGGGGCTGAAATTTGAACGGGAGGCGGGGGAGGCATGAGTTCCGCAAGGCGGAACTCGTGACGGATGGAATCCATCAGGGGGTCGGTTGGGGTGTAGGGGGGGTGTACCCCCGTGGCTTGTGCTACGCGAAATTCGCGTAGAATTCGCCACTGGGGGTACTTCCATCGTCGGGGCCGGGGAGGTAACCCGGAGATCCGTGGCGGAACAAAATAAAGCGGTGTGGTAGGCCCGGGCGAGGGGGGTAGGGGGGAAAGCGGGTCCGGGACAAAAACGTCCCGGAGAATCGCCGCCATTTCCGGATCCGAGTCGAAATCCGGAAACGACGGAGGTGACGGGTGTTGCGGGAAGAGCTGATGGTGCATCGTGAACGGACGGCGGGAGACTGATAGTGTTAGGTGTTGGGGTTAGCACAGGTGCGGGCTTGCACCTGGCTAACGGGACTGTATGTGGTTTGCCGTCAATTAACAGGGTTGCGGTTGTATGTGTTGTGCGAATGACTTGAAAGGGCCCGGCGTAAAGTGGTTGGAAAGTTTTATGGATGCCGGGCTCTTTCAGGTACATGTGTGTTGTGGTGAAAAATCGTTTGGGATAAGTGGTGTCGTTTGTCGGTGTCGTTGAGTGTAGTGGTTCCCTGTTAATTGACGGTGTGTGGTGTGGA
The DNA here is from genome assembly GCA_954871275.1 of Leptopterna dolabrata. NCBI lineage: Eukaryota > Metazoa > Arthropoda > Insecta > Hemiptera > Miridae > Leptopterna > Leptopterna dolabrata. The sequence continues at coordinate 10,023,886 of OX940983.1, read as the reverse complement.
GTGAAAATATCGGCCGGTAAACGTAGCGGGTCTTTAAAGGCGTTTTGTGCGGGGCTAGTTTGGTCTGAAGGACGGGCGGATGTTCGAAGGCTGAGCAAAATGTAGGGGAGAGATTTTGTCCAGGAAGGGGAATTTGTCGATGTAGAAATGGCTTGTTTCAGGACCGAGTGCCACCGCTCTATTTTCCCGTTGGATTGGGGATGGTATGGGGTAGTGTGAATTTTGTGTATGCCGAGGGAACGTAGTAAATCGGAAAAGTGGGCGGACTCGAACTGCCTCCCTTGATCGACCGTGACTGTCCGCGGACAACCGTAACGGCTAACCCATTGAGAAAGGAAAGCCGCTGCGACGGTGTCCGCGGTGATGTTTGAGAGTGGAATGCATTCCACCCAGTTGGTGGCACGGTCGATCATCGTGAGGCAGTATTTTTTCCCCTCGGACGGGGGAAGGGGGCCCACTAAATCCAGATGAACGTGTTCCCACGGCAGGGAGTCGGGAATGGTTTGAGGTGGGACATGGGGGTGGGCCGAGACCTTAAACCGCTGGCACTTCTGGCACCCCAGAACCCAGTTACGAATATCTGTATTCATATGGGGCCAGAAGTACCGCGTCTTGATGAGGTCCCGGCTCGCCCGAATGCCAGGGTGGTGAAGGGAATGGTAGTGGAGGAACAACTGCCTCCTCAACCCCGGTGGGACGTAAGGGCGCGGTGAATCGGCCGTTACGTCGCACCAGAGGTCGAGGGGAGGCAGCTGTTCCAATTTGGATGCGGAAATAAGGTTGGAGAGGGCGGGGTCAGAGGTTGGATTTTGGTTTGACTTGATGGATTGAGGGGAAGGGAATGGCAGCAACTCCGCCACCGGCGCGGGGATAGGGGTGGGTCGGGAGAGCGCGTCCGCCACGCAGTTGTCGGCCCCCGGCAAATATCGTATATCGGACGTAAACTGTCCGATAAACTCGAGCTGCCAGAGGCGACGCGGGGAGGCGGACTTGCGATTTTGAAGGAGGGCGTGGGTCAGGGGCTTATGGTCTGTAATGACAGAGAACTGCCTGCCCTCCACGAAGTCACGAAAGTGTTTTATGGCTTCGTGGATGGCGAGGAGTTCCCTGTCGAAGGTAGAGTAGTTTTTCTGGGTGGGGGATAAGGTTTTAGAAAAGAAGCCAACGGGTTGGGGGGTGGCGCCGGTGTGCTGTTGGAGCACTGCCCCGATGGCCCAATCGGACGCATCGGTAGTGATGGAAAGGGGAGCGTGAGGGTCGGGGTGGGCTAATAGAGCGGCGTCTACTAGGTCCTGTTTGCAAATTTTGAAGGCGGAGGAGAGTTGGGGGGTCCAGGTGATGGGGCGGTTATCATTTTTTTTGGAGGGTTGGGGGATGGCGTGTATGAGTGGTTGTTGATGTTGAGCGGCGTGTTTTATGTGTCTACGGTAAAAATTGAGCATACCCAGGAAGCGGCGGAGCTCGGTGACCGTGCGGGGTTGCGGGAAGTCAATAATCGCGTGGACCTTGTCCGGGAGGGGTGTGATGCCGTCCGAGGATACTTGGTGGCCGAGGCAGCGGACGGAGGGTTGGCCGAGGACACATTTGTCGGTGTTGACTAGGAGGCCTTCGGAGGAAAAGATGTTGAGGACTTGCTGTAGGTGGGCGAGGTGTTCTTCCTGGGTCTTGGAGGCGATCAGTATATCGTCGAGAAAACAAAATACGAAAGGCAGGCCTCGCAAGATACTGTCCATATACCGCTGCCAAGTTTGCGCCGCGTTCCTTAATCCGAAGCCCATCTTCACATATTCAAATAACCCGAACGGGGTAATTATAGCGGTTTTCGGGACGTCGGGGGGGTGGATGTTGATGTGATGGAACGCTCGCGAAATATCAAGGGTGGAAAAGATCGTGGTGCCATGGAGATGTGACGAAAAGTCACGCAGGTGGGGGACATTATAGAGGTCCGGCGTGGTCTTCGCGTTGAGCCGCCGGTAGTCCCCGCAGGGGCGGATATCCCCGTTGGGCTTCTGGACGATGTGGAGTGGAGAAGCCCAAGGGGATTTTGAGGGGCGTATGATACCGTCGGCGATGAGTTTGTCGAAATGTTGGCGGGTCTTTGACAGCTGAAGGGGATGTAGGCGGCGGGCTTTGGCGGTGATGGGTGGTCCTGTGGTCTCAATATGGTGCTGGACAGTGGAGATGTGTGCAGAGGGGCGGCGCTGGGGACGGTAGTTGAGGAGGAGGCGTTCGAACTGTGTTGGGGGGTGGTTGATAGCGTGAATGAATCCGGGTATGGGTGTTTTGGTGGCGGGGTCGATCAGGCGCGCGTTCCGGACGTCGACCTGGAGACCGAAATAGGCAAGAAAATCGGCCCCCAGGATCGCCTTCTCCACGTCCGCCACGGTAAACTCCCACTCGTACGCGAGCCCGCTCATATGAACTGAGGAGCGGTACGTCCCGTACGAGGGGATGGTGGTACCGTTGGCGGCGTAGAGAAGCTGCCGGTAGCAGCGCGCCTGACGACGGAGGATGTTGTTGGGGAATATCGACAGCGCCGCCCCCGTGTCTACCAGGAAAGGAACATTAGTTTTCCTGCAGCGCAGGAAAAGTCGCTGGTGGGTCGGAAGGGCGTTGTGTTTGATGGCGGAGGTAGGGACGTGTGGTGGTGGTGGCAGGTCCTCCGCGAAGGAGACGCGGGGCGGTTTGTTGCAGGTCCGGAGGGGGGGAACTGTAGCGGCCGGTTGAGTGGTGGCCGGAGGGGGTTGTGCCCTGGAGGCGGGCTTGGAGGGTCCGTTCCGAGGTGGGGGAACGGAAGCGGCGGCGTGAGTGGCGGCCGGAAGGTTGGTAGCCCTTGTGGCGGGCGGGGAGGTTCCGTTCCGAGGTGGGGGAACGGCAGCGGCGGCGTGAGTGGCGGCCGGAAGGTTGGTTGCCCTTGTGGCGGGCGGGGAGGTTCCGTTCCGAGGTGGGGGAACGGCAGCGGCGGCGTGAGTGGCGGCCGGGGGGTTGGTAACCCTGGTGGCGGGCGGGGAGGTTCCGTTGCGGCGGTGGTGGGGTGAGGGTTTCGGCGGCGCTGTAGGCGCGGCCGGGAGGTTGGCTGCCGTGGCGGCGGCGTAGGAGGGGTAGCGCGGCCTGGTGGTGGTGGCTGTGTGAATGCGGGCGGGGGGGGTATGTGCATGGTCCCCCCCGTGTCGGCGAGGAGGGGGGCCCGCCGGATTTACCGGCGGGCGGCTGCGTTTCCCTGCTTAGGGGCGAAGGAGCAGGGGGGTTGGCACTTGCGGGCCTCCCCACCGAAGTTTACGTGATAGAAACAACGGTGGGGGGGGTCCGCAGGGAGGTAGTCGGTTGTGGTGGGGCGGGCCGAGTTGGATGCGCGCGCAGCTGCTGGGGACCGTCCTCTGCGCTGGTGGGGAGGGGATGCGTTGCGGCGCTCGGGTGAGCGCTGGCGGCGGCGGTCGGCGGACGAGTCGCGTCGGCGATCCGCCGAAAGGGGTCGACGTCCGTCGAGGGAGGATGCCCGGCCGCGGTCCCGGGATTTTGTGCGGTCCCGGAACGGCGGGGGGTGGCGCGGTGTACGCACCTCACCGACGGCGGCCGCAGCGGCCAAGTCGTGCACGGTGTCCGCGAGCCGTAGGAGGGGCTCGTCGGGACCGTCGAGATGGCTGGCAAGGGCCATCTGGATGGGGTGGGGAAGGGCACGTAACCAGAACGTGCGTGCGATGTCGGCGGTCATAATTCCCTGCAGCTGGTGTCGCAGCCGTCGGTAGAGGTGGGAGGGCTTCTGGTCGCCGAGGTGTTGAGGTTGGGAGAGGGCGGCGACTCGGGCGATCTTCGACGGCTGGTAGGTGTTGATGAGGCGGCTGCGGAGGTCGTCGTACGCAGCGGCGGCGTCGGGGGAGATATCAGAGGTCTGCAGCAGGATCTCATAGGGCAGTAGCGAAATGATCCGGGAATACCGGGTTTTCTGGCTGCGGATGTTGGCGGCCGAAAATGCTGCGTCCACTTGGAAAAACCAAAGCGCCGGGTCGTGCGTGTAGAAGGGGGGCAGCGACAGAGGGAACGCAGCGGACGCCGTCATGACGTTGGCGGCGGCTGCGGCCGTAGCGGCGGCGGCGGCGGCGGTGTCCGACGTCGCAGAGGTCGGCGGGGAGAGCGTGGAGAAAGGGTTGTCGGCCAATGCGTCGGATGTCGCAGCGGCGGGCGGCTGCAGTGTGGCTGGTCGCAGGAGCGGCGGCGTCGGTGAGTTCGGGTCCATTTCTGTAACGAAAATTCAAAAATTTGACGTGGTTTTGAATTTCGAAATTCGCAATCGGCGGGAGCGGTGGTGCGTTGAGTTGAGAGGTGAGTGGTGAGGGTTGGGCCAAGAATTGCGAATTTAAACTGACTGGTTAAAATTTTGAATTTAAAATTTGGGACACCGAACTACTTGACTGGGGCGACACATGAGGTGGGAAGGTGGGAAGGAAGAAGGTTGAGTGAACGTCGGGTTCACCACTGTGATGAATTTAAAATTCTCATCACGGTGGCGTGGAAGGAAGGTGAGTGAGTGAATTTAGGTAAAGGATAGAAAAGGAGGAAAAGTCGCAGGCGGCTGTAGTCAACCGAACATCTACGACTTTTGGAGGAGAGAGAGGTGGTGTGGAAGGAAGGTGAGGAAAAGTCGCAGGCGGCTGTAATCAACCGAACATCTACGACTTTGGAGGAGAGAGAGGTGGATGAGGGAATTTCACCTAGGCGGCTGTAGTCAACCGTTCATCTAGGTGAAGGAGAGGAAAGGAGAGGTCCCTTGTCTAGGCGGCTGTATTCAACCGATCATCTAGACAAGGGGGGAAGGAGGAGAGAGGAGAGAGGAGGTGAAATTCCCAGGCGGCTGTATTCAACCGATCATCTGGGAGGTAAGGTAAGAGAGAGAAGAGAGAGCTGGTTAGAGGAAGTGTCGAATGAAGCTTGAGCGCCAGGATCCGGGGTTATATAGTACTTGGGGGCCTCTCCCTCCAGCTCCTTGCTGGGAGCTGGTAGTGGGGCCCCAGGTTGAGTAACCCTGGGTTCTGTCGCCTGTCCCCACTCATGTCTTTATTTACGGAGCTTTTAGTTTGGCGTTTGAATATTGGTGAGAACTTAATATGATAGGAGTGTTCCCGGGAGGGACTCACGACAAAAAAGTATCGATACGATACTTTCAAAAAGTTCCACCCATTTTGAAAAAGTATCAAAAAGTATCGATACTTCAAAATATCGATACTTTTTGATACTTTTTCAAAAATGGATGGAACTTTTTGAAAGTATCGTATCGATACTTTTTGATACTTTTAGAAGTATTGATACTATATGTATATCGATACTTCGAAGTATCGCACATCCCTAGTTCAACCAACCAATACTATCCTGTTCAGCGCAAGGGTAATTCAGCCAGTATTTAGAGGTGAAAGCAGCAGTGGTCGATAATGCACCGGCAGTCGGCAACCCCAACAAAACGTGAGAAAATTAAGAATTTGAGCCGTATTCCGCATAACTTGGACCATATTGTGAATTTTGTTTTTTTTTCCCTATTTTCCTTATTTTCATTGCCCTATGAAGTTTCTTTCATTTTTTCTTTTTTTTTAATGTGTTTTAATCTGTTATGTTCTTGTGCAACTGGGCTTGTTCCCGTAAAAATAAAATAAAATATTGAATAACTTTCTGATGCAAAATGATGTGGTAACAGTTAGAGGGGGGTAGTTCCTGACTGAACTACTCCTCGACTTGGTTCACTTCACTGAACGGTGAACGCTCGTTCAGTAGGACCACAGAGTAAAAGAATAAAGGAAGGACCAAGTGTCGAGAGACGGATATTGGATGTAGGAAGGGCTAAAGAACTGTCTTTCTGAGCATTATGAACAACGAACTTAAGAGCTAGTAACTCACTCCCTCACAAGGCGGCCGAGTTAGCTTTTTAGTTGTTGTAGTTCATAGGAACGGTGGATAGTACATGAGGAGTTGATAGTATCCACTGAACGATAGTTCCTTTAGTTCATTAGGAGTCATTCAGATGGGGTGAATTAATACTGAAGCGTTTATAGTATCCACGATAGTTCCTTAGTTCATTAGGAGTTATTTAGATAGGAGTTAATTCAGATGAGGTGGATACTACATAAGGAGTTCATAGTATCACGGAACGACAGTTCAAAGGAATAAGGAACTAAGCTGGTATCGTTCAGGAACTCAAGTTGGTAGGTATCGTTCAGGAACTAAGTTGGTATCGTATATCTTCGTTCTAGTTCAGTGTTTGTGTTCTGTGATTGGAAACGAAAAGGAACTAAAATGACCCTTCCCTTATTTACTGACAGAGAGATACTCAGCAAAGCTTACATATCTCTTTTAATCAACACTCTATGTCGTACGAAAAAGTCGACAATTTCTACTGCAAATTAGCCACCGAATTCGTGTGTTACAAAAATATAGTAAACACATCAAAACAATGACCAGTCGGCTGGTACCTACTTGAATGGAGAAGCTATTGACTAGAAGCTAGATAGTTATCTGTGTGTTGACGCTGATCAATCCACAAACAGCAAACAGGACAAAACGCACGTAGGTACCACAAAAGCAAATCTGTCATACGAACCGGACCGAACGCAAAACGCGCAAAATTTGACACAAAAAAATTTAAAAATTTAAAACTGACCGACAGAGAAAGCGAATGTGATTCAGTGGAGTGGAGTGGAAGTCCTCAGCTTAGTTGTCCTCTATAGATGTCGGACATGTGATTCAGAGACAACAACAACAAAATCAGAAGAAGAACCATCTCATATCGAGATGACAAATTGAATCCAAATTGAATCAAAGGGATCGAATCAATTATGAAATGAACGATTTAGGGGTTAAAATCAGATTATGGGGCTGGGGCCCAAAGTGGGTGTGGCGAACAGCATTTTTACTCGACTAAGCATGCGCAGACGGGCCACTTTTCTCGGTTGCCATGGTAACACCAGGTCCCAGGACCTACCTTCCATTATCAGGAGCCTAGGTATCTCGATTGCAGGACATCGATTACTGTCGCTTTATTCGGATAACATGCTTGGTCTGTGGAGCTAACATAAGGAACCACCACTCTACTAGAATACTGAATATCCATAGCCAGAGAAATCTGGCGTGTGGCTGTTGAACTTGTGAAAAATGCTAGGTAGGTACAATGTATGGAGGGAAATTCAGATGCCAACTAAACAATGGTTGGTCTTTTGGTTTATTATTCGGTGAATAGTACACCTATGTATTCGCTCAGCAAAAATTTTGTATAACACCCCCTCAAAATTTTTCTTTTCCGTTTCAAGGTGCGTAGATTCCAAAAATGCAATGTCCGTCCGCAGTGCGCCGTATCACGCATACCGGCCTCATTTTCGGTCTAAAAAAATCGTTCTTTCGCACACATGCTCCATTTGGGCCCTAGTTGTGTCCCGAAACTTTCAGCCCGATCGGAATATACCCAGGGATGTTATGAGTGAAAATGCGCACAAAAACAGGTACTTTTTGTGTTTTAGTAACATGTTAGTAATATGAGCTTTTGAGGTATCTTTTTCCATGTTTTTGGGGACGAGAAGACCGAATATGAAGTCGATTTTGACCGAACAGTGGAAAATTGAGGTTCTACCAGATGTTCAGCTCCGAAAAATGATTTTTTATCAGTCAAAAACCCTGGGAAATCGTCTGAAATCACCATCAATTTGTAGAATAACACTAGAAAAAGTTTCAACACGTGGATCAAGACGATTAAATGGCACTACCAATTATCAAAGATATTTTTAAAAAACAACCAAAATTGGTGGAAACCATCAGAAATAGCTATTTCAATTATTTCGCATGAAAGAAGCAATAAATGAACAGACTTTCTGTAGGTATGTCCAATAGAATAATAAACCCATGTGACAAGGACTTTGCAGCGTTTTTACAGTGTTTTTGGGTGCCGGAGCAGTGGCCCAAGTGGCCTTATGGACGCAACGTCCCCTGACCACTAGTAACAGTAAACTAGTGGCAAACATGTGATCAGCATCTCGTATGTAGATAAGAGTGCAAAAGGTGTTTTTTTGCAAAAGTGATAGCGGCGGATCCGTTGGACGGACCCCGATGAGTAATGAGCATGAGGAGGTGCCCCAACAGATGAATCGTACACCTTTTTTTTTCGGGCGGAGGATTAACGTTTCGGGGACGGACAAGCGGACGGCGGTGGTGGTGGAGGGTGTCGGGTACCGTTATCGAACTGAAGCGGGCGCGTCGAAGTTGTGGGCACCGGAGCGCCCGCTAGCTCTGAGACCTCGCGGAGTCGCTTTTGGGTCTTCGACGAGCCTCTTCAAGGGGGAAAGATCGGGGTCATAGAGCACCCACGGCGGCTGCTTGTGAGTCTGTGACTCCCATCTTATCCCACTGTACAAGTCGCCCGGGGATTTTCAGATTTGGCTCGCATTACTACTGCAGGCGACGGGCTGCAAATAATCCGCCTTCCTTTATTGATTTTGGTTTATTATTCTGTGAATAATACACCTATGTAATCGCTCAGCAAAAAAAATTGTATAAACCCCCCTCAAAATTTTTTATTTTCCGTTTCAAGGTGCGTAGATTCCAAAAACGCTGCAAAGTCCTTGTTGTCACATGGGTTTATTATTCTATTGGACATACCTACAGAAATGTAGGCTGTTAGTTTATTGTTTCTTTCATCTGAAATACCTAATTGAAATAGCTATTTCTGATGGTTTCCACCAATTTTGGCCCCCAAAAACACAAATCACGCTCTTTTTTTCAAATTATCTTTGATCATTGGTAGTGCCATTTAATCGTCTTGATCCACGTGCTGATACTACTTCCACTGTTATTGTACAAATTGATGGTGATTTCAGATGATTTCCCAGGTTTTTCACTCATAAAAAATCAATTTTGACAGCTGAGCATTTGGTAGAACCTCGATTTTCCATTCATTGGTCAAAATCGACTTCATATTCGGTCTTCTCGTCCCCAAAACATGGAAAACGATACCTCAATAGCTCGTTACGAAAACAACAACGCTGCAAAGTAGCTCATGTTACGAAAACAACAACGCTGCAAAGTCCTTGTCACACTGGTTTATTATTCTATTGGACATACCTAGAGAAATGCTGGCTGTTCATTTATTGTTTATTTCATGTGAAATAATTGAAATAGCTATTTCTGATGGTTTCCACCATTTTTGGCCCCTAAAACACGAATTAGGTACGCTCCTTTTTTTCTTCCATTTATCTTTGATCATTGGTAGTGCCATTTCATCGTCTTGCTCCACGTGTTGATACTACTTCCAGTGTTATTATACAAATTGATGGTGATTTCAGACGATTTCGCAGGTTTTTGACTAATAAAAAATCAATTTTGGGAGCTGAACATTTGGTAGAACCTCGATTTTCCACTCGCTGGTCAAAATCGACTTCATATTCGGTCTTCTCGTCCCCAAAAAATGCAATGTCCGTCCGCCGTCCGCCGTATCACGTGTACCGGCTTCATTTTCGGCTTAAAAAAGTCGTTCTTTCGCACACATGCTCCATTTGGGCCCTAGTTGTGCCCCGAAACTTTTCAGCCCGATCGGAATATACCCAGGGGTGTTTTTAGTGAAAATTTGTTTAAAAATTGGTACTTTTTGTGTTTTAGTAACATGTTAGTAAAATGAGCTTTTGAGATATCGTTTTCCATGTTTTGCTTCCTCACTACCGAAGTTAGGGAAAGCTTTATATTCGTGCAACAGTCGGAAAATAGGCTGTGTAGCTTCTTCACTTGAAACACATGAACGTATAGAATAGTTGGGTAGGTTTATTCAGTGGACAGGTGGTGTCCACGCATGATTTTGATATGGGACCATCTGCTACCCAACCCTCGTGTACCTACCCTAAAAATTTGAGCTTTCTACGACTATTTTTCGCGTAGTTATAAGCGTTATAAGGAAATGGCCAACATTTCATGTTCACGCACGCGCAGACGAAAGTTACAAGACGATTCAACGAAATTCATACGAAACTATCAAATTATTATCCTGGCCGACACTCCAAGTTTGAACTCATATAAATAATAGTTAAGGTAGCTATGGGCGTTTCAAGTATTTCACGTTTGCGCATGCGCAGACGAAAGTTGCAGCACTTTTTTAATGATTTTGACATGGGACCCGCAGCTGCCCTCCAAATTTCAGCCCATTTCGACCATTATTTCGGGTAGTTATGGGCATTGACCACAGACAGACAAAAACAGAGGGACAGCAAGACAAACGTGGAACCAAAAATGTACCTCGATGTCTGAAACGCAAAATGGTAGTGGAAATTTTAATTTTGGAGGACACCATTTTTTTTTAAACTCACGAAACCAAGGCTCCCCTACCATCCGGCAGCGAGGAAGCAAAATGCATGTTCCCCAAAATGATAATTTCTACTCGCATTTTACGTTTCAGATTATTTGGTTCCATGCCCGTCTGTCTGTCTGTGGTCAATTCCTTGTCCCGGGCAAAACTACACAAAATAATGGTCGTAAGGAGTTGAAAGTCGGAAGTGCGGGTTTGGACACAGATGGTCCCATATCAAATGCATTAAAAAAGTACTGTAACTTTCGTCTGCGCATGCACGAACGTGAAATCCTTGTAAAGGTCGCAACTAGCCTAGAAATCGTAAAAAAGAGCTGAAAGTTGGGGGATAGATGCAGAATAGTACCACGATGATTCCACATCAATTTCATCGAATTCGGACTGTAACATTCGGATGCGCATGCGCAAACACGAAATATTTGCCAACTCCTTGTAACGCCTATAAACCCGGAAAGATTGTCGTGGTGAGTTGAAATTTGGAGAGTAGGCGCGAGTAGCGGCACAGTTACTAAACTTGAAAAAGTACAGTAACTTTCGTCTGCACATGCGCCAACGTGAAATCCTTCTAGAGCCCAAAACTACCTTACAAGTCGTCGTGAAGCGATAAGGTTTGGAGGGTAGGTGGGGGGTTGGGCCACAGATAGCCACATATCAAAGTCATTGATTAAGTACAGTAACTTTCTTCTGCGCAAGCGCAAACGTAAAATTCTGGTAAAGCCCATAATTACCCTAGAAAATTACATGTATTTGGTTTTAAAATTAAAACGACATGTATTTGGATTTCTCTCTCAATTTTAATTAGTTTTACTCATTTGTTTCAGTATAGTATCTTGTAATGTATTGTAACTTGCTTCGACACTTTTGAAATACTTATTCTTCTAGTGATATGATACCACAAATATTCAAAACACATATGAATGCCAATATTTAATCCTATTGCTGTTATCATGAATCCTAACACTACAACTCCTATTCCATTCTACTATTTTGCCATTGTTGAACCTCACAATTTCAAATCCATACGCGTCAATGCTCCATCTATCCACCGAATGGACCCACCAACTAATTATATACGTCCATGTTCCATAGGTGAGGAACACTGCAGGTGAGGTGGGATACTGCCTACCCGACTTGGCAGACTTTTTTCTATGATCCTGATGATTTTGAACCTCAGTCAGTGCTGTCCTGAGAGACTTATTTATTCATTTATTTATTTTGAAATTACGGGCAAGCCCAAATTACACTTGTACAAATATGTCAGCGAACAAGAGACGACAAAGAAATGTGTGTAGTATAAGGAAAGAAACAAACGATAAAGAAGAATTTAAGACACCACGAAAAAGGATAAAGAAAATAAAAACCACAGCAACATGTTGGCTATTTAAAAGAATAAGTGGATGATGAGGATGAGGAAGTTGAGTTTAGTGAGCGAGTCGAAGAAAAACTCAAAATCCGGGTCCAATTTAGGAGAAGATGGTAATCTGTATATGTATTTATGTAATGCTTTGTAGTATATATTAGTTTTGTGTAGTATATTTATTTATATGTTTGTTAGGCTCTGCCACTCAGAAATGACGCCGAGCTTCGCGGTCCAGCTATACGGTCCAAATTATGGGACCTACAATCCAAATATTGTTAATTTTGGCCCACGGTAACTAAAGAAAACTGCCACGTACGGCTGACGGACGGAAACTTCTTTTTATTCCATTTTTGGATTCTACGTACCTACCTACCTTGAAACGCAAGCCGACCCATCAAATTTTGAGGGGGAGTTGAATTTTTTTCCCATGGCCGATTCCAAAGCTTTATTGCTGAAAATAATAAAGCAAAAATTCTCACTCCTTTTGCGAATTATATTTTTAAATACTGTTTTAAAACAAAACCGTAGCAACTCTGGTATATAACAGGCTCTGCCTTACATAAAGACCTCCGGAAACGACTCGTCGGAGCCCAATCCGACGGCTGGCGGTTCGAAAATGAAAATTTCCTAAGGAGTTCTTTGAACTTCGTCGAGGGCGTTAACAGCTGTGAACGTCCTTGCTTGCCCAACTCGACCCTCTGACTCACTGACTGAGTAGAACCCCTTTGACGCAACCTTCCCTCAGACCTGTGTGAGGACGAAGACGAAAAATCCACCCCTCGGACTCTGATTCAGAGACCTGTTTCGGTGAATTTTCATGTTATGTCTGTTTGGGGGGTCTTGCGTCACTTCACTTTACTCGTATGCATACTGTTCCTTAGTCATGAACTGTTTAGGCGACTGAACAGAGACAAATTGGTTTAGCATTCAAGTTTCTAATAGCAAGACAACGTAAAATAGAAGATTCCGAATAATTCGACAACGAACTGAACCATATCGTACCTACCCCTTGTTTCTCAGTCCCTATGATCCTGAATAAAAGAATACCAAATTAGTAATATCCATCCAAATAAAGAATCCTACATACGCATGTACTTACACAAATATACAAGACAAACGGATCCTAATTTATTTGGGTTCGTTTTCTCTTTTAAAATTACTTGACCACGTCTGCCTCACATACACCTTAACAAAAATCCTGTGTACTCCAGTAGGTAAGTTGAGAAAGCTTCGCAACTCACGACACATGTAGGCACTTCTTAGGCACAATTCACCATTTTAGGCAATTCCACTAATGGCATTTTCAAACAACCAAAGTAAAAACAACTCCTGTTATTCAAAAAATCGTCGAACCAACATAATTCGTCAAAACTTCTATCAAATAACATTGGTTTACGGTTAATTTTAGCTTCCCTGTGTTACATAATAATTCCCTCTTCCCTCTTAATTAGTCTGTGTTTACTAGGTATATCGTTTGTTGAGATCGGTGTTTCGTGAGAATATTTTTTTGTAAGTATTTAACAAGTTTATGGGACGTCTGGTTTTTTGTGGGGTATTATGGAAGCCTCATAGTGGGTTAGCTCCCGTACCCAGATCACAAGATTGGTCTCCATTCGCATTTGCCACCATGATACTGTCTCATTTGCGTAATTAGACATTATCATATGCGTTAATATTTCATTGATGCAGCTGAAATCTGTAAAAATTAATTTCTAAATCTTGTAAAATTGGCAAAATTAATTGTCTGCAGATTTTCATAGACGATGTTTCGTATGCATTTTTTGCATTATTCAAAATAACGTCACAATTCATCTTATTCGATAATTATTACCTAAACCCCGTTGTTTGTCGTGTGATTCGTTTCCGACTCTCCACCAGTGTTGTAAAAATCCCCAAATGGTTTCGGGGAAGCAAAGATATCATTGGTTCTTATATCTTTCTTATTATATACCTACATATAAATAAAACAAACTGATAACTATTTATTGTAGCGCTCCCGCCATTACAGTCAAGTAATTACGAGTAGCTGGTTGTCTATGTTTGGGTAGCCTTAGATTTTATCGCCCTTCGATTTGCATTTAAATGAAAATAACTACCTAACTGTATTTTTCCTATGAGTACGACAGCACTATAACCCACAATTTTAACATTTCACGAATGTAAAGCCTGTAATTGTTGATAACTAACTAACTCCTTCCTAGTAGACATTTTCCAAGATTATTAAAACATCAATAAATCAACTAAGCATAAATGTTGTCACGTCTTTAAAGATCCCTTAGTCTACACAAGTTCCGATAGAATGAAGTTTTTTCATAAATTTTTAACTCTTCACTTGTGTGTGTGGGTGATTCTTGGTTCGAATTACTGTAGCTTTGTATACATGATATGGAAGTTAATAATTTGGAACGGTGGAATTCCTTCCGACTTACAACTTATGTCTGGGGTATCTTTAACTCTGTTCAGACGAAAGGGCGTATGTGCTATGCGACACTCCGTGGCGATTTGGCTAATGAGGTCCCACACTAATCCCTTGACAAGCAACTAGCGACCTCACTTAAGGCCCATTTTTGACTCGGAAGCACCTTCACTTGCACCATCAACAATCAGGTCTTGTGTAGTTACTCTATTTAGGTATAACCATAACCTTTCGGTGAAGGATATTTTATACACCATATTTACTGCATAACCTTTCGGTGAAGGATATTTTATTCACCATATTTACTGCTTCAGTCAACTGTTTATTATTATATTATCTACCCATACGCGCCTCAGAAAAGTCTTGAAACACTCTTCAAATTTCAAAATCAATACTTCAACTCCGATAATTAAAACGCTGCAAAGTCCTTGTCACACGGGTTTATTATTCTATTGGACATACCTACAGAGACGTTGGCTGTTTATTTGTTTTTTCTTTCATATAAAATAATTGAAATAGCTATCTCTGGTGGTTTCCACCAATTTTGCCCCCCAAAACACGAATAAGGTACACTCCTTTTTTTAAAAATAAATTATCTCTGATCATTGATAGTACCATTTAATCGTCTTGATCCACCTGTTGACAACTTTTCCAGTGTTATTCTACAAATTGATGGTGATTTCAGCCGATTTCCCAGGTTTTTGACTCATAAAAAATCAATTTCGGAAGCTGAACGCCTGGTAGAACCTCAATTTTCTATTCTTTGGTCAAAATCGACTTCACATTCGGTCTTCTCTTCCCCAAAAACATGAAAAACGATTCCTTAAAAGCTCATGTTACCAACATGTCGCTAAAACGCAAAAAGTACCTATTTTTACACACATTTTCACTCATAACACCCCTGGGAATATTCCGATCAGGCTGAAAAGTTTCGGGACACAACTAGGGCCCAAATGGTGCGAAAGAACGATTTTTTTACACCGAAAATGAAGCCTATACACGTGATACGGCGGACGGCGGACGGACATTGCATTTTTGGAATCTACGCACCTTGAAACGGAAAAGAAAAAATTTTGAGGGGGTGTTATAAAAATTTTTTGCTGAGCGAATACATAGGTGTATTATTCACAGAATAATAAACCAAAAACATATTCAACCTGTTTTTAAAACGGCTTAGTAATAATATTATTGTTACGAGTTCTTCGGGAACCCAGTTCAATTCATTAAACGCTGTTTTGAATCGGGACCAAATGCAAATTTTGCTCAAGGTTTTTCCTTTGAAGAACATTTTCGAACTTTTTGACGATAGTGCCGCGGGTGGGGAAGATTTGACCGGAATTTAAGGAAATTTTTGTGACTGCTACGTGTCGAATGGAAAACACTGGAAATAATAATTGAAGTACCTAAACTGAAGAACCTTATAAGGGGTTAACAAAATAACTCTCATTGAAGTCTGAATGATTTTAAACAATTCACTAAAAACTATACCAAATTAGAGACCTAACAACACTCACTTCCTCCCGAACAGATTTTAGAGCTAACTCCCCAGATGAAATGTTATCAACGAGCACGTTTCTCAAAGGTATACCTAACGGAATAAAGATTGAGTATAGAGAGTCTTTAGAGCGCTATTAATTATTTATTAATTGCTCTACCGGACACATAGAATCTCAGAGTACAACACATTTGAAATTGAATTAACAACTAAATCCCAAATAATCTTGAGTCTGGGGAAAATAGGCAAAAGAGTAAGTTTTTTTTTTTTTTTAATTGACGCTCAATACTAAATGCTAAAAACGCTAAAAACTCTATAATAAAACCGGATGACTGAAGTCAAAGCTTAAACATTTTAACCTAAGAATCCATAAAAATAAAATACGAAAAAAACGCTGTTATGTTTATGACCGAAAACGAAATTCCATGGAAAGCTTATGACGATGGAACATACAAAGTTGGGGACCTTTAAGTGAGAAATTCGCAAACATTTTTCGAAAAGGCAATATCTGCAATTAAAGTTCTGCTGAAAAGGAGCAAAATTAATCAATTTGTAGACTTCAGTATCCTGTAAAAGATGACGCTTTCACTATTCAATTGCTGTTTTATATTTGGTCAGAGTAAAAGTTACTTTCACTTTTTCCGCCAGTAAATTTGCAACATTAAGCGAGATAGGTTTCGATTTGTACATAATGGAAGCTATTTCCCGTCGATTGAAGTTTCAAGACTTTTGCCCACTCTTATCCATCAGACCTTCGGACAGAACGGATCGTGTTCGGAGTAATATAGGTAAGCTTAACAAACGTTTTATGATTTCGGGGCCATGAATTCGGTTGTACTAAGACATCTTTAGTATAGAAGGAAACCGGAGAATAGTTCCTATAACGTAGATCACACAATTCTGAACTTATCTTTACATAAAATATTTTGTGCTTTTCAAGTTTAACTCTGAATTTTTATTCAATTCCACAATTCGTATAGAGTTTTTTACGGTGTTTCACCGGAAGTTTTGAGTGAGTAATATTTTAACTGGTACTATCAGGTAATAGGTATTAGGCACTTAAACCACGTTGGACATAACATGACACTTTGTTATGCTACATCGAAATTTTGTCGTAACCTGGCAACCCACACTTGAGGACGTGGATGTCAACTTCTAGTTTCACGCCAATAAATCACTACAATTACTAAAGCCTCTGTTTGTGTAAAAAGTGTTTATATATCCTAAATCATAACGTTTCTTTCTAAAATTTCAGTGAATAGCTCCTCCACCACCATAATAATGAGCTTTAGCAGCATGGCTAATAATTAGTGGCGCAATTTTAGTACCTGTATGAACATCAGAACCAGCAATTACTACATAAAGGTTTTTAAAACCACAAGTTGATAAAGTACATAAAGTTGCAACAGACAGGCGAGAACAGTGTATAGTTATACTTATGCCAAAATTCAAGGTAGGGAAAGAAACTAAAAACGCTGCAAAGTCCTTGTCACATGGGTTTATTATTCTACTGGACATACCTACAGAAATTGTGGCTGTTCATTTATTGTTTATTTCATGTGAAATAATTGAAATAGCTATTTCTGATGGTTTTCACCATTTTTGGCCCCTAAAAATCGAATTAGGTTCGCTAATTTTTTTTAAAATTATTATCTTTGATCAGTGATAGTACCATTTAATCGTCTCGATCCACGTGTTGACTCTTTTTCTAGTCTTATTCTACAAATTAATGGTGATTTCAGACGATTTCGCAGGTTTTTGACTCATAAAAAATCAATTTTGGGAGCTGAACATTTGGTACAAATGGTACAAAATCGACTTCATATTCGGTCTTCTCGTCCCCAAAAACATGGAAAACGATACCTCACAAGCTCATTTTACCAATGTGTTACTAAAACACAAAAAGTATCTATTTTTATACACATTTTCACTCATAACTCCCCTGGGTATATTCCGATCGGGCTGAAAAGTTTCGGGACACAACTAGGACCCAAATGGAGCATGTGTGCGAAAGAACGAATTTTTTAGACCGAAAATGAAGCCTGTACACGTGATACGGCGGACGGACATTGCATTTTTGGAATCTACACACCTTGAAACGGAAAAGTAAACATTTTGAGGGGGTGTTATAAAAAATTTTTGCTGAGCGAATACATAGGTTATTCACAGAATAATAAACCAAAATCAGGTAGGTTACTCCCAAATTCTTCCATACGTACCCACATCGACAGCATGTGGTTCAAGTATTACTAGTGATCGTACGCTACCAAATTCGAACGTTTAAACTAACTTTAAACGCAATAAACGTTGGTATTTCGCAGTGACAAACAATATTTCTACGAGGAAGACCGAGAGTACGCTGAGTGGAACGGACGGACGGGCCTGCCATCCCCTGGGGTTATTTGTGACGAGTTCTTGGTGGAGGAAAAACAAGTTAACAATTCCTGACCTTCCTCCGCTCGATGTTATTTAAAGAATGTGACTAGCAATAACAACCCTCCGGATAACTTCCGAACGAGAAAGAAGTCAGTAAATAAAGCGATGCAATTTCTCAAATATTACCTATAATTTATTAATATTAGTTACTGATTGATTTTTAGCTATTGATATTTGGTTTAAATAATTAGTTACAGATTGATAGCGACTTGTTTCAAACATTAATGTGGTGGTAATGATATGGTTAGGAAGATTTGGAGCTACTGCTAACCATCTCCTCACTCTGATACAGGTGAACGTACGAATGGAATACATAATATAATTTAATATAATATAATTTAACATAATATAATATAATATTATTGTATGAGTAGGTGAATGTGAACTCCAGCAGTGTGAACTCCCAAGTTTGAGTAAGTCTAAAACCACATTTCATGACAACGCACTAATTTTTTCACGAACAAAAACGGTACTGATTTCGAAACATTTGCTGTAAATATTTTGGGAGGATTCAAGCCATGTAGAATGACCTAATGAGCGGGCACATGTTTACAAAACATTATTCGAAAGATTAATGAACCATAAACCCCAACTCTTTGTGTCCACCATCTTGTTCTATTTTCTTGGTAATTGAGCTATTTTGAGCTGGCATTGAGCTATTTGAGCTTTTTCTATTTTGAGGTAATTGGTAACATTTATATTTTCTTGGTTCTATTTTCTTGGTAAAACCAACTAGGTACCACTTTTGACAGGAAAACAATAGTTTTCTCCAAAATCAAAATTTCCACTCTCGTTTTACGTTTTAAAACTTTCTGAACAAATTTGGTTCGGCGACTATTTCCGCAAATGCTTACTACAAGCACAGCTTCCTCATTTCACATCCGATTTTGCTGAAAATTTCAGAGCTCACGTGAGTTGGGCCCTAGACGGTCCTTCATGAATTTCAGAATGATCGGATCATTAGTATGGCTACCGCGCATGCGAAAAGGCGAAATCTGAGTAGGTACTCAATTTCTCACGAGCCTATGGCCCGATTTCGATGAGGTTTCTCAGGGAATTTTCTTCAAAATACGCAACGAAATTTCCGTTCTAATTTTTCAGACTGCACAGTATGCTTCGTGAATAAAAACTGATCAAATTCATAGACGGAATTCTTGAATCCACCCTAATAGGTATGTAGGTAACTACTGAAATGATTGTTTATAATACGTTTATGATCATGTTACCGATACGAGGAAAGTAAGTATGTGGCACTAAACTTGGCGGAAATTTTTTAGTGCCAAGCTTTTCTTACGGAAGCTTTCTTCAGTAGGTATGCATGAACCGAGCTCTTGTACGCGTACATACTCTCATACTCTGGTCTATATTTTTTGATGAATAAAATAGGAATTCCCTTCATGTCAATATCCGCAATTATTTCGTGTCGATTTGAGCGATTTTTAGATTTATTTTATTTTTATTTTTTTCAAATGAAGACTATGACCCATAAGCTCGTGTTCGGTTAATTGATGTTTTCCGGAAATCATGCTCTATTCGAAAACATTATTTTTATTGTAGTTCAGTGGGTACCTAATGATTTGCTTTCGCGAAATCTGAGATTTAATTTCTAATCGAGTAGCCAAGGCAATACGGTCTCGAGTGGACAAGTAACAAATCTAGAGTGGAATCAGAATACCCTTGAAGAGTTCGGTATGAAAAAGTCATGTTCTTGAAATATTTAGGAGCCATTTTGCAAAATATTCCGGTTTCATATTGAACTGTCTCATGATTTATACTCTCCACTATACCATGTAGGTAGTGGGCAAGTTCAAGATAAGTCTACCTATGAGGTGGAGGTAATTACTCTGTGCCTTGAAACCATATTTAATGTGATTACGGTTAGAAATGCGGTATATTGTGCGTCATATATAAGCTATACCTACTCGTCTTGAGATCAGATTGTTTTTATCATGTAAATCTATGGCACTGCAAACAGTAATCAGTTCATGTCGTTTTGAGGGTCATGATATGGTAGAATATCAGATTAGGGATTGATAACGGCACAGTGTAAGTTATTTTCATTATAGAACCGTAATTCTATTTAGAACTAAGTGTAACGATTAATTATGTACCCACCTATAAAAACGAGAAAGCGCGCTTGGATATCTCGAAACCGGACTGGTTATTACGGTACAACCGATATCCTGTGTGAGACCCTAATAAGCTCGAACTTTTGTTACTTACCGTTTCGGTACCATAAGAAATATGTCATAATATTAACCTCTTTAGTTGACCGGAGTTCAAACCCCAGGTTAAAATAACCTTCCCACGAGGCGCCGAGGATATGATCGGGAGCGCATAACGGATCACAGCCAAACCGCGTTCAGGAATCTCCGTCCCACCACCAACTTGTCTTCAATACAAGTTTCATACCTGGTGTGACTGAGAACACCCGAATATCCTTCGTTATTCTTCTGTGACCCGTGCGTTGCACAGCTGTTTACGAATAAGCAAACTCTACAACCACTCACGAATCGTTTGACTTGAGACGTTTCTGTACCGAACTAGCCTACGAATGAACATCGAATTAGGCCCCAGAAAGACATAGCTGAAGTAAACTTTTCGAATTCTCAATGCGAGACAAACATACACCGTACTTATTTACCCTGCTCACAACGGTACTCATGCGCAGCAAATGCTAACTACTGATTCGTAGGTCTGAATCGGGTTCATCATTAGGATCAACCTGATGCAACAGACGATGAAATCCATACCGTCACCTGAAAGGCAGAATATCGTAAGAACACCATTTTCCAAATTTTACAGGAGAGACGAAAAACTGTGTGAGGATCTTTTTGTTGCATAGCCCGTTAAAACGAGGTATTTTTGGGTTTTCAGTCGATTTATTTGGGGGTTGGAAAGTATAGTACGTAGGTACTTTTTCGAGAAAAGGCGCTTACGCTATTATTCCCATTTCGGATAACTGGGAGAATAGTGTTGTAGATACACGATACACATTCCGGCTCTTAGGGTATTCTTGAATTGGTTCCCGGGCCACCACTTCTCGACCAGTTTCGCGAAGGATTTCTACCTTCAGCTCCCCAAGCTAAAAACGATAGCGGCACAAAAACTGTTTTCCCTACCAAGGCATTTTCAGGTTAACAGTTTCCTCCATCCACCAAACAAAATCTTCTATCAAACATTGAAAAACCAGGAAAACTAAAATCAAATATTAAGAAATAATATGATGAAAACACTCATCAAAGTCGATAAATGTTATGCGATTATTTGCCAACAAATAGAATTAAAGTAGGTAGGCGTTGTCCCACAGTTATTACACAGAACGAAATGTACATTTTTAGTTTTCTATTCATTTTAAGTTTAAATTGTGTTAATTTTGCAAATGTATATTTTTAAATCTATTTATTTATTTATTCACAAAAAATACAGTTTTATACATATATTTCTAAGCAGTTCACAAATTCTGCTTACTTCTAGATTCCCACTTATTTACGATTTGGCCTATAGGTCACTATCCAGTCCAGGCCTTTCTCTCTCAGTTTTTGAAACGTGCATAGTGTGATAATTTCTAACATTTTTCTTCAGGATAGGATTGTATTATTATTTTTAATTTTTTATATTTTATTATACTAGAATAATGTCTGTAGTATTGCGCTGTTAATTTCATTATTTTCCAGAAACTTTCTTGTTTAATTTTTTAAATATTGCAAGTGCAGTACCTAAATAAAATATTTTTGTTTTTGATTTGATCTGTAAGACCCTCCAACACGGGTTGTGCCCACATGGACTAATAACACTAACTTTAATATTTACTTACTGTTTACAATATCATAACACTATCAGGTGAATCAAGACAATTAAATGGCACTATCAATGACCAAAGATAACTTGTAAAAAAATAGGAGCGTAATTCGTGTTTTTGTTGGGCCAGAATTGATGGAACAAACAAAAATATCTATTTCAATTATTGCGGATGAAAGAAACAATAAATGAACAGCAAACATTTCTGTAGGTATGTCCAATAGAATAATTAACCATGTGGCAAGGACTTTGCAGCGTTTTTCCCTCTCAAAAGTGAGCAATGATCACAATGCTTCCGCTACCTTGGTAGACTCGGAAGCCAGAAGTACCAACAACTCTTTGGGAGTGTTTGGAGATGCCTGGAAGGTCCTAGGAGTGTAAATATACTCATAAAACGAGTATTCGTGTTCCATACGAGAAGCTAATATAACTAGGAGTAACTACAGTTTATTCCTTATATTATCACATAAACTAGTTTATCGATCATTCAAAATTGTCAAGGTACATTTTTTTTGTTCACCCCATTAATTGATGTTACACGAGACTCACTGTGGGTTTTTACGCACAACGATTCCCATTAGGAGTCGTTAGGGTTTCGGGAAAATCACTGAACGTAGGAAGTTAGAGGCGGAAATGGAGCGACTTTGGACACCTCAATATTAGTAAATAAGAATTGGTTGATTTTTCTCGACTCGAATTTTAGGTGCTGTGCACGCCCACTTTCAGGTTGAGTAAGACATCTGCTTAGACACCTAGAATCGAGTAGGTGCACTGTAGGAATATATAGGACGTCCAGGCAGGTAAGTACTCGAGCAATTATTGGCGTGTTTATAGTCATAGGTAAGCTAGTAAGTAGTACTTTGCTTGGGGTTCGATGTGTTCCAAATTGCTTTGCTTATAAGTAATTTGCCAAAATAGCAGCTACCTATTACAGATGAATGGATGAACCTGCCTAAATATTGTTTGTAGGTAAACGGCTCATGACAGCTATCATGCAACTTGGAGTTTTGAACATTAAAAAAAATCATATAGTATAATCTTCAAAAATAACAAGAGTTGTTTGTGAGGTAAACATATTTTATTGACCATCAATATTCTCGGAACGAATTTTTCAAACTTGCTAAAAGTTGAAATAAATTTCTCAAAATGAATAAATAGTTGCAGTAAGTAAATGAATACTCACAATAAACTATTATTATAATTATGAAAAAGAACACAACAGCACCCATTCAAATTAGGATTTTTATTTTATTATTTTTAATAAAGAACCTTCAGAAGAAAAAAAAATGTAACCCCCTCAAAAATTGATGGCTTGCGTTTCAAGTAGGAATGCACTTTTCTTAGTTACCATGAACCAAAATTAATGAAATTTGGTAGGTCCCACTTGTGGTCTAGTTGGTGCGAGTCGATTGAGAGAGTATCCAAGTATAAGTACGTAGGAGTCATCGTCGATTCTGCACTCTTATGGGATCAGCAAGTCTCATAACTTTACGCTAAACTCAGCAAATTTGCGTATCTGTTTTATCAAGTGAAACAGTTGCTGTTCAGAGAGCGGCTACAATTAGTTTATTTGTCACTAGTGCAGTCCGTACTTCAGTTCGGCATATTCGTGTGGAGGAGTGCGTATCAGAGTCACATCCGGAAACTGGTGCTTCTGCAGAAAGCGGTTTTAAAAGTGATGCTCGGGAAGCTTATAAGGTATTCAAGTAAGCACCTCTACAAGGAGGCTAAAGGTTTTACTGTACGGCAGCTCTTCATCAAGGGCTTAGTACTTGTCTACTTTCGACATCCCGAAATTGTAGATAAACTCTATGTTCATTTTCATACCACCCGTTTTCAAATACTCCAGAATATAGTCAATCCCAGAATAAACCCCCCTCCCTTACATCCCTTACATCAAGAAGTCCGCAGTATTTAATCCATCTCATTTACAATTCCTTGCCTGCTAGTCTTAGAAATACCCTCGAATATACTCGGCCTGGCTATAAGAGACTTTTATTTACCTGGTTGGCTGGTTGATAAATGTAGGTTCTGATAATGCTGAGAGAATGTTGAACAGCGTTTAAGATTAACACAGCAACGATGCGTTGTAATAATTTAAGTACAATCCAATTTAAAATTTAATTTTCACTTCATTGTATCTAGCAAATGCGTGAGATCCTTGCAATTCTAGCTCGCCAACACAGGCCTGGCCTACCGGCGAGCTATACTATTCTTGTATTTTGTTTCCTATGGAAGGATGTATTTTTGTTTCTTTGAAATTGAATAAATATCTTCTCTCTCTCTGGGCCGCGAAGCTCGGCGTTACTGTCAGTCAGCTCGAATCAATGGCCCGATTAAGCGCAAATGCGGTGGGTAGTTGGCGTGTAGCTCCTAGACGGCCCTTCATGAATTTCACAACCATCTGATGATTGGTATAGACACTACGTATGGGCAAATATTCAATTTACTCAATTCTACCCAATCCCCCCCCCCCCCCCCCCATAAGCAAGCTTGTGGCGTGGGGTGGGGAGTCTTACACTGAATTACCTACCTTCTTAAACTTAAAAAGAGATTAATTATCATTATTTGCTGAAATGTACTGTAGTAAACTGCATGCATTTTTACCTCCATTAAGGCTTCGAATTGCTTTACAAATGCTTCATTCTGTTATATTCTCGTTAATCGATTATTAAAATGATATATTGTTAAGATGTTGTTGTTTAATGTAGTTATTCGATTATTTGGGACACCAATATTTCCAAGATTTTTGGCCCGTTGCAGTGTTCATCTTTGGAACTAAGTATTTTTCTTCTGCTTCAGCTCTGGTGAACATAGGTACGGTACGGTACGGATTTAATTTTAATCAGGTTTTGTTATCGTGAATGGGAAAAATAAGCGTTGGCCTGATGAATAATATTTATTTAAAGGGAGTCTAATTAGTTTCTTTGAAGAGCTCGGCTGACCTACGTCCATACTTTTCTTGGGTGATGGTTCTCAGAATCGACTTTGGTGCGGAGAATGGAGGTTTCAGGTTATAAATACTTTCCGGAGTTACCCCAAGCAACTGTTGCGTATAGAGAAGTGACTGCTCTTGGGAAAAGTGGAACGTTCTTAGTTGTTACTTGGACAGTATGTTTCTAAGAGATCTGAAAACGTGACATAGTTTTCGTATTTTCATCACTAAACTGTCGATTTGGTTTTTTCCATTTAAAGTTGGAATCGATTAAGACCCCAAGTACATTAACAAGGTAACAGGTTGGTTCGCGCTGGCTTTTTCTGACAGTTAGCTGACTCCTGGAAAACGTCCGCATAGAAGACGTGCGTTTTTTCTATCTATCAATGCGAAATTGCAAAAAGAAGCTCTATGGGTAAACTGGGTCGGTTTTAAGGTTCTTCCTTTGTGATGAGAGAAGGTACCTGATTTTTTCCAGATTTTTCCTACACCTTTTTGGTTTATCAGATTCCCTTAATGCGAAATTTGCGCTTTTTTTCAGGATCGCCCACCTACTGAATTATCGAAATTCTCTGTTATGCATTTATGTAGTCAAAAGAGTGAATTATTCCTCCCTTGTTTTGTGTGTCTAATTTAAACAAATCCACGGTTGATTTGAGAATTTATGTTTCAGAAAGGGTTGAAAATGGGGCAAACTCCGTCTTGACCGCCCGTTCGAGTCTTCGACAACAAAAAAGGGGGGGCGGAATGACGGGGATGGGAGGCGGTGAGAAGGCGGACCTCCAGGAGGAGCCCGAGAATATCCAGGAGAGGGCTGTCAAAGGGTATCCAGGAGAGCCCCCCCCCCCCCTCCTCACCGTCACCGACACCGGCACAAAACAAGGGGGTTCGCCTCCAGGAGCCCCGCATCGAGGGCAGGAGCGATGCAGGGGGAGGTGGTGGGAGAAGGATACTACTAGCACAACCAGGATCCTCTGATATGCCCTACTTACAACCCTCAGCCTACTTTACCCCCCCCCCCCCCCCCCATTGGCCATCATGCAAACCTCTACCTAACCGGCTTTAGTGAGCAAAATTGTCAAATAATCTTTGCCCAGAAATTCAATCAAAACCCGAACAGAATTTGCCTCCAAATACCCAAAACTTAAATAATTCTGTGACAGAATTTTGTCAAAACCAGTGCGACTGCCGCATTATGTTGAGCAAATATGCTCAGTAATTCCACTATACTAACCACTTGGTAGTTAAATACATAAATGTGTATTAACACGCTGTTCATTTGAGTTCATCGCAATGTTTACATCAATCGTTGCGTGTTTTTGGTTAGTGTAAACGTACTGAAGGTTGTGTATTTTGAGCAAAAATTTTAGATTTTGTATACATGTTAAAATTTATGGAAAATAAATGAAGACTCACTAACCGAGACAGCGTGGTATCCAGTGATGCTGCTTGTACTCCCTCAGTGCGAGGTCTACGCGGTCACGAAATTGATTCTCGGTGGAATTGAAGAATTGGAAGAAAGACAAAAAAAATCGCGAGAATTCGAATTTGGAACTATTCTGGCACAGTTAACACTTCCACCGCTCCATGTTCCAAAAGAAAAACTTGTCACTGTTGAAGGGAAGATGTATCGGAGTGTATGCAGGGGAAAGGGCCCTTTTTTCCAGGAGACACTTGTTATCTCGGCATGGGGTCACTGCCGACTGGGGTTGCGGCCGAGCGGGCCCCCAAGGTGGGGGGGAGGGGGGGAGATGGCCCGGAGGGGCCCGGCCGACGAGAGGGGGGCCCCGGGTAACACTAACCTACTAACGCCCCACCCGATGTACCCCCTCCTCAAAGTGACGGCGGCACAGACTCACCTGTAAACCCCCCCCCCCCCCACCCATTACCTTACCCATTTCCAACATCTTCCTACATACATACTGATATAATGAGCTTTCTTTCCGATAGATGACCCGCTACACCATATAAATTACATTTTGTTGGAAAAAATGTTCAACATTTGTTGTTTGTTTTATTTTTACCAACGCACGTACCTGTGGAATTGAGCATAAAAGTTCCAACCATGCAGCACGGCTATAGGAGCAAATTTTCAAAGAAATTCTCTTGGAAATACATACAGAAATTTTCGTTTATTGTTCATCGTTCATGGGCAATCATCGGAACAGCTATTTTTGACGGTTTCCACCAATTCTGGCCCCCCAAAAACTCCAATTAGTCTCCTACTTTATTGCATTTTTGGATTCTAGGTACCTTGAAATATGGAAACCATCAAATTTTGGAGGGGAAGGGAGGTTAATTTTTTGTTTTTTTTTTTTTCATGCTCGATTCCAAAGGTTCATTTGTTTGCCCAGTGAACGGAATTTTCAGCGTCAACGAAGCAACCGCCGTCATTGTAGAAAAACATGGGTTTATTATTCTACTGGACATACCTGCAGGTATGTTGGCTGTTCATTTATTGTTTCTTTCATGTGAAATAATTAAAATAGCTATTTCTGGTGGTTTCAACCAATTCTGGCCCCCAAAACACGAATTAGTTACGCTCCTTTTCTTTCTTTTTTTCAAATTATCTTCGATATTGGTAGTGCGTGTCATTTAATCGTCTTGATCCACGTGTTGACACTTTTTCCAGTGTTATTATACAAACTGATGGTGATTTTAGACGATTTCACAGGTTTTTCACTCATAAAAAATCAATATTGGGAGCTGAACATCCGGTACAACCTCAATTTTCCACTTTTTGGTTAAAATCGACTTCATATTCGGTACCTCAAAAGCTCATGTTACTAGCATGTTACTAAAACACAAGAAGTACCTATTTTTACACACATTTTCACTCATAATACCCCTGGGTATATTCCGAACGGGCTGAAAAGTTTCGGGACACAATTAGGGCCCAAATGGAGCATGTGTGCAAAAGAACGAATTTTTTAGACCAAAAATGAAGCCGGTACACGTGATACGGCGGACGGACATTGCATTTTTGGAATCTACGCACCTTGAAACGCAAAAGAAAAAATTTTGAGTGGGTTTTATAAAAAAATTTCCTGACCGAATACATATAGGTGTATTATTCGCAGAATAATAAACCAAAACGTCTGCCAATTCGAGGAGGCAGTATAGCTTCCTCACTTGAATCTCATGAACGTATATAATAGTTGGGTAGGTTCGTTATGATACAGGACCACCTGCTATCCAGCCCACGTGTACCCTCAAAATTTCAGCTCTCTACGACTATTTTTCGCGTAGTTAGAAGCGTTACAAGGAACGGGCAACATTTCATCTTCGCGCATGCGCAGACGAATAAAATTCTTATGGAACTATCAAAGAATTATTCATGATCGACCCTCCAAATCTGAACTCATTTCAACGATATTTAAAGTAGTTACGGGCGTTTCAAGTATTTCACCTTTGCGCATGCGCAGACGGAACGATTTCCATGATTTTGAAAAAAGGGCCATTTGCGATCCAACCCGCGTGTACCCTCAAAATTTCAGCTCTGTACGACGGTTTTCGCGTAGTTAGAAGCGTTACAAGGAAAAAAATGGTCAACATTTCATCTTCGCGCATGCGCAGTTGAAGGTTACAGTACTTTTTCAATGATTTTGATATGGGACCGTCCGTGACCCAACCCGCACCTACCCTCCGAATTCCAGCCTATTTTGACCATTATTTTGGGTAGTTATGGGCGTTACAAGGAATTACCACAGGCACGGAACCAAAAACGCTGCAAAGTCCTTGTCACACGGGTTTATTATTCTACTGGACATACCTACAGAAATGCTGGCTGTTCATTTCTGTTTCTTTCATGTGAAATAATTGAAATAGCTATTGCTGATCCACAATTTTGGCCCCCAAAACACGAATTAGGTACGCTCCTTTTTTTTCTTTTCTTTTTTCCCATATTATCTTTGATTATTGGTAACATTTAATCGTCTTGATCCACATGTTGACACTTTTTCTAGTGTAATTACACAAATTGATGGTGATTTCAGACGATTTTCCAGGTTTTTGATTCATAAAAAAATCAATTTTGGGAGCTGAACATTTGGTAGAACCTCAATTTTCCACTCTTTGGTCAAAATCCACTTCATATTCGGTCTTCTCGTCCCCAAAAACATGGAAAACGATACCTCAAAAGCTCATGTTACTAACATGTTACTAAAACACAAAAAGTACCTATTTTTATACACATTTTCACTCTTAACATCCCTGGGTATATTCCGATCGGACTGCAAAGTTTCGGGACACAACTGGAGCAAAAAAAAGGAGCATGTGTGCGAAAGAACGACTTTTTTAGACCGAAAATGAAGCCTGTACTTGTGATACGGCGGACGGACATTGCATTTTTGGAATTTACGCACCTTGTAACGGAAAAGACAAAATTTTGAGGGGGTGTTATAAACAATTTTTGCTGAGCGAATACATAGGTGTATTATTCACAGAATAATAAACCAAAATGTTCCTCGATGTCTGAAACGCGAAATGGAAGTGGAAATTTTCATTTTGGAAGACATACATTTTTTTTACTCAACCACGAATCCAAGGCTTCCCTATTCGGTAGTGAGGAAGCAAAATCTTTTCCATTGCAAAGCGTTGTTGTGTCCTCGTAGGGAAATGATTCAGGTGAGGTAGAGGGAAGTGAATCCATCTTCACCCGTAGGGCTCTTCTTTTAGCTTCCATCGATAAGCCCGCGATACAGATATAAGTGGTATAAATACGATTGTATAAATACGATTTGGTGGAGATTTTCTGTTATCGGGTTGGTGCTTGGTAGCTGGGAAATGATGTTTACAGTTACCGCATCGAAAGTTCTTAGCAGTGGATTGCGGCTGTTAATCAACTTACGAGGCGAACGTTCTCATTTCAAACGGATTTGAACTCCAAATAAATATCCTTAGCGCGCCTGGACCTTAAAATTTGAAAATAGGTTTTTTAAATAGGGTTTTTGTTTTGTTTTTGTGGAAAATTTGAAATGAAAATAGAAAAAAGAGTGTCATATCAATTCTACGTACTCATGGTTTACAAATCAATTTTCAGAAGGATTATCGGACGAGCGGTTTAGTCACAGTATTCTAATTAGTTTTAGCTCATTTTGAAGCACAACGTGGTGGCAGCTTTTGGAACTAAACCGGGGATATTTAGCCTTAATTAGCGTTGGAGTATTCTTCAGGCATCGTTCAAGAATCGTTGAATCGTGGATACTTCTCGACATTTATCTTACAGTATCCCAAAAACATATCCATTGTTCAATGTTTTTCCGTGATACCGGAGAAATTTTCAGTTGTTTTTCAATGAAATGATACAAAAATCCACTCCGCTCATTCGTTCCATCCAAATCCATTTCCAAATTGTTTCATTTGGCTGAAGAAAGTTTCATTTGGCTGGAAAATTGTAGGTATGCATACAGTTGGGGGGAAAAAATCTCAGCTATCACGGAAAAACAATGATGGAATGTTTCTGGGATACTGTAAGATGAACGTCGAGAAGTATCCACGATTCAACGATCCTTGAACGATGCCTGATGAACAATCCAACGCTAATTAACGATCCTCGTACGTCGATTAATAGCCGCAATCCATTTAAACTTTTGATGCGGTAACTGTAAACATCATTTCCCAGCTACCGAGATCCAACCCGATAACAGAAAATCTCCACCAAATCGTATTTATACCACTTATATCTGTATCCGCACGTCCTATCGATGGAAGCTAAAAGAAGAGCCCGACGGGTGAAGATGGATTCACTTCCCTCTACCTCACCTGAATCATTTCCCTTCGGGGATACAACAACGCCTTGCAATGGAACAGTGGCGTAGCCAGGATTGTTGAATGGTGGGGGGGAATCGGAAATGGGGGAAAAAGTTCCTGTCATGTAGCATGGCTATAAGAGCGAATCTTCAAAGAAGTATTCCTGCTATTGTGTAGAAAAATGACATAGCGAGTAACCATACCACTTTTCTTAAAATTATATAATTTTCGTCATCTTAGCCATTTTTACCGATGTTTGACACTAACAAAGTCAAATTTTACCCACTTGTTTTTCAGAAAAATAGTTTTGTCATCGATATAGTCCCTCCGTCGTGATAAATCATCCCACACAACGTCAGGTGAATTAATAATAATTTTTAGCCATTAATACCAATTTTTACCCCCAAAACCCCCCCTATTCTGTGCGAAAAACCACTGAAATGGTATTTTTCTGTCTTTACTCACCCTTCCATACACTTCCAGTCATTTTATATTGCAATTTTAGCCGTTTTTACCCATTTTTCACCACTAAAAACTCCAATTTGACCCCCTTGAAATTGCTCATTTTCGAACTCAACCTTTTGTTTGGCAATACAAACGTTTTGGAGAAATTTGGAATTTTTGTCATGTACCTAAGGACAGATTTCATCTGGAGTGGCACATAAATATACATAATATAATTTTTTTTAAATTTAGGGATGAACTGGTGATGCTCTGAAACGGATGTGCCTATAAAAATATTTCAAACATTCATGTTCTGAAAATGTTACCCATTGCAATAGCTTCATTTTCCTTGAAAATTCGCTAATAAGGTTTGACATTACAAACAAAGCTGAATTTAAATTAAATTTAGCAAAGCACTAAATGTTACAGGTAAGATAAACTGATGAAATAAAACATTTATTTGGCAACAATATTTTCGTGAACTTTCAAGGTAAATGAAGCTATTGCAATGGGTCCAAAATTCCAAAATTTTCAGAACATAAGTTTTTGAAATTATTTTATAGGCAAATCCGTTTCAGAGAATCCTGATTTCATCCATAGATCTAACAAAATGTATACGTCTATTGCATATATTTATTTATGCGTCACTCCAGACGATATCTGACCTTGGGTACGTGATAAAAATTCCAAGTTTCGCCAAAATGTTCTTATTGCCAAACAAAAGGATGAGCAATTCAAAAATTCGAAGGGGGTCAAATTTGAGTTTTTAGGGGTCAAAAATTGGTAAAAACGGCTAAAATTTATATATAAAATCACTGAATGTGGCATGGAAGGTTGAGTGAAGACAAAAATACCATTTCAGTTGCTTTTCACACAGAATAGGGGTCTATTTAGGATTTTTGGGGATGAACAATTGGTATTATTGGCTAAAATCAGTATTATTCACCTGAAGTGTGGGATGGCGACGGTGAGGGACTATGAGGGGACGGTGCAGGTATATTTCGATAAGCATTTTTGTAAAAAAAAATTGGGTCAAATGTTTGGGACAGATCGTTTGTAATCAAATAAATGTAATATATTTAACCGTTTATTCATGTTTGATTTACCGTTTAACCTGTTATTGTTGTATTTGTTTGTTACTTTTGTGATTGTTATAAAGTTTTCGAGCCAATGGCCCCACTAACCCCCCCTGGCTACGCCACTGCAATGGAAATGATTTTTTCTATAACGACGACGGTTGCATCGTTGAACCTGAAAACTCCGTTAACTGGGTTTACATTACTGGGTTCTTGATAATTTTTTAGTCATCCGTTCCATGAGTTTGTTATTCGCCCGTATTTCAACACAGTTACCAAGAAGTATCTTTTGTTTATAAGTATCGCGCCACACTTCGTGCCATCACGCAGATTTCAGAATGAACCCCATCCCAAAAACATATCCATGTTAAAATGTTCCAGTCATGCAGTATGAGCAAATTTTGGGAGTTGGTAACTTGGAGTTTTTTTTAACTACGCGAATCATCAAAATTCGCTTGAAATTGTTGTTGACCACTTAAACTCGAATTTAACTAAACTTGTATTTATACAACGGTATGTTTGCGACAATCGAAACAACCATTCCGTGTCTCAAGTCACCATGTTTTGGTGTTTCACGGTACCTTTTTGGTGACTCGGCCGTTTTTACCAATTTTTAGCGATCTGCGGCTCTAGAACACTCATATTCAACTCATTGTTAGTGTAATATAGATAAAAAAACGCTGCAAATCCCTGCACAACGGTTTATTATTTTGTATAGAATACCCTTCTGTTACAGATCACAGCTCTATGTATAGATAACCCGTCTATATAATATAATATGTACTATTCTATGCATATTATGTAGATCGCAGACCCTCCGTAGGTTAGTACCTAACCCCGTACTCGTTACTAGGTACCTACCTAAATCACGAGTTAAATGTTGCTAAAATAATTCTGCCGATGACAAACAGTACCTAACAAAAAGAAACACACATAATGAAGTTCTGAAAAGAAATTGTTGATTAGGAGTGAAAAAAGTTGCAAAAGTACCTACCAACAAACTCCAGCCCCTTCTACGTAGATGGTATAATGAACCGTTGTGTAATAATTTACCGTTGAGTAATGATTTACCGTAGTAATAATTTACCCATCAATAATACTTCAACGTTTGTTCAAGTTTCACTACCTACCAACAAACTCCAAAAGAGCCATCATTTTTCAAATTAAATAATATCACAGAACAACCAACTCGACTTCATACTCCGCCAATATAATCAGGTGATCCCTACCAATGATTGGCCGTATTCACAAATTCCTATTGTGGGCGCGTCTCTGGTTACGAGATTTGGTTTGAATTGTATACAATTTCATTCACACTGGAGTCGAAAATGCCTGTCGGTGCAAACTTCGGGGCCTTACTGTGAACGAACGGCTGGACGTACGATGCTCCGGATGGTCTTAAAAAACTCGCAAGTTCAAGAACTATTTAAAACCGTAAAAATATTTACGTAAAAAAATGGTATAGGCGTTTTGAAAATTTCAACCCCTATTTTGAACCCCTTAGAGATGACTCACAGTAACGTCGAGCTTCGAGGACCAACTAGACGCCGAACGGAACCTATAACCCGAATTTCATCAATTTTTTTTCATGGTAACTAAGAAAAGTGGCCCGTACGGCGTACGGCGTACGGCGGACAGACAGAAATATTTTTGGTTTATTATTTTCAATAATGAACCATTGGAATCGAGCATGAAAAAAAAAATTCTTACCCCCCCTCAAAATTTGATGGTTTACGTTTCAAGGTATGTAGAATCCAAAACTGCAATAAAAATATTTCTGTCTGTCCGCCGTACGCCGTACGCCGTACGCCGTACACCGTACGCCGTACGCCGTACGCCGTACACCGTACGCCGTACGCCGTACGGGCCACTTTTCTTAGTTACTATGAAAAAAAATTGATGAAATTCGGGTTATAGGTTCCGTTCGGCGTCTAGTTGGTCCTCGAAGCTCGACGTTACTGTGAGTCATCTCTAAGGGGTTCAAAATAGGGGTTGAAATTTTCAAAACGCCTATACCATTTTTTTACGTAAATATTTTTACGGTTTTAAATAGTTCTTGAACTTGCGAGTTTTTTAAGACCATCCGGAGCATCGTACGTCCAGCCGTTCGTTCACAGTAAGGCCCCGAAGTTTGCACCGACAGGCATTTTCGACTCCAGTGTGAATGAAATTGTATACAATTCAAACCAAATCTCGTAACCAGAGACGCGCCCACAATAGGAATTTGTGAATACGGCCAATCATTGTTAGGGATCACCTGATTATATTGGCGGAGTATGAAGTCGAGTTGGTTGTTCTGTGATATTATTTAATTTGAAAAATGATGCCTCTTTTGGAGTTTGTTGGTAGGTACTTTTGCAACTTTTTTCACTCCTCGTCAACAATTTCTTTTCAGAACTTCATTATGTGTGTTTCTTTTTGTTAGGTACTGTTTGTCATCGGCAGAACTATTTTAGCAACATTTAACTCGTGATTTAGGTAGGTACCTAGTAACGAGTACGGGGTTAGGTACTAACCTACGGAGGGTCTGCGATCTACATAATATGTATAGAATAGTACATATCATATTATATAGACGGGTTATCTATACATAGAGCTGTGATCTGTAACACAAGGGTATTCTATACAAAATAATAAACCGTTGTGCAGGGATTTGCAGCGTTTTATTGCAGTTTTGGATTCTACATACCTTGAAACGTAAACCATCAAATTTTGAGGGGGGGTAAGAATTTTTTTTTTTCATGCTCGATTCCAATGGTTCATTATTGAAAATAATAAACCAATATTCAGCTATTGAAAATATTCCCTTTGTGCCGCGATGGACTCCTCATTTTACTACTAAAATAGCACCTGCTCCACCCAAAAATAACTATTTCCGTAGAATGGGCCCCAGGTTTTTTCGATAGACAAAATTAAGAATATGCAGTTGTTCCTTTACAAACACTCGCGTTTGGACGACCGTGGCCACGAAAATCGTTGAGATAGACCTGTGCACAGGAGCGACACTATCGCTTGGGTCAACGCCATGTTATCATCGGGCACAGCAAAGGCGAGGTCCCGCCAACGAGCTGCCCGGACGGCTTCCTGGATACTAATGTATGATCATTGTAAGGTTAACTAGGAGATAAAACCACCTCTACCATTCAACAACAAGAATGTAATTAAATAATAATAATTACCTATGTCAATGCTTGGGAACAGCTGGTTATAACTATACACTATAATCAAGCATGGCTTTAATAAAATCACAGGGGATTCGCAAATGCGTATTCAATTTCTCACGAATAAATGGCCCGATTGTTCTCAAATTTGGTTTTTTACTTAGCATGTATTGTATGTATGAATTTCAAAATACTCGGATCATTAGTATGACCACTGCACATGCGCAAACGCAAATCCGAGGTTCCCAATTTTTCAAAATTTAGTAAATGGTCCGATTATGCTCAAAAAGAAAACAGTGATCTACGCAGAAGGAATCTATACAGGATAATAACTAAAACCGTCGTCATTTTTTTTAAATTCGTTGTAAAACCCTTGATGATTTTGATGAAATTATCTAGCTATCCAGGTAGTCACTCTCGAATTTAAATTATATTTTTGATTTCTCCACACCTGAAGTAACATTATACTCACCGTTTCATACAGAATAGAAGAGAAGTTTGGAAACGAGTTCCATCTTCATTTGAGAACCAGACAGCCTGGTTTGGGTCCGTGCTACTTTTGCTGTCATGATAGAGTCCCCTGAAAACGGTGAGTCGCAGAACGCGGTTTTGCATTAGACCACAAACCCTTTTTTACATGGCGCCTGCACAGACAGTCGTAACGGAGAAAAATGATGGGGATAATTATTTTCAAACTTTGTATCCTTCATTTACAAAAGTACCAACGATGCAGCATGATGCCACATGAATATTCCGCTACTTTTGACGATTATTAGGGTTGTTTTGCCCCCGAACTCGAAATAACCCACGTTTTTAGGGAAAATATTTTCGACTATGAAAGAGGTGTGGTTCTAAAAGTCTCTATTATATACCGCTTAAGAAACTGAATTGAATTGAATTATTAGTTTTGGGTGATTTAGCCATTTTTACCCACAAAAGCTAATCGTGGACCACCACTTGATTTTCCAAAATGGCGCATCTTCGAACTCTAGTTTGGCATTGCAAATATTTAGGCGGAATTTGTAATTTTGCTTTATTATTTTCAATAATGAACCTTTGGAATTGAGCGTGAAAAAAATTCAACCCCATCCCCCCCCCCCCCCCCCCGAAATTTGGCGGTTTTTGTTTCAAGGTACCTACGTAGAATCCGATATGGAATCTTAAAAAAAAATCTATCCGTCCGCCGTACTTCACAGATTTCATAATTGGTTACCATGAACCAAAATCATAAGGAATTCTACATAATATTTTCCTTTTCCCCCGCGGATGTGTGTTTCCCTTAGCATTTCCCTCACAAGGCTTCTCGAGAGTCGAATTCCCCACAGCCGGGAAATTTCCGTCAAAGTGGAAGCCCTGGACCGACAATCATACTTCATATCAATTCGTCAAGACCTTAGGCCCATTCATGGTAAAGGGGCATCTACACACGTAAATAATAAACCGCTGCGTAATCATTTTCAGCATTTTTATTCCATTTTCGGATTCTACATACCTTGAATGGGATTTTTATTTATTTTTTATATTTTTTAATGCTCGATTCAAAATGTTCATTCTTGAAAATAATAAACCAGTAGAACATTCTAGAATAAATCGGCAAGTTTTCTACCCATGGGTATTGCCAGTATTGTACACAGGCAGACCATTACAGTGGCCGACGAGACACCAAAAGCTATACAGTGTATTGGAAGACTTCCACCCGTGAAACTGCAAGTACTTAGATATTACCAAGATTATTGCTGCCACCTACGTAGCGCTCAATGAAAATAATATTCATCAGACTAAGGTGGTTCAAGAATAATATGACTCACTTATCGTGGCCGTGGAACATACAAACGAAAAGTTACGAATGAGTTCTTTCACTGAGACCTCTCGCTGATGTTTGCCAATGGGCACGATTCAAATGGAACGAGTGTGTAGACCAAGAAACTGCCTTCGACTACACAACATTATAATATTGGAAAGAACTGGTAGTTTAGCGTTTAGGTAGGTATATTATAATATATATATGTTATATAACCTGAATAATATTATTATATCTAGATAACTACACTGAATTCTTACCAATGGATTCTAGACCAGTCGGATAACCTGCATCATCAAGAACTGAATCGTATCTACATACCTACTTTTCGTCAAGCTCCAAACACTCAAGTGTTTACCTGTGTTTATGAATTGAACTTTAACCAAAACTTTCAGAATGAGTAACTCAGAACAAACATAATAAACAAAGAGACAATCGGGAAATTCAATGGAGAGTCGAGGCGAGTGGGGCGTCGTTACGTGGGAGTGAAAGAGGAATAAGGAATTTATGGGGGACGCTAAGTGGAAACCCATATAGAAGTAATACCTGGTGTGCCTAACCCTAATGATAACAACAAGGAATCAATGCAAGATAATAGTTTGATCACATTCACCAATTTTCTTTTCAAAATCAATTTTTAACATCCATTAATATTTTTGATAAGTACCTTGGTAATTATTATTAATACCTACCTTTGTACCTTATAATGGATAAAGGCTCATAAAACCACCTACATACATACCTGTCATCAATAGTAATTATTAAAGACGATAAATGTTGACATATCTTCTGCATGGTTCTTTTTTCATATTCCCTTTCTTATTACCTAGCTAATGATTAGGTAGCTACCTCCTCACCGAACATAAATTGTACTCATCTGCCAGCTTCCCGATTTAGTTTGATTCGCTCTTCGTGGTTCTTACCTATAATTATGTTGTAAATTTTTGTTATTCATGAGTGTGTTAATTCACGAGTTTCCAGATAATTCATGAGTGATCCACGAAAATGGGTACGCATCCAAGCTGCTAAAGCTATACTTGATATCGTTCGCAACATCTTTATTCGTGAACTGTCGTTACGGAAAATGGCGGAAATGAAATGAAATTTTGGGATATATTGCCTTCATTTATTTTTGTTCATTATTCTGTGAATAATACACCTATTTATTCGCTCAGCAAAAAAATTGTATAACACCCCCTCATATTGTTTTCAAGGTGCGTAGATTCAGACAATGCGATGTCCGATTGTCCGTCCGCCGTACGCCGGATCATGGATACCGGCTTCATTTTCGGTCTAAAAAATTCGTTCTTTCGTACACGTGCTCCATTTGGGCCCTAGTTGTGTCCCGAAACTTTGCAGCCCGATCGGAATATACCCAAGGGTGTTATGGGTGAAAAATGGGTGTAAAAATAGGTATTTCTGTGTGTTTTAGTAGCATGAGCTTTTGAGGTATCGTTTTCCATGTTCTTTAGGACGAGAAGACCGAATATGAAGCCGGTTTTGACCAAAGAGTGGAAAATTGTGGTTCTAACTTAGTTTCAGCCTTAAATGTACGTTAAATTTTGTTCTAAAATCGTCGTTCTTCCGCACACAGTTTGGGTTCCCATTTGGGAACACATTTTGCACCTAGATGTGCTCCAAAGCTCGGCAGCCTGATCGGAATACACCCAGGGGTGTTACAGGAGAAAAATGGGTGTTAAAATAGGGTTTTTCGAGGTTTTTAGTGAACACGAGCTTGTGATGTATCGTTTTCCATGTTTGTTTTTTTTTTTTTTTTTTTTTTTTTTTTTAGGGCGAGAAGACCGAATATGAAGTTGACTTT
Source organism: Leptopterna dolabrata (assembly GCA_954871275.1). Taxonomy (NCBI): domain Eukaryota; kingdom Metazoa; phylum Arthropoda; class Insecta; order Hemiptera; family Miridae; genus Leptopterna; species Leptopterna dolabrata. The sequence goes on along the minus strand of OX940983.1, from coordinate 9,985,067 downwards.
GATAAGAGAGTGAAGAATTGAGGTTGTAACGAAGGTTAAGCTCTCGAAATTCATTTTTTATTAGTCAGAAACCTGGAAGAAACAATAAATGAACAGCAACATTTCTGTAGGTATGTCCGATAGAACAATAAACCCAAATGACCAAGGACTTTGCAGCGTTTTTATTATGCTGATGGACGCCAGTATCGTCGAAGACGACGCGCCGGCTAAGTAGCCCCAAGCGGGCCACCAATGGCATAGTTAGAATTCGTGTACTCCTAGTTAGGGCCCTCCTTCCAAAACGTCTCGGTTTTCGTACGGAATTAACTCACACCCGAGTCTAACGGGTTGGGAGTGCTCAGGAATAGCAAGTCCGAGAATCTTTGTCGTCAGACTTTCACTTCTTCAATAGAAGAGGGCCTTCCTTAACTATGCTTGGATCTACAATCATTTACCTACGCGAGAACCCACCCAATCCACACAGAAAGTTCTCAAAATGGGTTACCAACACATGACCAAATATTTTTAGCTTTTGCTCCCTTAAGCTTTCCAAAAAGAATATGAGCAACCCAATGACAGGGAATGAGTGTTTGAATTAATACGAATAATTTTGTCGTCACTGGACCCTCAGCTTTAAAATATTTCTGACGTCTCCCGCAGGTTTACCTACATTGTTGGCTAACCCTACCTGGGGGTGCTGAAACCACTATTTTACAATACCGCTTTATTTATATGAAAGTTTACATTATTATTTTATAATTTCCCTTTATCTATATCAAATATACGTTAGCTTCATTTATAGCTAATTAACTATTTTTTCCTGTTTTAATTTATTATTTTTCTTGCTATAACGGTTAGCATTTTTTTTTAAATCATTTCAGTTATTTTCTTGTTGTACCTATGTCTTGTAGGACATTTGAGTATTAATCAAAGGGTAAATTTCCTCAAAGAGATTATTCAAAATCATTTTACCCTGAAATATTAGTGTTAGTGATTGTTCACTAAATGTAGTTAGGATTTTTCTTGATTTAATCTATAGGTAAAATTTTCCTCTTGACTCACGTACGTCTAGGATAAATTTATCTTTGAATTTGAACGTGAACTGGCATATTTGGTTAGGCAAAAGTGTATACGAATGGATTATACAATTTACGAGTGAATATTATAAATAACTTTACGAGCGTATATACGTTTTAATAGAGGTCCTCTCCGATCGAATTCAGTAACACTATTTTGTACGAACTTATTCTTGTTCCATATGAGAGACTGATTTCGTGAGAAATTGATAAAAACATGGATATGAACTAAAATCCATGGTCAGTAATGCTGCCAGTAAGGAACTGAATAAGTACCTAACTACATAAGTAGGAAGGAAGTTTTTGCAATCCTTGCGGAAGGAGACCCCTTGTGTTCCAACCCATCTTTCGAAGAATACTTTTTGTGGCCAAACCCCCCGAGAAAAGGGCAGTAGGTACGCGCAGGCGCTGTACCCTGCGAAGTTCACAGACCCCCAGGGAAATCGTTCACCTCTGCAAGGCTCACATCTTCCGATTGTTTGTGTAGCCTTTTTCTTGTCAATAGGCCAAAACGCCACCTACAATATTATGACAAGAGGCGAGATTTAGGGCGTCGTAAATCCGTCCCTAGAGGTCCTAGTTGTTCCCTTTTTTTTCGCCTTCACAGGAGACCTACTTCCTCGTCAACACAACCCGGTTGATGACTGGAGCGAAGCGAATCGACGAGCTGCAGAACTTTCGGGGCGTTGGGCAAAAATGGATCGTCTCGACAAACCCAGAATGAATTTCAGTTAATTCCGGGAGAGTTATTTCCATAAACAAGAACATGATACAGGTAGTTCCTATGTGCTGCCTTCTCGTAAATAGATCGTCAGATCCAGGGTTTAATCTAATCCAGGGTCTATCTAAAGCTGGAGCAACCTGGAATGATAGATATTCATTTAAAAACTGATATTTTTGCCTATCTATTATAAGTTATACCTACCTGAATGGGTAGAGACCTACGTAACCGAACTGATGAATTTTGACTAACTGTAATAATTCTGTTAATCTGCAGCTATTCTTTAACCGGTATTACCTGATCCCTAGCTTCAGTTCCAGTTAGGTAATCCTACCGTAATTACCTACGTTAATCAATGTAACCTAATCATAGTTTATGCAGATTTATTCTACTCAAAAAAGCTTTTCTACTGCAGAGGCGTATTTTCTTAGAATAAGAATCAGAAAATTTATGAAAAAATAGAAATACCCAGGTACAGTTTCATGTAAGGCACCACGTTGACAAAATCGTAATTCTGTCCGATTGTTTATTACCTGATTCCAAATTTAGTTCACGTAGTTGCAGGGTGCTACTCGAAGGATCGTTAACTTCTTCATAGGTATCTCAACCTAGGACAGCCGGGGATTATTGAAAAACGCTGCAAAGTCCTTGTCACATGGGTTTATTATTCTACTGGACTTACCTACAGAAATGCTGGCTGTTCATTTATTGTTTCTTTCATGTAAAATAATTGAAATAGCTATTTCTGGTGGTTTCCACCAATTTTGGCCCCCTAAACTTGAATTAGGTACTACGCTTTTTTTTTCCAAATTATCTTTGATCGTTGGTAGTGCCATTTAATCGTCTTGATCCACGTGTTGAAACTTTTCCTAGTGCTATTCTACAAATTGATGGTGATTTCAAACGATTTCGCAGGTTTTTGACTCATAAAAAATCAAATTTGGGAGCTGAACATCTGGTACAACCTCAATTTTCCACTCCTTGGTCAAAATCGACTTCATATTCTGTCTTCTCGTCCACAAAAACATGGAAAACGATATACCTCAAATGCTCATTTTACTAACATGTTACTAAAACACAAAAAGTACCTATTTGTATTCACATTTTCACTCATAACACCCCTGGGTATATTCCGATCGGGCTGAAAAGTTTCGGGACACAACTAGGGCCCAAATGGAGCATGTGTGCGAAAGAACGAATTTTTTAGACCGAAAATGAGGCCGGTACACGTGATACGGCGTACGGCGTACGGCGGACGGACATTGCATTTTCTGAATCTACGCACCTTGAAACGGAAAAGAAAAAATTTTGAGGGGGTGTTATAAAAATTTTTTGCTGAGCGAATACATAGGTGTATTATTCACAGAATAATAAACCAAAATAAGCAGTAGTTACCTATTATAGTGTCATAATTAAGACAGGATGAAACGTCACATCTGGACTTAGTCAGCATTAGGTACTTACGCACTACTCATAAATACCTAGAATCATCTGAACTGGATGAACAGGTAGATGAGCACGCCGGAATTTGATTATCATGAGTGTTGAAATGTAGGTATTTAGGTAAGTATGCATCGTTTAGGTACCTACCTACTCAGTTAGGTGGAATCGTCTACCGCATCCTGCCATGTCTGGTAAGGATTTCCCGCATTTCATATACCACTAACACGTTCCTAATGCTAAAACCTATAAGTGAAATAACTTCAATACCAACTACAAGTACCATTTTCATACCAATGCCTCTATTACCAACGCTTAATTCATGCAATCTTTATTATTCGTAACTTTTTTCGCCTAATTATCCTTAGTTATACTTGAAGAGTACTGAATTTCGTCCGGCACAGCTGTAGGTTCAAGGAATGACCGGTTGGGAATGGGGATCGAAGAATGAAGTCACACATTTCTGCTTGCCCTATATTTTCATGAATAGGAAAGGTCGATTTTTTTGTGGCATAACTATATTGAAAAGTGTGTTGACAGCACAATCTACACATACACGTGTTACCCGACCCATATCGTGAGGGAACTTACCCGCCCTAGTATATTACGAGTAAGATTTGTGTCACCACATGTCATCCCTTTGTAACGTTCCTTACTGTTCTACGGGTTCCTACCATAATATAATATGGTATACAGCCTATTTTTGAAAGAACCTATATTTTGTGGGTGGTTTTTTCGGGGCACAAACAATATTGAAAGTTGACCTTGTAACAGATGCCAACCTAAGTATTTTGTCTCCATCACAATAATTTACCTATAACTTTCATCGCTAGAAGTCTAGCTACCTTCAAATTGAATACAAATGGTGCACAGTTTGAAACAGAGCACCAGTATCCCAAAACTGGCCTTAGCCAATTACATTTTTATTATTATTTAAAAAATAATAATATGACATATTATTATACTTGGTGTAATACTACGATAGCTATGTTGTTATGGTAGATAATATTACGATACCCGAAAAACCATATTCAAACATACGATTGGATTACCCTCAATAGCTTCACAGATCAATTTTCCTGTGAGCCTTCTGAAGACATCCAGGCATGTCTTGTTTGCACTTTGCTAGTGGTATCAAAACTCCTGAATCTGTCTGAATCCTAATCCCGTCATTCCTCTTACTGGGTAGATATCAGGATCGATTGCATCATTTTATGCAGATAAACTGAGGGCCCATAGAAGTTTTTTCCTGGTATGAGCAGGAATTCATCTATCTTTGTGTAGTAAGATGTTTTTCGCATTTTCTGATCCCAGACACCGTTGTGGTAGTTTGGTAGCAATTTATTCAAATAATTTTGATAGTATAACGAGAATTCCCTCGAAATTTTAAGTCATGAAAGGTTAGTATCAGCCTCTCACAACTCGGTTAATTATTTAGGGTTATATTTATAGACAGGGTGGTGCCTCTTTGCATTATGCTCCACCTACCACCTCGGGTTGTCACCACGATGCAAAGAACAGCATATTCCTGCTATGTTGCGCCGAATAATGGGCCAACAGCTTAAAATAGAAAGTGGCACAAAATTCAACGCAACACAGCCTTTTGACTGTTGCGGCCAATTATGCACCACCATGTGTAATATAAGCCTTTAGCGTTAAAAATTATGGATATCTACGTATAGTGTCAGGCTATAAAGAAACGAGGTCCGATTCCGTTGTTAAGGAAACATATCTTGTCTTATTTTGGTGCCTACATGTAGTTCTTTCTGTAACTCAGATTGGGCTCTGCACGGTCATTCGATAAATCACCCAATGAGCAGGATGCTTCCTCGGTATAATAGGTACACGAGGTATACGCAAGTGAGGGCAAAGACCTCCAAAATCGCAGTAAAAGGCCTTGCTCCACCTGCCGCCACGGGTTGTCACCACAATGCAAGGAATCCCCTCCATGACTAAGTTTATTGCCTGCAAAAAACAGACGGTACCCAATAAATCTACACCTGCACGCGGAAATATCTACCTACCTAACCATTTCCGTAAAAGTCGGTTTGCACCGATCGTTTCCTCATCGTTTTGTCCTTTTGACAGATAGGGCCGAAAGGCCCATTTGTTGTCAGCAATGCTTTCTTGTTTTTGGTCGAGTTCACTTTGTTGACGGAAGGTTAATGCATGAGCCACAATTGGCACAAATATAGTGGTGAGACACGCTACAAGATGTTCCTCGGTAAGCATGAAAGGTTGTGGGACCTAGAAGGTTCTTCTCTCCATTGTCTCTGTCTATATAACAATAGTCATATTTGGTCTTCTTGGAGCAGTCAGATTCTTAGGGCGAAATTTCGTGAAATGGAAACAGTAATAAATACATAATCAAGTAAGAAGGTGTTCTTTTAACACCGATGTTTCCCTGTAAGTAATAGTAACAAATTAGTAATGTTCTCGCCCGCACAAAGATAAAATCAAAATATAGAGAGGTTAGTATGTTCTTGCGTGCACCCCTACATAGTAACCTACCTAACCTGGAGCATCGCTTACCTGTAGGTATAGATTTCGTTGAATTTCTTTCAACAATGAACCTTTGGAATCGAGCATTGAAACCAAATTGTACCCCCCCCCCCCTTATTTCCCTGCTTCTCTGTCGACCATCCCATTCTCTGGGTCTCCCCATGATTCCAGCTATCCAGCATACAGTGACGGTGGTGCCGCTGTTCGAGAACTGATGGACGTCAAACACCACTGGAAGGAAATGCAGTATACCAGTATTCATTATAAATGTTTCTTAATGTGTGAGGTTTTCGTCAAAGATTATGGCCGTAGTCATGCATCTGTAGACACTGGAGAACGAAAATAACACGAGCATTGTGGATTTTTGGGTCGTTTACAATGCTGTAAGTAAACCTCGCGTTAATTTCGTGCTCCAATTTTTACAATTGCATGACTAGGGCCAAAATCTTTGGCGGAAACGTCGCACATTAAAAAACATTATGGCTGAATACTGGTAGTTTGCCAACCTCATTTATCCCACCTGTGGTTATTATCAGTCTTTGTAGGTAATAGATAAATGGTAAACACCATGCTAGAAATCAGTGGGTGTCTGCTAGCAGCCTTTCTTGTGGCTTGGCTCAGGGAATCAGTGCAAATGACAACGTTTCTGCAGGAGGAGCGGAGACAAGAGTGAGAGACTTGGTTATTGCGAAAAGTTTAGCTGTAAAGAGCAATGAGACAGGACTTGACTCGCATTGCCATCATGAACTGACTCCTACTGCCATCATGAATTGCGCATCCAGCACCATCAGCGGTTTGAGATCCACCACAAAAAATTGTTTTACATGGGGATATTTGGTTCAACCATTCACGAAAGTGATTGCTGGTGAAATTGGAGAAGTGGATGGTTTTGGAGGTTTGACCAGGGAAAGGCAGAAATTAGGATGTTGAAGTGTCAAAGGTCGAAAAGATGCAGGGAAATATGGTGCTGTGTTCTGGTGGCATTGGAAGTTTTCACCGTCAGAAAGGAATTCCGAAATAGGAGTAAACATCAACATGGTTGGTGGCTAACGAAGACAAGATGCAGAGAACAACAACTGGACGACTCTTAAGCTAGGTTCACATGGAGACGCAATTCCGGACGGCAGTCCGGCAAGGCTATGCGTTCTACAATTCTATTGGCCAACGCAAAATGGATTATTGCAACGCAGTGCCTTGGATACTATATCAAAATCTCCAGATATTTTCCGCTGTCGGATCAGTTGCCGGATCTGCGCGGAGGTTACTGCGCACACCTCTCTTGTTTGGTTGTTCAGCCATATTGAAATTCGACATTATGTGGTTGATTTTGCGGTTTCGAGTTCGAGCAATTGTTTGTTTTTTGCGATTGCATTTTGTTATGACTCCACTGCCATGTGAACGCCTCTGCGGCAAAAATTCCGGCAAATGCGTTGCCGTGCCGGATTGCCGTCCGGAATTGCGTCTCCATGTGAACCTAGCATTAATCATCATTTAGTGTTGAGCATGTTAGGGCGAGAACCTCGGAACCTACCCAACTTCTTTAAGGGAGCCTGAGTTCTTCTTCTTTTCCTATGTGCATGAATTAAGGGAGACAATGAGTTTGGGCCAACTGAAAGTGAAAGGTTATTGTTAGGCCGAGGTGTTTGGGCCAAAGGGCAGCGATTCTCTTGGGCCAGTTAGGTATCTTCGTTGCGGTTGATATAGTTAAATAATACCTAAATACCTAACCTGACATAAACAAACTATTTGATACTTGACATAAACAAACAATTAGACCGGTTTTGGTTTATTATTCTGTGAATAATACACCTATGTAATCGCTCAGCAAAAAATTTTTATAACACCCCCTCACACTTTTTTCTTTTCCGTTTCAAGGTGTGTAGATTCAAAAAATGCAATGTCCGTCCGCCGTCCGCCGTACGCCGTCCGCCATATCACGTGTACAGGCTTCATTTTCGATCTAAAAAAGTCGTTATTTCGCACACATGCTCCATTTGGGCCCTAGTTGTGTCCCGAAACTTTTCAGCCCGATCGGAATATACCCAGGGGTGTTATGAGTGAAAATGTGTGTGAAAATAGGTACTTTTTGCGTTTTAGCAACATTTTGGTAACATGAGCTTTTGAGGTATCGTTTACCATGTTTTTGGTGACGAGAAGATCGAATATGAGGTCGATTTTGGCCAAGGAGTGGAAAATTGAGGTTGTAACAGATGTTCAGCTCCCAAAATTGATTTTTTATGAGTCAAATACCTGCGAAATCACCATCAATTTGTAGAATAACACTAGAAAAAGTGTCAACACGTGGATCAAGACGATTAAATGATGGCACTACCAATGATCAAAGATAATTTGAAAAAAAAAAAAGATTGTACCTACCTAATTTGTGTTTTGGGGGCCAAAATTGGTGGAAACCACCAGAAATAGCTATTTCAATTATTTCACATGAAACAAACAGTAAATGTACAGCCAACAGTTCTGTAGAATAATAAACCCCATGTGACAAGGACTTTGCAGCGTTTTTTCTGCCTCGAATCGCCATTCCATAACACATTTAGTTATTCATTTTATTGCGACTTTGGTCATTTTTACCCATTTTTCGAAACGGCAAACAATCTGACGTTTGGATGCAGTATGAAGAGGACAGGGATTATTATGAGTTACCTCGGCGCCGTGTGTAACAGGTATAATTTCGACTTCCACAACGATTAATTCAGACAGAGGTAATATGCATTTTTCTCACAGATTTCGGCTATTTCCTTCGTTGGCCCAAACCCATTACTTTTGCTCCAGGCGTCGTAGCCTTTGGCGTTGGCCTAAACACATCGCGTTTTCACATCACTGGCCCAAACTCAGAGCCCGCGAATTAAGTACATCTCCAAGTGCCTAATAATAGTAATACCAGCGCCGAGATGCCAACTACTTAATTCTTTCGGTTTATTATTCTGTGAATAATACACCTATGTATTCGCTCAGCAAAAATTGTTTATAACACCCCCTCAAAATTTTGTCTTTTCCGTTACAAGGTGCGTAAATTCCAAAAATGCAATGTCCGTCCGCCGTATCACAAGTACAGGCTTCATTTTCGGTCTAAAAAAGTCGTTCTTTCGCTCACATGCTCCATTTGGGCCCTAGTTGTGTCCCGAAACTTTTCAGCTCGATCGGAATATACCCAGGGTTGTTATGAGAGAAAATGTGTGTAAAATCTAGGTACTTTTTGCGTTTTAGCAACATGTTAGTAACATGAGCTTTTGAGGTATCGTTTTCCATGGTTTTTAGGACGAGAAGACCGAATACGATGTCAATTTTGACCAAAGACGCGGAAATTGAGGTTTTACCAAAGTTCAGCTCCCAAAATTGGTTTTTTATGAGTCAAAAACCTGGAAAATTGTCTGAAATCACCATCAGTGTGTATAATAACACTAGAAAAAGTGTAAACAGGTGAATCAAGACCATTAAATGGCACTACCAATAATCAAAGATGATTTGAAAAAAAAGCGTACCTACTGCATGTTTTGGGGGCCAAAATTGGTGGAAATCATCAGAAATAGCTATTTCAACCATTCCACATGAAAGAAACAATAAATTTAACGGCCAACAACTCCAATAGAATAATAAACCCATGTGACAAGGACTTTGCAGCGTTTTTTCTTTTACGTTTCAAGGTGCGTAGATTCCAAAAATGTGATGTCCGTCCGCCGCACGCAGTGGCACCCATATCTACTTTATTTTCGGTCTAAAAAATTCGTTCTTTCGCATACAGACTCCATTTGGGCCCTAGTTGTGTCCCAATACTTTGCAGCCCGATCGGAATATACCCAAGAGTGTTATAGTTGAAAAATGGGTGTAAACATAGGGCTTTTGGTGTTTTACTAACATGAGCTTCTGAGGTATCGTTTTCCATGTTTTATGGACGAGGAAACCGAATACGAAGCCGATTTTGATCAAAGAATGGAAAATTGAGATTCTAACGAAGTTTCCGCCTTCGATTTACGTTAAATGTTGTGGTCTAAAGTCGTAGTTCTTCCTTACACATTTTGGGTCCCCATTTGGGAATAAATTTGGGTCCTAGTTGTGCTACGAAGCTCGGCAGCCCGATCTGAATACACCCAGGGGTGTTATGAGGAGAAAATGTGTGCAAAAATAGGGTTTTTCGATTTTTTTTTTTTGAGGTGTTAGTGAACATGAGCTTGTGAGGTATCGTTTTCCCTGTTTTTTAGGGCGAGAAGACTGAGTATGAAGTTGATTTTGACCAAAGAGTGAAGGATTGAGGTTGTAATGAAGGTTCAGCTCCCAAAATTCATTTTTCAATTGTCAAAAACCTGGGAAGTTGTCTGAAATTTTGCAGGTCCATGGCAACAGTCGAGAGCTGCGTTGAGCCGGTACCTATTATATTATAGTCGTTAGAATTTCGTAGTTGTATCATCGTTGTTGGTATATATTTATTGATAACATTCCCTCACCTAACCCTTGTCAAGTGAGGAAAACAAAGTTATCTTTAATCTTTATCAAAGATAAGATAGACTAGTAATCAACGAGATCGCTAGACGGTACTCACACAAACATCTCATCACTAAATGACGATTAAGAATTGTCTAGTTGTTCTCTGCTTCTTGTCATCGTTTCCCACCAACTTAGTTGATGTTAATTGCCGGGTGTCAGAATCCCGTTTCGACGGTGAAAACTTCGGATGTCCTTATTGTTACACCACCAAAACACTGACTGCACTTGGTGGCATTTTTACGCTAAACCCTTGTTAGTATGATTCCATAGTTGTTCAAAGAATTACGTAAATTATGAATATACAAAAATGGAGGAAAATTTATCAACTTTGGGACTTAGGACCTAAGAGAATGAAAACTCCAGACTCTCCTTATGACATGGTAAATAAAGTTTTAGTTTGGATGCAAAACTAGCGGGATTGAAATGAGGGGAGTGGGAAGGTGAGGGAGGGCATTTAAATGTGATGAAAATTCAAACGAAATAAGGAGTAAGTTGAAGGGGCCAATTTATGACCGTTCCCATTTTTGAACAAGTACGCACAAGTATTCTATTCAATGATTCAAGCTACTACCGGCTCCTTCTACAGAAGACACAGGAGTCAAGTGACCCGCATAACAAGACTACAATGCGGGACTGTATATCTACACCAAGAGGGCGCGCCGATTGTCACAATGCTGGTAGTCATCCCTGTAAAACTGGAAGGAAGCAACGGGGGAACCCAGTGAGGAGGAAACCCAGGAGGTTAAATTTAGGGTTATATATTTAAAATAAATAAATTAAATACCCTATTAGTCCACCAATCACTGTGGAGTTCTTTCAGAACTATCAGGCCAAACCTGCATGGAGCAAACGTCCATGAAAATTTCAGCAGGTTGAATCAAACCAAACACTTGAGCGTTGCAAGGCTTTCGTTCTTCATGCAGCGCAGCCGTTACTGTCATTATTGGCTGGATAGTCAATCTCTGAATGATCAGACAGAATGCACCTATGTTGGGAATTTAATTCATTTGGTAGGTACCTATGTACCTCGGCCATCTGTAGAAAACTCTTACCTATTATAGTACATAACAATAAAATCGTTAGTGAAATTCAATTGAATCTTGATGAGAAGTCACCATTCCCTGGTCATCCCTCTTAACTTTTTACCTTTGTAAATTGGTAACAACTCTTCGATTTCGTGATTGTCCTACGTAAGGTTTTATAATAAATAGTGAGGAGCAACTGAATACCTGATAATATACGGGTTTATTTACATCGAACATAGGTAGGTATGTGACATGTCAGATAATGTGGGGGAGTGGGGAGGGGAGGTATTAAAAATAATTTATGATACACGAATGACTTGTCTTTCACCATTATTGTAAGTACACTAGGAATATAAATACCACAGTTTAATATTGGTCTATAAAAACGAATTCCTTTACTCCACTTAAATACTGAGTAACGCAAATTTTGATCTTAACAGCACCCTACATAATCAAATTATAAAACAATATCAAGTACATATCGGTTTTTCCGGCCTATCGATGGTAATTTTAAAAATCCATCATTCAAAGCGCTCGATTAGTTGGTGTGACGCACATCCACGGTACAATAGGTACCCCAGGAAGGTACTTTCCAACCTCATCAACATCCAAATTATTCATGGAGAATCCAAAGGCATTTATTCACAATTTAAATACCAATGTAGTTCAAAAAAGGAAATCAACTTCAATTTTGGCTGTAAATAATAACTAGTTATGTTGTACTTCATACAGTTTAAAGCTCTAATATACCCCTTTCCAATACCTCTTCTGATAAACCATTAACGAAGCGGTCTAAATGTTTGTGAATCACCATTTAAAACAACAAAAATCGAACGTGATCAACAAAATTCACATCCACTCGACACATTTCCAAAAACGCTGCAAATAATTACACAACGGTTTATTATTTACCTGTACAGATGCCCCATCTGCGTAGATCACTGTTTTCTGTGGTCCTGTCCCCCCCCCCCCCCCCCCCCCCCCACCGATCCCCAGGAAAGGCCTGAATCCGAGTACTGGGGGTTCATAAAACATGGAAAACGATACCTCACAAGCTCATGTTACTACGTAAAACAAAAAAAAAACCTATTTTTACACCAACTTTACACCCTTAACACCCCTGGGTAAATTTCGAATGGCCTGCAAAGTTTCGGGACACAACTAGGGCCCAAATGAAGCCTGTGTGCGAATGAACGAATTTTTCAGACCGAAAACAAAGGTAGATATGGATTATACGGCGTACTGACATAGCATTTTGGTTTATTATTTTCAATAATAAACCTTTGGAATCGACCATGAACAAAAAAATTACCCCCCCCCCCCCCCCCCCCAACGAACGGTTTACGTTTCAAGGGACGTAGAATACGAATATTGAATTTAAAAAAATCCGTCCGTCCGCCTTACGCCGTCCGCCGTCCACCATCCGCCGTCCGCGGCTTTTTGGGCTCTAGTTGGTCCTCGAAGCTCGGCGTTACTATCACTCAACTCTAAGAGGTGAAAAATAGGGGTTCAAATGTCCAGAGTATCCCTATCTCGGAAAATTGTATTTTGAGGTGTGGGTTTTCTTGAATTCTTAAATAATTTGATTTTTTTTTCTGAATTTTTGAGACCATCCGGAGCATTCTACGATGATGCCATAAAATTTGCTATATAATTTGCCTTAAACAACAGGGTGAATGAATCAGCACTGTTGAGAGCGCACATCACTGGTCTCTCGGCTAGCTGGGATCTACAGCACCTGACGGACTGACACGCCGAAGTTCGAAACCCAACCGGGACTGAATATTTTTTCACTCCACATCAACAATTTCCCTTCAGAACTTCATTATTTGTGTTTCTTTTTGCCATTTTAGCTACCGTTTGTCATCGACAGAATTATTTTAGCAACATAACACGTGATTTAGGTACGTACCTAGAAACGAGTACTGGGCACTAGGGCTACGGAGGGTCTGCGATCTACATAATATGTATATAATAGTACATATATTATATATAAGGGTTATACATACAGAGAGCTGTGATCTGTAGCAGAAGGGTGTTCTGTACAAAATAATAAACCGTTCTGTAGGGATTTGCAGCTTTTTTGGAATCTAAGCGCCTTGAAACGTAAAAGAAAAAAATTTGAGGGCTGTTCAAAAAATTTTTTGCTGAACAAATACGTTGGTGTATTATTCACAGAATAATAAACCAGATCCTTGATTGAATGAAAAACTCGATTTCGGGGTAGTGCCTTCTTGTAAACTATTCACTAATAATTGCCACAGGACCACACAATTTTCATCATATTAGCTAACTACGGCATCGGTAAACATGAAAATTAGTTAACTTGGTTAATGTAAATATATTCATAGCTGAGTTTCATGCGTCAATTACTGAGTTCGTTTGAGTCTGTCATTATCATCAGTATCGTGGATATAACCGATAAAAACCACATACATAGGTATCTACTTAAATATGATCACATTTTGATTGACCTATATGAAACATTATTATTGGTTTTATCTCATTAGGACCATGTTTCTTACAATTAACAAAAATAATTACATCAAGATAAATCAGAATTCAGCTTTACAGTTCATCGTGTAATTTAGTGTAACAGTTATTTCTTTTATAGCACATACGTATGCTCGTGTTTCATCATTGAGCTCCTTATTGCAATAATTAATACAGGACTCTATACCTCTCGTTAGGGCATCGTTTGGAATGTTTTGTACTTCATGACATAAACTATGAAAAAAATGTATTAAAAAACGTGAAAATCATGATGCATTCCCATTTAACTGAATTAGGACGTCGTCCACTTGAGATTATTATAGTATGTTCCAAAAAAAGGCAAATTAACGTAATACGTTAATATTATTCTTTAGAAAAAGAAACATGAAACCGAACCATCACAAAATACGTTAGTTACTTATTCGCTTAGCTGTATGGCGGTTATAAAGTAATTTTCATTTTTCACTCGGCCAATAAACCATGATAAGAAAGGAATATCGATACTAAGTTCAATTAGTGAACCTTTAACTCATTAAGGGCGAATTCCACAGTCCAGAGTTGAAGTGCGAGTTACGTTAACCCCAAGTGGTGAAACCCGCACTAAATCCCTGTTAATTTTCACTGTCAGCCATTTGATGAATGAAAACATTTGCTGATGAACTCAAATGCATATATTGCAGTATAAAAATAAGTAAAAAATTATAGGAATGTTAAAACACGCAGCGTCTCAATAACGACAATAAAGAAGTCTGTAACAGCAAAAAACTAAAGGTGAATATTGTCAAAAATATAACGGAACGAAATTGCACCTTACTGGGTACATATGCCATTTGAATTAGAATTCATTAGCAATATTAATCAAGTTAGGATAAAATATGATTCCTTTAAATGTTGGATCATTAACAGTGTTTTAAATCCAAGTACTTCAAGTAACATGGAACAAAAATTTATATTTGAAGAAGCATCCACGTATATGTAGGTAATCGTACGGGTAAAGGTAAGATTTTCAGTACAACAGAGAGCTTGCACTGAACCAAATCCGCATTTTTGTATTCTATTTATCAACATGAACGAAATCTACAACGTTAGTGGCAAAATCCGATTAACTTATGGATAGCACTTAATACTGTGACGGATCTCGCAAAAATTATTCAACTTATCCCTCGAAAAAGCACTCGACTTTCGGTCAATTAAATTCAAATTTCTAAACAACATTAGTAGATATTCAAATTTTTTAACAACAATGGGAGGGTGCAACAAGAAAACGTAAAGATGAAAAAATGAGGGGACCGCAGGCGCCAATGACTTAGCAAAGACCATTGATATTACATCCGTCCACAATTATTAAGCTGGCACCAAAACAAACAAAAACACTCACATGCACCCATTCAATCGTAATAATCAACAGCATGCAATATAATATAATTATATCGATAACTAAACGATGATATTACTACCTTCTGCTGGCGGTGGCTGTCGAGAAAAGAAAACTAATGCATGCAAGTCTAATTTCCGTTAGTTGTCGTTGGGAAGGTGTCCAAACATATTTTCGGGCATACCGATTACATAGGCAAGGTACAACCTCGACCATTTTATTTGCACATTTTCTTTCTTAAACTGCTTTCAGCGTCAAGACGATAATATTTTATTGCTATAGAAGGATGATCGTAAACACGTTTTCCTAGGCACAATTCACAGTTTCTATTTATTTAATCTTATCACTTATCACTCACTATTTATCGTATCACACTTCTTTTTCCTCTCAATACAGGACCTTTTTAGATGAAACTTAAAATCTGAGGTATACACACAAAAATCTACACTATTTATACGAATAATTATTATTGCACAGATCATTTACATACCTAATGCGGAAAATCGCATGAAGAAGCGTGATGAATACCTTAAACGTATTAGGTAGGTAGGTAAACAGCTCTACCTTAGTTTCGTAGACAGAATACGAAACGAGGCGACATTAAGGAAGTTATCGATAGTGATGAGGAACGCCATTTGATTTTTGTAGGTCGATTCGAAAACGATTCAAATTCTTTCATACTTGGAGTGATGCTGATTTGGAGGGGTCGAGCCTCGGTTTGACGAGCTGGTGACTCGGGAGGTCGCGTATTTTGTCGTCGGCCGTCGTCGTCTCCACGAAACCAGACTCATCGCTGTCGCCTTCCTCAGAGAGGGAGTCCATATCGAAGCCGCGTTGGCCGCCTCTTTGGCTCTCGGAACCTTTGAGAAGGTTTTGACAGATTAGGAAAGAACATCAAGAAGTAATCGTAATATTGACACGAGAAAAAGATAACGAGGCAGTCTCGTTTGATTGGAAAATGTCCCCTTCTGAAACTTTCAATATAAATATACAAGGTTCTGCAGATTCGTCTATATCCTAACTTTGGACCTCCTTCTTGGCAATTAAGGCCACTTTTCTGAGTGGTCTAGTATTTTTCATCTTCCGAAAGCCTGACACTCATTCAAATATTTTACCAAAGGACCCCGCACTAATCATATGGAATCTGGCCACCGGTGAAATCCGCTATAACTCTGGGAAATGACAGTTCTTGTCACACTAAACTGAAGTGTCAATGGGCAGAAATTCAGAGAATAAAAACGGAGTTATTGAAAGGTTGTCCATTTCCACTAATACACGAAAAATACACTGTTATACCGGTTTCAGCGATCAATCCATCGTCTCTGGAAGTTATTGTTTGTTACTAACGATGGTTTGATCGCCAATAACTAATATTTGTTACTGGCGATGGTTTGATCACCAAAACCGGTATAACAAGTTTTTTTGTGTTTATTAGTGGAAAAATACCTACAACCTTTCAATAACTCTGTTTTTATTCTTTGAAATGGGTTTCCACGATTCCATCGCGAGTGACTTAGTTCGTGGGCAGAAATTCCCATATTACGCCTCCTTAATAATGATCATTAAGGAAGACTAACGGTGATTAATTCCGATTAACAAAACAGATTAATCTTGAGTAACGCTATATGAAGATTGTATTAGAAAAGAATGAAGTATAACTACAGGTAAGTGAGATATTGGCGAAGTTCATCATTTCCTTTGTTTGGAAAACAAAAAATGCGCAAAATCAGTATTCATGCTTTATTATATTTCATCAAATAAAACTGAAAAAAAAACTAGTTCCACAGTTTGGCTCGTAGACTCTAATGTGGGCATATGAGAAGTTCTGCCCATTGAGACTTGTTTAGAAAGACAAGAACAAACAATCATTTCCCAGAGTTACAGCATATTTCACCGGGGGCCAGATTCCATGTATATGATTAGTGCAGGGTCCTTTGCTGTGGGGCGCATCCGCTATCGAGGGCAATGAGAACTCAAGGCGTCAGCACAGAAAATGACAAAAAACGTTAAAATGCCACAACTCAAAAACGAAGCGTTTTTTCGAGAAATTTCAGTTATAAAGAACAACCTAAAGATAATTAGCATTTTTCATATTATATTATCAATAGATATTTAAATTAGCTAATATGTATCTAGTTTTATATAATATGGATTAATAGCTATACACCATGTACGTGTATACTATGCAGCTGTGTAGCTCTTCCAAGTTAAAATAAACATTTTCCAAATTGAATGAAACATTTTCCAAATAGATTGAAACATTTTACAAATTGAAATAAACATTTTCCAAATAGATTGAAACATTTTCCAAATAGAAATAAACAATTTACAAATAGAAATAAAATCATGTATCTTCCACCTTACTCCCCTATGCTCAATCCGGCAGTTCATGCCTTCTCTAAAATAAAATCCGTAGTTCGGGGCCTCCTCAGCGAAGTAAGAGACCACTCATTGGATGAAGCAATCACAAGAGGTGTTGCTGCCATCACATCTTCAGACTGCAGCAACTACGTCATGAACACTTCCCTCCTTCTGCCAAAGGCAGCTGCAGGTCTACCTCTTCACTGAATATGGACCGCTATGTTTATAACATCATCACATGATGCCGAAGTACCTCGTTTTGTAATTGATTGTTCGTACTAATTTTTCTTTTCTTTTTTGGCGATTTTTCAAAAGTTCAAACGTATATGATTAATGTTTCTTTCTATTTGGAAAATGTTTCAATCTTTTTGGAAAAGGTTTATTTCAATTTGTAAAATGTTTCAATCTATTTGGAAAATGTTTACTTTAAGTTGGAAAACGTTATACTTATTCAATTTAGAAAATGTTCATTTTCATTTGGAAAAGCTTATATTATTGTTATGTATCTCGTAGGCCAAGATGGATTCATAAACGAACTCTTACCAGAAGATATACTTTGAAGTGATGGCGTGGACTCTTGATCAATGTAATCGATCCGAACATCTGTTTGGTAGACTTTCGTGAAAGATGTCTCCAAAGCAGGTGGACTCGGCTCGGGCGGAAAACTCTCCATAAGGAATTTGTGATCTTTGTCACCGGCTGTCCAAGACATTCTCGACACCCTGGGGTTGTGCTCAACCTACAAATAGATTAAGAAATAGATAATTAAATGGAGGAAATACGTAATAACGACTTCAGTTTATCCAGTAGATTCCTCAAAGCACTTTCCGTTGTGTAATAATTTGCAATGTTTGCCAACTATTTGTTGAATGAAGGGTTGTTGTTTTCGGCCAAACGAATCATCAAAATCAGGTGACAATTTGGAAACATGCCGAGGGTTCTACTTATGTTGCTGAACTTTTATTAGCTTAATATATTTTCCGAGAAATAACTTCCTATTGTACAGTGATCGACGCTGGAGGAGTATCTATAAAGGAAAATAATAGCCCGTTGTGTAATAATTTGCACCGGTTTTTTAATTGTACCTATTCATTTTTTCACGATTTCAGTTCTTTAGATATTTATATATTGCTACACTTTAAATAACTAACAGTACAAGTTAGAAAAACGCTGCAAATCCCTGCAAAACGGTTTATTATTTTGTACAGAATACCCTTCTGTTACAGATCACAGCTCTCTGTATAGATAACACGTCTATATAATATAATACCTATGTAATATTCTACACATATTATGTAGATCGCGGACTCTCCGTAGGATAGTTCCTAACCCCGTACTCGTTACTAGGTACCTCCCTAAACCGTTGTGTAATAATTTACCTGTATAGGTTCCCCTTCTATGGAGATAGAATAATGAACCTGTGATGATCCAGCGGGAGCTATAGATAGGAATAAGTACACAAGACTCTCAGTAGTCGGTTTGTGACTTGATTGACTGTTTATTGATGAATTACAACGCCTTTTATACCCCTTGTTACAGACCCGGAGGGGGGTAGGGGAACCCCGCTCCGGGAAGCCGCCAAGACGCGGCTTATACCTCAAGTGACGCTAGTTACATTGTTAATAGGGAGCAGCCGATCACCACACTGCTCCCCCCAGAATTGAAGTTAAATACTGCAATTATAAATTCATTTTCGACGGTGAATCATGTTGAGGCGTCGGTGGAGGTAGAAGAGGCTGCGTGTTGTCTTGGTGTTTTGCTGTTGCGGTGTCATCCTGCATTAGCGGCGGCTGAGGTGCGGGATCCGTGAGCGTGCTCGGAGCTGGGAGCGTGCTCGGATGTGGTTCCGCTGATAATGTCGGGGGCCTCGTCTGGGAGACCTCTTGAAGGGGCGGCTGGCGGGAGTGAATCTGCTGGGCGGCGAGGCAGGAGGTGCCGGAGCAGGTGAAGTGGGCCGCATTTGCGGCGTAGCTGCAGCGGTTGGCGGCTCCTCTTGCGTCCTCTTGTTTGTTGCCTGGGTCCCAGTGGTAATTGTGTCGGGGGACACCTGTACCCCGATGCTCTGGAGCTGGGGGCGGCGGCAGCCGTGTGTGCAGCAGTCGGAGCACTTCCCGGCGAAAGGCGGGAGCATCAGCGTGATGGTTTGCTTGTGAGTGGCGGTGTAGGTCATTATGGGTATCCCTGTGGCGTCTGGCGGGCCACTGACATGAAGTGGGGTGATTCCCTGCGGTGGCTTGGATGAATGGCCGAGGTGGTATAGGGGCGCCATTGTGAGGGAGAATGACCTTCGCGGGTCGCGGTCTGTATTTTATAGCCGCGGAATCCGCGGGTGAATTCGGTTGGCCAATAGGGAGCGAGATTTCTTGACCAATCGGAGTTGAGGGAGGCGGTTGTGTGAACAGGTCCCCTGGAAGTCGTGGAGTCGCCGAAAAAAGTCGCTGTGAGGGCGAGTAGCTGTCGGGGCCGGGCCTGTGGCGGAGGCCGAGAAGGAGGCCGTTGAGGTCCGATGCCCAGGTTCTTGACGAGGAGGTAGCGATGATAGCGTCTTTTAAGGCACGGTGTGGGCGTTCCACGAGGCCATGTTTGGCTAGAGTATCGAGTAATAGTTTTACGTGCGTAAAATGTTCTTCGATATCTTTGGAGGCTACTAGAAGGTCGCCTTTTTCGCTGATTTTGCAGCGGAAGAAGGCACGGGCGAGGTCGAACGTAGTATGTGTGGTCGTCCTGAAAGGTACCGTTGTGAAGTCGTGGAGGTGTGGTACCGTGTATCGATCGGGGACAGTGAGCCTGTCGAGGGTGCGGTAGTCTCCGACGGGGCGAATGTCTCCGTTTGGCTTCGGTACGTCGTGTAGAAGGCTTGACCAAGGGGCCCACGATGGTTCCATGATGCCGGCGTTTAGGAATTCTGCGAAGTGGGCTTTCGTCTTCGTATAGCTGGCCAGGGCTAGGCGTCGGAGTTTCGCGTGACATGGCGGGCCCTTCGTTACTATATGGTGTTCGATTGGTGCTTCGCAGGGAGTTTTTGAAGGAGTGTGTGCGTCTAGTAGTGCCTGGAAGCAGGGTGCATTATCTGAGGTTGAACAGCTGAAATTTCCCGGGCGTACGAGGCTAATTGTGCCGGTGGCTGCGTTGATGAGGCGAGCGTTCGGGAGGTCAACAGGTAGGCCATGGCTTAGGAAGTCGGAGCCGAGGATCGGTGTTGAGACGTCTGCTACGGTGAATGTCCTTTCATAGGGCGGTAGGTGTACCGAGGCGCAGTGGTTGTCGTATGTGTTGATCTCCGAGTTTTTAGCTGTCTGTAGGGTGCCGAGTTGTGTTACTTTTCGATGAAGTGCGTCGGCGTTTCCCGTCGGTTGGTTTCGCCAGGTGCAGGGTTTGACGCATTTTTTCGCTCGGGAGCCCCATCTTCTATGGTAGAAGCAGAACTTCTTGTTCCGTCGTTGAGGGGGTGTTTGTCGCTGCGTAGAAGGCCACATTTGTTGGCGGTGCTGGATCACTTGAACTTCCTCGTCGACGGTAGCCACACGAGGAGGTGTTACGAAGGGTATAAGGCGGTCGGCGGCCGCCGCGAGCTTCGTGATATCGGGTTCTACACTGGCTGCGATGTGAAGGCGAAGGCTCTCTGGTAGAGCTCGCAAGAAGAGTTGTCGGAGGAGCTAGGCCGGAGTACCCGCAGGGAGTGCACGTTGAAGGCGTCGGGCGAGGGCCGAAGGAAGCTCGTCTGTTACCGAAGGGTGCAGCAAATTTGTGAGCTGGGAGCCATCCGAGGGTGCATGAGCTGCGATAAGCCGGTCTTTTAACGTCTGGTAGCTTGCGGTGTGCGAGGCGACTATGTCGATGCAGAGGTCCGCTTGACGAGGCTCGAGTGCGAGGAAGGCACGGGTGAAGCGGGCTTCTGAATTCTTGAGGCCCTCCTGGGCGAAAATTAGTTCGAGCTGTGCGAACCAGACGTGCGGGTAAGTCGGGTCAAAAGGCCGCAGTTTGAGAGGTGCTGGTGCCGGTTCCGATGTCTTAGTAGCTCTGGTCTCCATTTTTCTTCTTCTCTGTTCTTGAAGGTGTGAATCCGAGGAATGAATGCTCCGTTGATGGTCGCTCTCGTTAAGTAGGCAGCGGGAACGGCGAGATGTTCTCTGATTGGTTCGCTGGAGAGACGATAGCTGGTTGGTCGCTTGAGAGAGGACGCTGATTGGTCGTGACGAGTGGTGGGGGGTTCGCTGTCGATCGCAAGAGGACGATGGTTCTTAAAGAATCGCTGTTAGTCCGAAGATGGCCGGGGCAAGGGTACGTTGCTCTGCCGGCGTTGCGGTCGCGAAAGTCCGAGGTGGCTGAAACTGAAAGGCTGAAACAGACAGTGGTCCTGAAAAGGACCTTTGTAAGTCCGTTGAAGGTCAAGGCGAATGTGCGTGTTAAGCCGTCGCTGGAACCGAGAAGGCGGGGCGCTTTTCGCAGAAGGCAGGAAGCCGGCGAAGGTGCACGTTGAGCAGTCGCTAGAGGCGAGAAGGCGGGACGCTGTTCGCAGAAGCCGGTAGCCGGTGAAGGTTGCGTGTTCGTCGTCGGGGTGACCAGTGTGATGATCCAGCGGGAGCTATAGATAGGAATAAGTACACGAGACTCTCAGTAGTCGGTTTGTGACTTGATTGACTGTTTATTGATGAATTACAACGCCTTTTATACCCCTTGTTACAGACCCGGAGGGGGGTAGGGTAACCCCGCTCCGGGAAGCCACCAAGACGTGGCTTATACCTCAAGTGATGCTAGTTACATTGTTAATAGGGAGCAGCTGATCACCACAGAACCGTTGTGTAATAATTTGCCCATAAATAATACTTCAACGGTTGTTCAAGTTGCAAAAGTACCTATCAACAAAATCCAGCCCCTTCTTGGTAGATGAGCCGTTGTGTAATAATTGACCGTGGTGTAATAATTTACCGGTGTGTTATAATTTACCGTTGTGTAATAATTTGTCGTTGTGTAATAATTTGCCATTGTGTAATAATTTGCCCATCAATAATACTTCAACGGTTGTTCAAGTTGCAAAAGTACCTATCCAGAAAATCCAGCCCCTTCTGGGTAGATGAGCCGTTGTGTAATAATTTACCGTTGTGTAATAATTTGCCATTGTGTAATAACTTACCCATCAATAATACTTCAACGGTTGTTCAAGTTGCAAAAGTACCTATCAACAAAATCCAGCCCCATATGGGTAGTTAAGCCGTTGTGTAATTATTTACCGTTGTGTCATAATTTACCTTTGTATAATAATTCACCGTTGTTTAATAATTTGCCGGTGTGTAATAATTTGCCATTTTTTAATAATTTACCCATCAATAATACTTCAACGTTTGTTTAAGTTTCAGAAGTACCTACCAACATAATCCAATAGTCCATCACTTGCCAAATGAAATAATTATCGTAGAACAAACAACTCGACTTCATACAGCCATCCTTGATTACAATCAGGTGCTCCCTAGTGATGATATCCCGGCCGGATTTATACCGTTTGATTCACGTATCGTGTTGACAAAGCTTTTTGGTGCACACGAACTGCTGGACGTACACAACGGGTGGTCTTAAAAAATTGTTTAGCTCAAGACAAATTTAATATCGTTAAAAAAAACCATACCCTTCAATCTAAAGTTTTTGAGATACGGCGTTCTGAAAACTTCAACCCCTATTTTGAACCCCTTAGAGATGACTGACTATGATTTTTTCTCCCATTCTTTGTTTGTATTAAAATCTTTAATCAACTCATCTCCTGTCTCATTCAATTAAGTGTGTACTACTTGTTCTACTCATTATCATCATTCATCAGTATTATTATTATACCACGACTTATTCTATTATATTATATACAACTTGCTTGTAATTGGGCTCGGCCGTGCTTTACCAAATAAATAAATAAATGTGTTATTCCTGATCGACCCTCCAAATATGAACTCCTTTCAACGATATTTAAGGTATTTACGGGCGTTTCAAGTATTTTACGTTTGCGCATGCGCAGACGGAACGATGTCCGTGATTTTGAAGTTTGACCATCTGCGATCGAACCCGCGTGTACCCTCAAAATTGCAGCTCTCTACGACTATTTTTCGCTTAGTTGGAAGCGTTACAAGGAAATGGTCAACATTTCATGTTCGCACATGCGCAGACGAAAGTTACATTACCATTCCAATGATATCCATTTGTAACTATCAAAGTTTAACTCATTCAACTATATTTAGGGTTGTTGTGGGCGTTTCAAGTATTTCACGTTTGCGCGTGCGCAGACGAAAGTTACAGTACTTTTTCAATGATTTTTGTATGGGACCATCTGTGACCCAACCCACACCTACCCTCCAAATTTCAGCCCATTTTAACCATTATTTCGGGTAATTATGGACGTTACAAAGAATTACCACAGACAGGCACGGAATCGAAAACGTTCCTCGATGTCTGAAACGCAAAATGGTTGTGGAAATTTTCATTTCGGAGGACATACATTTTTTTGCTCAATCGCGAATCCAAGGCTTCCCTGCCTTCGGTAGTAAGGAAGCAAAAGTGGTGACGGAAAGGCGGAGACCATCACTGATGGTCGTCCATCCGTAGGCGCTTCTTCAAAAATGACCATCCTTGGCCGGCATTTTGACCATCCGTAGCGACCCTTGACCACCAGTTAAGGTCATGGTTTAACGGGACGTCGGCTTTCACGGAAGCACCTGCCTAGTGTCCGTGAGGCAATGACGGTCCGTCGCGTTCCGTGCGCCTCAGTGAACACGACGGACCTACTCCGCGGTGGGTTCCGTAACGAACAACCATCCGTCAGGATCACGGAGCCACTCATCTGACGGAGCGTCGTCGTTCCGTAAACCAACAGTTATGACAAAGGAGGGGTATTAGGAGCATCCGTTGTTTGTTCGTCGTCCGTATCGTGTCCGTAGGATCTTGTTGTCATTACGGAGCGGTGTAAATGTGCTTCCGTCGTTGGAACGTCGTCCGTAATCCGTCCGTGGAAATCGTTGTCATTGTGAAGAGGTGTAATTGTGGCTTCCGTCGTGGAATGTCGTCCATAGTGTGTCCGTGGTTGACAGTTGTTATTAAGGAGGGGCATAAAAATGTGGCTTCCTTTGCGGGAACACCGTCCGTACAGTGTCCATAGACGGCGTAACGCCACGGACGGGCATGAAGGTGTCTCCCGTCAAAGGAACGTCGTCCATAGGACGTCCGTGCTTGACCGTTGTTATAACGGAGGTGTGTAAATGTGGCTCCCGTCGTCCGTGGTTGACCTTTGTTATAACTCTACCCGATGCCACGTGCAGTCAATGCCTTCCTCCGAATTCGTCATTCGACTTCTTTGCCGATCCATCGTCTTCCCTCAGGGGCCATTTTTTAGCTCACCAATGCCAATGAAGTTTGGTCGACTTTATGTTAATATTTAAATATTAATTTATTTTTTTATTGAGTTTACAACTCCTTTATTCAACTCTTGTAAATTGGCTTAGCCGTACTATAAAATAAAATAAAATACAAATAAAATTTTACTTCATACTTTGTGACTGATGAACAACATGCACTTTTCACTGAAACGTGTTTTGACAATACCTAGTTGAAATCCTTATACAAAGTTCGTTACATATCAAGTAATTCGATCGGGATATGATCCTTGACTGTTATCGTTGGTTTTGTTATTTAATTATTATCGAATAATACAACATTGTTACTTACATCGCATTTATTAATACCCTTCTAACTACAAGTTTTAAGGTTTATTTATTGAAGAACAAATGGAAAAAAAGAATGAAAACAAAATAACTAATAACTGATTGGCAAAAAAAGGTAGATGGTATTACACTAAAAACATTAATTTTCTTGAATTTACATAAGTGAAAATGTCATTGAAACCATTTATTCTTTCATTTTCTGGATTTATAGAGTATTCCATTAGGTATAATACATACGTCCTTGCTGCTTCCTGTTGATCTTTCAATTGTGTTCCGTCTGATTTGAGAGCATTTTCAAATTTTGATCACATAACCATTTGTTTGTTGTCTTTGATTTCTGTTTCAGGGAAACGTGGCTCTCCATGTCCACTACTAGTACTCAAACCTACTGGCTTCAGAAAATTTGAGTACCAGTACTGGGGGCCTATTCACTAAGCGAAAGCGATATCTCTTTTCGTCCGACTGTCTCTTTTGGCAGAAGATATTTTTTTAATAGTATCCATGACAGGGTTATTCAGTAACTTCTAAAAGAGAGAGTTGGCGGCCATCTTGGCATTTTCGATCTCTTTCAGAGGGACACCTAATTAGGTGTCTTTTCTCGAACGAGAGACAGTCCCTTTCTCATATCGTTGGTTTGATAGTGATCGTGTATCATGCTTCGTTCATCGGCTATCATTTCGGTCATTTTTACGTATGTTTTTTCATCTCTTGAAGTGCGATTTAATTGTCTTGACTCACCTGTTGACTCTACTTCTAGTTTTATTATACAAGTTCGTGATTTCAGACAATTTCCCAGGTTTTTGACAATTAAAAAATGAATTTTGGGAGCTGACCCTTCGTTACAACCTCAATTCTTCACTCTTTGGTCGAAGCCAACTCCATATTCGGTCTCCTCACCCTAAAAAACATGGAAAACAATACGTCACAAGCTCGTGTTCACTAAAACCCCAAAATCCCTCGAAAACCCCTATTTATACACCCATTTTTCTCCCATAACACCCCTGAGTGTATGCGATCAGGCTGCCGAGTTTCGGAGCACAACTAGGACCCAAATGGGGGTACACAAAAAGTGTACCTATTTTTATACACATTTTCACTCATAACACACCTGGGTATATTCCGATCGGGCTGCGAATTTTCGGGACACAACTAGGGCCCAAATGGAGCATGTGTGCGAAAGAACGAATTTTTTAGACCATACATGAAGCCGGTATGCATGATACGGCGGACGGTGGACGGCCATTGCGTTTTTTGAATCTACGCACCTTGAAACGTAAAAGAAAAAATTTTGAGGGGGAACTTTTGGTTTATTATTCTGTGAATAATACACCTATGTATTCGCTCAGCAAAAAATTTTTATAACACCCCCTCAAAATTTTTTCTTTTCCGTTTCAAGGTGCGTAGATTCCAAAAATGCAATGTCCGTCCGCCGTCCGCCGTACGCCGTCCGCCGTACGCCGTATCATGTGTACAGGCTTCATTTTCGGTCTAAAAAAGTCGTTCTTTCGCACACATGCTCCATTTGGGCCCTAGTTGTGTCCCGAAACTTTTCAGCCCGATCGGAATATACCCAGGGGTGTTATGAGTGAAAATGTGTATAAAAATAGGTACTTTTTGCGTTTTAACAACATGTTAGTAACATGAGCTTTTGAGGTATCTTTTTCCATGTTTTTGAGGACGAGAAGACCGAATATGAAGTCGATTTTGACCAAAGACGCAGAAATTGAGGTTTTACCAAAGGTTCAGCTTTCAAAATTGGTTTTTTATGAGTCAAAAACCTGGAAAACTGTCTGAAATCACCATCAATGTGTACAATAACATTGGAAAAAGGGTAAACAGGTGAATCAAGACCATTAAATGCCACTACCAATGATCAAAGATGATCTTAAAAAAAAAGCGTACCTATTTCATGTTTTGGGGGCCAAAATTGGTGGAAATCATCAGAAATAGCTATTTCAATCATTCCACATGAAAGAAACAATACATTTAACAGCCAACAAAAATATCTAGAACTCCAATAGAATAATAAACCCATGTGACAAGGACTTTGCAGCGTTTTTTGCTGAGCGATTACATAGGCGTGTTATTCACGGAATAATAAACCAAAACGTTTAAGTAGGTACGGGTTGAGAGCTATCTCTCCCAGGAAATTTTCAAAATAGATTATCTATTTTCACTATCTCTTTTAGTGAATAGGCGGGTCGTGAAGGATGCGATTGATGGAGAAGTGAAGGAATGACGCGGAGGTAGGAATCCCTTACGGACGAGCGACGGAGAGACGTGTACTTCCCTTAACCGCTCCTTCGATCGGTTAGTGGAGCCGTCGAGGCAGTGCACGTCTCTCCGTTATCCTCAGTAGCTCGTCCGTAAAGGGTTCTCGGTAGACGGTTACGGACCCTTTACGGACAATGACGGAGGAGGAGACGTGCACTGCCTCGGACGTCTCCGTTGACCGGTTGACGGAGAGGTGAACGTAGTGCACGTCTCTCTGTTGCTCGTTCATAAAGGGCCCGCATGTTTCTACGGGGGCATCATCAACGGAGAGGCAATGGAGGGTTGTGCTTCCTGTCCGTTAACCATCCGCCATGATTCCCACGACCATCAGTCAAATATGTAACGGAATAATCACGGATCATTGAAGGGTGGGCACGGAAACGACAAGGATAGTGAAGGGTGGGCTACAGAAACTCCACGGAAGAATCAGCGGTAAGTGAAGGGTAGGCTACAGAACATCTGGGGAGAGTCCACGGATGGTTACGGGGGGGGGGGGGGGACTCAAGACTATGGATTACCGAGGGCAATCAATGGAACGTTACTGATGGTCCACAGAAGAATCAACGCCCACTTTCACCAGAAAATTATTTAATGGAGTTTAGCCAAACTCCGTTAAAGTTAACGTCGAGGTTTAAACCTGGAAAGGCAGCTGGCGTCTTTCACCAGCCCAAATGTCGGTTAAACCCAGTTTGAAATAATGGAGTTTGCCTGACGGAGTTTAGTTTAAAATGTCCAAGCAAAAGTTGGACAATATGACGCCCGGGACTATAAACTCGTCAAAACAACAACAACCACCACTCAGCTGATGTCGAGTCGATTCCCGCTTCCATTGTTCCGCTGTAATAATAAACTGTAATTTGCCAAAGTGATTTCTGATTTACAACGACTCCAGTCACGAGGTAAGGTACCTATAATATCATTGTGGAACACATGGTATAGAGTAAATACCAATACAATACCAATACAATACAATACCAATACGGCCTAAGGCCCACTTTCACCAAAAATTTGAAACGAGTTTAACCCGGAAGAGGTTGCAAATTAACGGAGTTTACCGCTCACTGTCTTTCACCAGAGCTCTGTGCGAGCTTAAACTTCCACCCAGGGGGCTCAAGTTTAAACGCCCGAAATCCGGCAAGTTAAAGTCGCTAATCTCCGTTATCCATGAGATCCCAATATGGCCACCTAGCTCACAGCTGATTTTCGGTTCTGTTGTTATAGAGCTGTGAAAGGAATTAACGCGAGTTGGCATTGGTGGGTTGGTGGTTTTACTCTATACCATGTGTTCCACAATGATATTATAGGTACCTTACCTCGTGACTGGAGTCGTTGTACATCAGAAATCACTTTGGCAAATTACCGTTTATTAATACAGCAGAACAATGGAAGCGGGAATCGACTCGACATCAGCTGAGTGGTGGTTGTTGTTGTTTTGACGAGTTTATAGTCCCGGGCGTCATATTGTCCAACTTTTGCTTGGACATTTTAAACTAAACTCCGTCAGGCAAACTCCATTATTTCAAACTGGGTTTAACCGACATTTGGGCTGGTGAAAGACGCCAGCTGCCTTTCCAGGTTTAAACCTCGACGTTAACTTTAACGGAGTTTGGCTAAACTCCATTAAATAATTTTCTGGTGAAAGTGGGCCTAAGTCACTGAAGGTGTGAAGGAAGGGCACGGACAGTGAAGGGTGGGCTACAGAACATCTAGGGAGAGTCCACGGGGAAATCATTGATGGGCTACGGTGAAGGCGAAGGAGTGTTACGGGTGGGGCTATGACGATCCGTACAAAGTCACGGTACAACCACGGCCGTGCGACGGAACGTTGAAGAATTAACAACGGAAATCACTACACTTTTACGGGTATATTCTCGGGGTGCTCCCGTGAAAATGACCATCCATTGATTTTGCCTAAATAGTAATCCACGGGTGTTTCCGTTGACGATCCTTCAACAATATGGAGGTTACGGATAATTGCATAGAGCGCATCCGTGACCGCATAATATTTACGGATGCACCGCCTCTGAGGGTGATTCCGTGAAAAAGTGCACCGTGAACTACCATTTAGTGCCAATCTACGGGGGCGCCTCCGTTGTTTTTTACGGAAAACACCCCCTTTTGGTTTATTATTCTGTGGATAATACACCTATGTATTCGCAAAAAAATTGTATAACCCCCCAATTTTTTTCCCATTTCAAGGTGAGTAGATTCCAAATTCATGTAAAATAATTGAAATAGCTATTTCTGATGGTTTCCACCAATTTTGGCCCCCAAAACTTAGATTAGGTAGGTTCGCTCCTTTTTTTTTTTTTTTTTTTCAAATCATTGTTGATCATTGGTAGTGCCATTTAATCGTATTGATCCACGTGTTGAAACTTTTCATAGTGTTATTCTACAAATTGATGGTGATTTCAGACAATTTCGCAGTTTTTTGACTCATAAAAAATCAAATTTGGAGGCTGAACATCTGGTACAACCTCAATTTTCCACTCCTTGGTCAAAATCGACTTCATATTCGGTCTTCTCGTCCAAAAAAACATGGAACCGATACCTCAAAAGCTCATGTTACCAACGTGTTGCTGAAACGCAAAAAGTACCTATTTTTACACACATTTTCACTCATAACACCCCTGGGTGTATTCCGATCGGGATGAAAAGTTTCGGGACACAACTAGGGCCCAAATGGAGCATGTGTGCGAAAGAACGACTTTTTTAGACCGAAAATGAAGCCTGCACACGTGATACGGCGTACGGCGGACGGACATTGCATTTTTGGAATCTACGCACCTTGAAACGGAAAAGAAAAAATTTTGAGGGGGTGTTATAAAAATTTTTTGCTGAGCGATTACATAGGTGTATTATTCACAGAATAATAAACCAAAAACCTCTAAAGTAGGTAAGATGTAGGTAATTATCATAAATATGTTTTTCAAGCCCAAAGTAGATTTTTTTCTCCCAATCAAAGAATGTTATTTTAACTGCTCATTAAAACGGAATTTTTCATACAACTCTTCCCATATCTACAAAAAATGCGGGAAATTATTACACAACGGCTTACTATTTACCTGCATAGATGACCCTTCTGCGTAGATCACTGTTTTCTGTGGTCAATAACTACCCTCCTGCTCCCCCCAGAAAAGCCCTAAATCGCGCACCGAAACCGGCCCGGGAATTACAGTTTCGTAAAAATTCGAGGGACTCAATAATTCAATAATTAATTATTTTTTGTTATTCATGAAGTATAAGGTAAAATTATAAACCGCCCCTTCTGCGTAGATCAGTTTTCTGTGGTCAATACCTACCCTCCAGCTCCCCCAAGGAAAGCCCTAAAACGAGTATGGAGTACTTCATGCTCGATTCAATAGGTTCGTTATTGAAAATAATAATTACTAAAGTACTACTAATAATTACTAAAATTACTATCAAGTCGCATAGTTAGGAAACAATGAAAATCGAGGTACGTACCTACCAGGTACCTAGTGTACGTAGGTAATAACTATAACGTCCGGGTTTTAATTCCTCTTCGCCAGCAGTGAAGTTACTTGTAAGGGATTTCATTAAGAAACCGGAAAGCCAACCGCTTAGAGATCTCTCTTTAAAATTATAAGAGGCCAGACAGGAGTGACTTGACCTCGATTTTGAATTGTCACCAACATACCAACAACTTCCCGATCTTTAAATCTTGACCTGTACATCGTGTTAGGGTCAGCTCAAGGCATCGTGCTCTTCAAGGTTTCACTTCAACTTTATTTATGCCATTTTGCTATCGTCGAGGGGAATGCTAAAGAGGGTCTAATGATGTTGGGTGAGTAATGGTGTTCATCACATCCGGTTTATACAAGATTTTATACATAGATTATGGATGTTTTATTATCTATGATATTTATTATTTCATAACACAATGTTAAGAACGGCATTGGTTGAATTTGTATGACTACTGAGTTGTACACTATAAGCGAATTTTTATTAACAAAAACCGGATTTTAGAGATCATCTAGCTCTCAGGCATGAGAACTGGAACAACTGATTACAATGACCACCTACAAATGTTTGAGAATACCTACACGGAAAAACATTGGTTACTTAAGTATATCAGTCTCTGCATCTTACTGACAAATAATTAATAGTTAAAAAACATTGGGTTTACATCAATCCTTAAAATTTTTTGCGTATCCACCAGTTTCACCAGTTACTTACCAGTTGAGCGCGAAGAAAAAACGCTGCAAATCCCTGCACAACGGTTTATTATTTTGTATAGAATACCCTTCTGTTACAGATCACAGCTCTATGTATAGATAACCCGTCTATATAACATAATATGTACTAGTCTATACATATATTATGTAGATCGCAGACCCTCCGTAGGTTAGTACCTAACCCCGTACTCGTTACTAGGTACCTACCTAAATCACGAGTTAAATGTTGCTAAAATAATTCTGCCGATGACAAACAGTACCTAACAAAAAGAAACACACATAATGAAGTTCTGAAAAGAAATTGTTGATGAGGAGTGAAAACAGTTGCAAAAGTACCTACCAACAAACTCCAGCCCCTTCTACGTAGATGGTATAATGAACCGTTGTGTAATAATTTACCGTTGAGTAATGATTTACCGTAGTAATAATTTACCCATCAATAATACTTCAACGTTTGTTCAAGTTTCACTACCTACCAACAAACTCCAAAAGATATTAAATAATATCACAGAACAACCAACTCGACTTCATACTCCGCCAATATAATCAGGTGATCCCTACCAATGATTGGCCGTATTCACAAATTCCTATTGTGGGCGCGTCTCTGGTTACGAGATTTGGTTTGAATTGTATACAATTTCATTCACACTGGAGTCGAAAATGCCTGTCGGTGCAAACTTCGGGGCCTTACTGTGAACGAACGGCTGGACGTACGATGCTCCGGATGGTCTTAAAAAACTCGCAAGTTCAAGAACTATTTAAAACCGTAAAAATATTTACGTAAAAAAATGGTATAGGCGTTTTGAAAATTTCAACCCCTATTTTGAACCCCTTAGAGATGACTCACAGTAACGTCGAGCTTCGAGGACCAACTAGACGCCGAACGGAACCTATAACCCGAATTTCATCAATTTTTTTTCATGGTAACTAAGAAAAGTGGCCCGTACGGCGTACGGCGTACGGCGTACGGCGGACAGACAGAAATATTTTTATTGCAGTTTTGGATTCTACATACCTTGAAACGTAAACCATCAAATTTTGAGGGGGGGTAAGAATTTTTTTTTTCATGCTCGATTCCAATGGTTCATTATTGAAAATAATAAACCAAAAACGCTGCAAAGTCACTTGGGTTTATTATTCTATTGGACATACCTAAAGAAATGCTGCTGTTCATTTATTGTTTCTTTCGTGCGCAGTAATTGAAATCGTTATTTTTAGACGGTTTCCACCAATTTTGGTCCCCCAAAAACAAGACAGGCTCCTTTTTGGTTTATTATTTTCAATAATGAACCATTGGAATCGAGCATGAAAAAAAAAATTCTTACCCCCCCTCAAAATTAGATGGTTTACGTTTCAAGGTATGTAGAATCCAAAACTGCAATAAAAATATTTCTGTCTGTCCGCCGTACGCCGTACGCCGTACGCCGTACGCCGTACGCCGTACGGGCCACTTTTCTTAGTTACCATGAAAAAAAATTGATGAAATTCGGGTTATAGGTTCCGTTCGGCGTCTAGTTGGTCCTCGAAGCTCGACGTTACTGTGAGTCATCTCTAAGGGGTTCAAAATAGGGGTTGAAATTTTCAAAACGCCTATACCATTTTTTTACGTAAATATTTTTACGGTTTTAAATAATTCTTGAACTTGCGAGTTTTTTAAGACCATCCGGAGCATCGTACGTCCAGCCGTTCGTTCACAGTAAGGCCCCGAAGTTTGCACCGACAGGCATTTTCGACTCCAGTGTGAATGAAATTGTATACAATTCAAACCAAATCTCGTAACCAGAGACGCGCCCACAATAGGAATTTGTGAATACGGCCAATCATTGGTAGGGATCACCTGATTATATTGGCGGAGTATGAAGTCGAGTTGGTTGTTCTGTGATATTATTTAATTTGAAAAATGATGGCTCTTTTGGAGTTTGTTGGTAGGTAGTGAAACTTGAACAAACGTTGAAGTATTATTGATGGGTAAATTATTACTACGGTAAATCATTACTCAACGGTAAATTATTACACAACGGTTCATTATACCATCTACGTAGAAGGGGCTGGAGTTTGTTGGTAGGTACTTTTGCAACTTTTTTCACTCCTCATCAACAATTTCTTTTCAGAACTTCATTATGTGTGTTTCTTTTTGTTAGGTACTGTTTGTCATCGGCAGAATTATTTTAGCAACATTTAACTCGTGATTTAGGTAGGTACCTAGTAACGAGTACGGGGTTAGGTACTAACCTACGGAGGGTCTGCGATCTACATAATTATGCATAGAATAGTACATATTATATTATGTAGACGGGTTATCTATACATAGAACTGTGATCTGTAACAGAAGGGTATTCTATACAAAATAATAAACCGTTGTGCAGGGATTTTCTTTTTTTTCCAGATCATCTTTGAACATTGGTAGTGCCATTTAATTGTCTTGAATCACCTGCTAATACTATTTCTAGTGTTATTATACAAATTTATGGTGATTTCAGACGATTTTGCAGGTTTTTGACTCATAAAAAATGAATTTCGGGAGCTTAACCTTCGTTACAACCTCAATTATCCACTCTTTGGTCAAAATAAACTTCATATTCGGTCTCCTCGCTCTAAAAAACATGGAAAACGATACATCTCAAGCTCGTGTTCACTAAAACCTAAAAAAAAAACCTCGAAAACCCCTATTTTTACACCCATTTTTCTCCCATAACACCCCTGGCTGTATTCCGATCAGGCTGCCGAGCTCTGGAGCACAACTAGGACCCAAATGTGTTCCCAAATGGGGACCCAAACTGTGTGCGGAAGAACGACGATTTTAGACCAAAACTTAACGTAAATTTAAGGATGAAACTTCGTTAGACCCTCAATTTTCCACTCACTGGTAAAAATCTACTTCATATTTGGTCTTCTTGTCCTAATATAATTGGAAGTCGATACCTCAAAAGCTCATGCTACTCAAACACAAAAAATACCGATTTTATACCCATTTTTCACCCATAACACCCCTGGGTATATTCCGATCGGGCTGCAAAGTTTCGGGACACAACTAGGGCCCAAATGTGCCAAAATTGGTGGAAACAATCAACAATAGCTATTTTAGTAATAAATTATTATAATATTATTATTATTATACTTGAACCAATGCCATTAACGAAGACGGGTTCCTTAACCAATTTTTTCTTTATAGGGACTTATAGTGCCTGTATAACCTACCTTACTCATTTTTACCCGAGCCAAGAGTATTGTTTATCAGTGATTTCGTGCGAGTTCTGTACATTACGTTAGTTCACTTCATACATATTGAGCTGTACGATACGTGTACGCACAGTGACAATCCCCATGAGGTGAGCTATATGAATCTGGAAGACCATTATATGCCTTGAATCGTTTGTAGCTTGTTTGTTATGATGTCAAGTCCAGGTATACTCAAAACACCACAAATACAACACCAGGTAGGTGCCGTTCTCGTGTGTGATCTCAGTGCCCAAGCGGGGCGCGTTTCTGTTCTCGTGTGTGATCTCACCCCCCCGTTTCTGTTCTTACCTTAAAGGGGTGTTACCTTAACAATATGTCGACTTCATGTCCTCCAGGAAGGCTACGAACAAGTCTGGTGCGTTACTTCGCCACATCTTCCAACAGTAATGGTCTAGGTGAGACTGGAGCATCTCGTTGGGGACTCCTCTCAGTAGCTTCATAATTCGATTTTTCGCGTCCAGCCACGACCGCTCGACACCCTGGGTATGGGCGCCAGATCCCGGGTCTACGTAGTGATGCTGGTGGTTCACAGTTTTATGGGTCAATAGCTGCCGGGTCGGCTATCAAGCCGTTTTCTCTTAAAAATACCACGCACTTCTCCTCAGACGCAACAACGTTCAGATAAAATTCTCTATAAAACATCATGATGAAACTTAACAAAACGAACTCGACTAAGGCAGGGCCACGAGGTAACTGGAGCTTAACCCATGATCTCCAATTATTGCTTTGAGACCTACCTATTGCCTTCCACCTTTGGAATGCGCCCTGGCAGAGAACTGAAAACAAGACACATAATAAACATCACCGAGATTACGAGAGATCACACTGACCTCGACGGCCGCGTGAGTTCGCACACGAGAACGGCACCCACCAGGTATACAACAAATTTGTTTGTGCCGTTCTCCTGGGCCATTTACTTTACCTAATGAAAAGGTGAATCGTGCAGCGACGATCAAACTATTAGGGTTCTAACTATCAAACTGGAAAAAACAAACTCTTCATCAAGTATGGCCTCACAGTCGTCATTTCATAAATTGACGCATCAGAGCGTTCCTCCGATGAGTGTGCCTACTAATCTATAGACAAATAGTAGATGGTTTCTGTAAAAGGACTAAAACTGAATCGTACCTTATCTTGGAGGCTGACAGGGGGTGAATCGAAATCACCAGGTACGTGGATGCCAACTGCAAACGGGTCCTCTTCGAGAATCCCAGGATACGACAGGTAATGGTTGAAGGCTTGAACAGGTACGTCATCAGGTCGAGCGATCGTTTCCGAGCGCTGGGGGCTCACCCGGAGCTCGGGCGATTCCAATATCGTACCGCCGACTACCCGGTCCCTCTCGTCCGTTCCCATCTCGTCGACGGTGTTGGCTCTTCTGAGGAAACCCCGAACTCTGGGCCCGTGGTTTGCAGAGACCTGAACATATATTTGAGTTGGCGGATTTCAAACTACAGCCTCTGGGGAATCAGGTAGATAAAGTATGATGGAAGATTGTACATAGATCCAGCTGTTTTCAGAAACATCAGCATAGTGAGTCCTGCAACAAACTCAGGGCCAAACAAACCACTGAAGCTTCTCCACTGAATTTGTCATCTCTTTTTTGGATATCAATCCAAAACCTATGTATACCTATGAATGTACCTATAAGATTCAAACATCACTCATAACCAGAACGAGCCATCTTGTAACTGCAAAAGCTCATTATGATTTGTTGTCAAAACTAGGTCTACCCATCTTTCCGTAATGTTCGTAATTCGACAATGTCAAAGAAGGTTTGGGATAACAATGTTTGAAGGATTTGAAGGCGTAATTCAAGTACAACCCTGTACTGTTCCGGGACAAAAAACGCTGCAAATCCCTGCACAACGGTTTATTATTTTGTATAGAATACCCTCCTGTTACAGATCACAGCTCTATGTATAGATAACCCTTCTATATAATATGATATGTACTATTCTATTATATACATATTATGTAGATCGCAGACCCTCCGTAGGTTAGTACCTAACCCCGTAATCGTTACTAGGTACCTACCTAAATCACGAGTTAAATGTTGCTAAAATAATTCTGCCGATGACAAACAGTACCTAACAAAAAGAAACACACATAATGAAGTTCTGAAAAGAAATTGTTGATGAGGAATGAAAAAAGTTGCAAAAGTACCTACCAACAAACTCCAGCCCCTTCTACGTAGATGGTATAATGAACCGTTGTGTAATAATTTACCGTTGAGTAATGATTTACCGTAGTAATAATTTACCCATCAATAATACTTCAACGTTTGTTCAAGTTTCACTACCTACCAACAAACTCCAAAAGAGCCATCATTTTTCAAGCGAAATAATATCACAGAACAACCAACTCGACTTCATACTCCGCCAATATAATCAGGTGATCCCTACCAATGATTGGCCGTATTCACAAATTCCTATTGTGAGCGCGTCTCTGGTTACGAGATTTGGTTTGAATTGTATACAATTTCTTTCACACTGGAGTCGAAAATGCCTGTCGGTGCAAACTTTGGGGCCTTACTGTGAACGAACGGCTGGACGTACGATGCTCCGGATGGTCTTAAAAAACTCGCAAGTTCAAGAACTATTTAAAACCGTAAAAATATTTACGAAGAAAAATAGTATAGGCGTTTTGAAAATTTCAACCCCTATTTTGTACCCCTTAGAGATGACTCACAGTAACGTCGAGCTTCGAGGACCAACTAGACGCCGAACGGAACCTATAACCCGAATTTCATCAATTTTTTTTCATGGTAACTAAGAAAAGTGGCCCGTACGGCGTACGGCGTACGGTGTACGGCGTACGGCGTACGGCGGACAGACAGAAATATTTTTATTGCAGTTTTGGATTCCACATACCTTGAAACGTAAACCATCAAATTTTGAGGGGGGGTAAGAATTTTTTTTTTCATGCTCGATTCCAATGGTTCATTATTGAAAATAATAAACCAAAACAATTTTCATCTGATACCTACATCCTAACCTGGAGAAACCTTGACTGAAGATAGGGATGTTATGGACGAGGACAAGATGTTATGAATCGGTGGATAAATTATTTCAAATGGTTTCAAATTCCGGTAAAGGTTCAATGACCAGTGAAAGCTTAATTTGAAGAAACGGTAGCCTTAGCGCACGCTGAGAAAATGACAGGTCATCATAAAGAAAAGTAGGTGGGGAGCTCATGATTGAATGACGCAGGTCTTAAATCGATGCAACGTTTATCAGACGAGAAGGAATAGTTCTCAACGAAATATGCTGACAATTATCTCAAAAACACATAGTAATCACAAACGACAACATTCAGACTATTTATTACAAATTTGAAAGCGCAGTTCTGTCGGCTGCTCATCAATCCATACCTAGAACGGGGATTTATGTTTAAGAACCAAAAATTGCAACCATGTATCATGTTTGTGCGCGAAAAATCATGGTTCCACGCGACTCTCCACTATGCATTGTGCGCGAAAAAATTTGACGCTCAAAATTGACTCGCAAAATCGACGCGCAAAAAATGCTAGTATCCCAGGGCTAAAACATGATACATGTTAAAAGAGGTATATACAATTACCAGTATGGTGTGGGGGTGAGGTTGCTAGAGCTTCGTCGGACTGCATAGGTACAGTTTAGTGTGCAAATAAATCTGAGCAGACCTCCAGATGGTGGAAAACAAGGCTGGCACTACAAGATTTAATATGTCGACATCTGTCAACTCCATGCTTCCCACAGAACTAAAGAAGAGACGACTCTGCTGAGTGTAGGTAGGTAGGTACTTTGAGTTAAGGAGGTTATATGTATTTTTCCAAGTTTTTGAATTTTTGTTAAACTTGCTAGCTGCCTAACCCTTGTTTCTCCATACGTTTTGAGTGTTTTGATGTATAAATTTCTTGCAATGGACATTTCGCCGAAAAAGATGGTCCTCTTCATTTGTTTACTACTGTTGTTGACACCAATGTTTAACACCAATTCAACAAAATAAACTAATGTAATGCCCTAATAAAGTAATAATAATCAGTATACAATACTTTATGAAAATGCACCAGCTTCGATCACGAACTTTTCCTATATATTATATTTTTATAGCAATCAGCCTGGTCGCCAGGATGCATCAGGTAACGACAATAATCAACGAGAAATTATAAACTGAAGGAACAAAAGAATTAGGTAGGTAGCGAATCAGAAAGTGAAGTTAACAACTACCGTGACTCAAAGAAACACGGAGGAATGTCGAGTAAGTTTGGGTACAACTGTGAACAACACCCTTAAACTCCACAAACAAACTGGCACGAAGAGCTGTAAACTGACTGACCTCAATCGAATTGGGAATTTCCGGGCAATCATGATGGGGAGGCTCCGGAAAATGGATAACGCTACAAAGAACCTCACGATTTCCAATGCAATCAATATCAGGTTCCACAAGATGAAGTGAAACTGATGCGCCTTAAACTAGTGAGAGCCATGCCAAAACGTGTGCTAGAAGAAAATAAAGCGAGAGGAGGAACTCGTGGGTATTTCTCATAAATTTTGAGTTTTATTGTAAAAATAATTATAGGGGATCAGGATGAGTGATGACTGCTGGATATGTCCCAAATATTTACTAGTTAGGTTTATTTCAACCGTTGAAATTCAACGGACAAACAAACATATGGCATGGAGACCGGTTTCAGGATGATGCCCCTGATGATTCCCACAAAAAGAATGAACAGGTTCATCTGTAACAGTTGCCACAGAACGACAGAAACGATCTATATAGGTGTAAACTTGAGAACAGTAAAGACAATCAACCTTTTTTAATTTTTTTTTTTTTTTTTCTTTGTTTTTCTCACTTAAAATAAGTATATACAACGAACTAATTTTTCATGTGATTTATACTTGAGTTTATTGTACTTCAATATATTCATATGTATAAGTAATATTTTTGTCCATAATAATATTGTCAATAAAATTTCTCTCTCTCTCTCTCTCTCTCTCTATTATTTAGCTG
This sequence comes from Leptopterna dolabrata, assembly GCA_954871275.1. Lineage (NCBI taxonomy): Eukaryota > Metazoa > Arthropoda > Insecta > Hemiptera > Miridae > Leptopterna > Leptopterna dolabrata. The sequence continues at coordinate 9,945,193 of OX940983.1, read as the reverse complement.
AATAAAACAATAAATATTGAATTACGATTAAAGTTAACTCGTAATCAAATTAATTTATTGAAAATTTTTACAAAATTTATAAATTTAAGAAAGACCAAATTTCATAATTTAAAGTGTCAATCCCCTATAGATTCAGACTTCTTCACCATCGGCAAATTCTAAAATTGTAAATACTCATATTTAGCCCATTCAGCAACCATTATTTACCATTATTTACGTATTCAGCAATCACCTTATTTGTTTCTCGTTAATTTCGAACTCCTGACTTTTTCATAGGGTAAAATTTATGGTGGATTTGTGGTTTATGATTCATGAGTAGGTCCAGCTTCTTAATATAAGCTGAAATGTAACGTCAAACGATGTCGACAATCAATTAGGTACCTACTCACCTGAATTTCTCCTATGGTATCAGATCTTCTAAAGAAGTTGCGCCGCTTCGAATTGCCGGCGCCGCTGCCGCAAGGAGCTCCCGTAGCATTGCCGGTGTTACCATATTCCTGCTCTTCTTCCTCCACGCTCTCTTCTATAGACATGAGCTTGGGTGCTGACTTACTTCGCTCTAATGGCGGCCTGGAAGAACATATATAATAATCTATCTAGACTGAATAAAATTAAAAATATTCCTCTATGCATTAGGCAAAATTTGGCAGCTTTTATAGGCGATATGATTGAGAAGCAACATTCCGTCGATAGAATTCATTTAAATGAATTGAGTAGGTACCTACATAGACAGCACCTTGTTCTTTAATCGATTTTAGCCAACTCAAACCAAGACTGATGATCATCTAGTAGGCGCATTATATTTATATTATTTCCAACACATCTGGCGCTTTTTAAATATTTATTTTCAGTAACAAATCTATGCTGTGCACACTATTATTGCGGGAAGATGATGAATTATAAACGTGCGCGAAGGTTAGAGTCACATGCCTCGCAGTGTGATGGGAAACACACACTGGGTAGGTGTGTTTCTATAATGAAATTCTTGAGTACAATTGTATTAATTGGTAGTTGACACTAAAACTCTGCAAATTATAACACAACGGTTTATTTTTCCTTTCATAGACACCCCTTCTGCGTTGATAAATTTTCCTGTTTGAGCTTCATCAGGAGACCAATTTATTCGTGAGAAACTTACAACTTGGGATTTGTGTCTGCCCATGTGCCTTGCTCCTTACTCATGATCTAGTCTTTCGGGAATTCATAGAGGACCATCTAGGAGCTACACCCAAGCTACACCCAAACTAACCACCTAATCTGAGCAAAATCGGGCCATTGGTTCGTAAGATTACCAAGGATTTCTCTTTCGCGCAAGCGCAGTGGGCATACTAATGACCGAGCATTTTGAAATTGTATGTGACTATCCAGAAGCTACACCCCAACTACCCACGAAATGAATCGGGCCATCGATTCATGAGAAATTTACTACCTCGTACTCGCGTTTGCGCATTCACAGTCGCCGTACTAATTATCCGATCGTTCTGTAACTGCATGATAGGGGACCATTCAGGAGATGCACCCCAACTACCCACAGAATTCGATGATTTGGTATGGAAGGTGGAATCGGTGAGTAGTAGAAAGGTATTCAAACCTACTTACTTATGCAACATGAATTGATTGATTCTATGTAGTAAAACTCGATCTTGTTTCAAGTACCTACTAATTTACGAAAACATCAAGTAGGAAAAAATAAACCGTATAGGCCTAATTTTATAGTAAGTACCGGCACCATTGTATGTAGCTCTACAATAACATCTCACCCTACCTGACCATAAAGTGTCATCATTATAATTCATACTTTTTTTTTTTTTTGAAAAATTATTGTATTTATTGATAACATATCTTTTTTAATCAACTACGGCGTAGCCAAAGGGCATATAATATATATACCTTCGTCTTTAGCCTTTATGTAGCTAATTTACATAATTATCATCGACAAGACATTTTATGCGCCAGTGCTGAAGTTGGGGTAGCGTAGAACTGAAGTATTTTATCGTACGACATTATTCTATAAGTAGTCTACTTTCGCAATCACAATTCTTAAAAATAAGTACATCTACAGCTACAGAGGGAAACTCGTGTGAGTAGTGGATGGATTGTTCTAACTTTTTCATCATTAACTTCAGGATTCATGAGGTTTGTCGCCATTTCATCATTATGAATGTCAATAGTGATCGGGAATCAGTTGGAAACCAACCTGTAGTTCTGGGAGCCAGTCGATAGAAGGATCTTCCTCCTGGGAAGCGATGGATTATCGTAGACGGCGTTCGCCAGCGACAGTCGAGCGTTCTGCTTGCTGATTTTATCCCTTTTAAACTCTATGAGCGCTTGAGCTAATCGGAAACTTAAATCTTGAGCCATCTGCTTAGCCGTGCCTTCTTTGTTGCAGAGGACCGCGTGGCACCTAGAACGAACCATATGTGTACAATCACAATAAAATTAATATTTAGGTCGGCAACTAACTAATAAGGACTAAATACGTACTAATACAAATTTTATATTATTAAATGATGAGTCAACATAATCCCATATGCTAACTCAGCTAAGTATCTTGGCATGACCCTGGATGCTAAACTAAAATGGAAAGAACACGTGAAGAAAAAGAAGAAAGAGCTAACAGTCAAGTACCGAAAGCTGTATTGGCTGCAGGGTCGGCAATCGCTGCTCAGCTTTCATAACAAGGTGCTGCTTTACAAAACAGTGCTGATGCCTATCTGGGCATATGGTATACAGCGATGGGGCTGCACAGCAAAAACCAATATGAAAACCATCGAAACTTTCCAAAACAGGGTACTTAGGAATATGGTCAATGTTCCTTGGTACATCCGAAACGACGACCTCCACAGAGACCTTGGAGTGGAGAGGGTCAGAGATGTCATGAAAAAATATGCTAGTAGCTACGAGCAGAGGCTACTTGGACATACAAATCCGGAAGCCATTCAGCTTCTGGACAACTCTGCAGCAACACGGCGGCTGAAGAGGACCAAGCCCTTGGACTTACAGTGTTGTTGAAGACGTACAGTGTTGAGGACTCATGTGTGGTGCTAGTCACTGGACATTCACCATAACAGATACATGCGTTAATTATTGTCTAATCTAAATAACTAGATAGTTACCGATGTAACTAGTTGTTATAATAAAATAAATAAACGCTTAAAAAAAAAATTAAATGATGAGTAAAATGAAAGACCTTCATTCAACTACCGGTCCGTTCATGCAGCCTACGTTATACGAAAACAACATGAAAATAACAAAGTCATATGAATGTATGTAAATGAATGTGTGTTGAATGATAATTCATAATAATTCTGAGCAGGCATGCCGTGACCATTGCCAGGCATATTAAAGGAACTAGGATCCCTACGGACACCATCTAAAGACCGTAAAGTATCTCTTAGGAACTTAAATCAACGTCATGGAGGATCCAAATTAATATTAGGTAGATACCCTTCAACCCAAGTTTCTGTACTGTGAATACTCTTTACATCCCCGCACATATCGCTCTGGCAGAAGTAGTATCGCCGGTTACAGCTTTTGAACACACATTTTTTGTAGTATTGTTTTGATGTATTTTTGTATTTAATCAAATTGGTCACGTAAACAAACAAAAAATACTAAACTTGAGCAGGTCTTTGTTTTAGTTTCCGATGACATAAGTACTCGTACAACAATTCAGTGAACTATAAGTCATTCGTGAACACTATAAGTTAGTGTAATCAAGTACACGCTCTGAAATAATGACCTAACTATCGGGTAAAAAACTACTGTTTTTCAAATCAAGAACCGAGTTATGTGCAGAATGGACCAAATGCGAAAACTAGGTAATTACACTTATTAGCTTTGTTCCAGCCAACGCGAGTTTTGTAATGAGTTGTGTGAAAATGCACTGCGCACAAAAACTGTGTTCAAACCACATCGAGTGTTGAAACTGTTCACTGTTCTAAGTTTTATCGATAAAGTGTTCCAACCGCGTCAGGTCCGGGAACTGAGTTCTCAGAGTTTTGTAACTTTTCGGACCCGATCGGGAATGGGTTTTTTTCTACAGAACAGAAGAAAACCCAAAATCGCCCAGCTGGAACCTTCCCAAAATCTCATTTCCCTCCAACCTTCACGTTAAAGTCTCTGTGGTAGGTACCTACCCAGCTACTTCTAGGCCCGTCATCGCAGTTGTTTGGCGCGTTTCCAAAGCGTTCCAGCCGTGAGTTCTCGAACTGAACCCTTCTAAAACTCATCACCACCCTTCAGAAGAACTTATGTTCTGGTTTTGAAACTTTTTGAACCCAGTTCTGGTGGCTGGATTGATGTTGATACCTCCAACCCGACATACACAACATCGACTTGCTTACATTGTCTCTTCAAATTGGAGTCCCCTACTTTGTGATCGCTTTTAGTAAGGACTTGCGCAGCTGGTAATAAGTAGGGCAAGACTTACTGCATGACTTTGGATTAGAAGATCGATTCACTATAGTCTCAAACCCCTCATGAAATCCAAAGGAGTCACGTGTTTACTTTGAACCATTCAGTGGAGTTTCAAAGAAAAACGGAGTTATTGAAAAATAGTCTATTTCCACTAATACACGAAAAACGCAAAAAACACTGTTATACCGGTTTCGGTGATCAAACCATCGTCAGTAATAACTCAGTTATTGTGTGTTACTGACGATGGTTTGATCACCGAAACCGGTATAACAGTGTTTTTTGCGTTTTTCGTGTATTAGTGGAAATAGACTATTTTTCAATAACTCCGTTTTTCTTTGAAATGGGTTTCCACGATTTCGTCGCGAGTGATTTAGTTCGTATCAGTAGAGTTTATTCTGAACCATATCAAAGAAGCTCCCTTTTATCTGTCTCAAGGGCCTTGGTTGCTCACTCTTGACGCCTAATCCTGATTAGGGGCAGTTCCTTCTTTGTGTTTGTATCAAGGGACCTGAATGGTTGTCGACTGGCAGTGTGACATGGGTGGGTCACTATAATGAGCCGATTAAAATCCGGTAGCCTTCTTTTCCAATAGTTAGGCATACCTAGCTACGACCGAGTTGAATTAGCCCCTATGATTCTCAGTCGACTCACTCTATCCTATATCAACAACCTCTCTCACCTTAGCTCTTGTTTGAGTCTCCTGCCCTCGTGTCGGTACACCCAACAGAAGACTCTGGGATAAGCAGCGGGGGCACTGCAGTAGGTGACGCGGTGACTCCAGTACTCCGTCAGACCGTGCTCTTTCGTCACGGCCTTGAGACCGCTCTGCGTAATGGTCATTTTCATTTGGACGTCGGGCTTTGCCGAGCCCTGGTAATTGTTCCACAGTGTAAGCAGCGGCTTTTCGACGCAACCTTCCCCTGAAACGGAAAAATGATTATTACTAGTAAATGTCTCAGTATATGCTTCCAAATCATTGTTATTGCACCGCGAACCTGCTTATTTATAAATTACACACGCAGAAACTGTGGAGACGGGCTCATGAATTCCCCATCTGTGCTAGATCATTCGTTAACTGCTGTAGAGTCAAATATTTCTTGGTACTGGATAAGAGGACCTATCGACGAATATCCAAAATAACCCTCATTCCTTGGGCTCAAAGAGTATACAGCATAACAAACTCGATTTCATGAAACTATAAAAAATTAAAATCGCCCAAGTATGTTCCATATCACTGGATAACTGGGCTGGAGTTATACACCTTTTGATTCACGCTCGTGATCATCCAAATGGGACCAGAATGCAGAATTTCGTTAATTTTGGTCCAGCAGTTTCGTACGACGGACGGTTTTTTTCCATTCGTTTTTTTAATTTCACGTATATTCAAGCAACAGACTTTGTAATACCAATCCCAACCGCGATAATTCTGTTGAATTTCTTAATTCAATTTCTCTTTTTAATCGTGTTCAAACTTCAACGAACTCCGCGGCCATTTTAGAGTAGGGTAGTCACTTTTTTGTGATGGTCTCCAAAGTGATTATTCCTGCACCTGATAACAATAACGAAGGAAGAAAAGAAATCCAACAAAGGACCCCAATCATGGGCCTCGATCTAATGAGAATGGTCGAACTATCCCGCTCTCGTCTTTCATAATTTGATCAATGAGCCAACCGGACTGGCAAACAACCTTGTAGGAGAGGAACAAGGTTGAATTCCTCAAGATGGAAAAACGGTTCCAACAACTACGGTAAATTAAATTTTGGTCGCTGCTGCGAACCGGTTATTGCGAGAAAAATATAGGCACTGCTAATTTTAGTTCAAAATAATCCAGAGCAGGATCTTCCTAACAGTTGCTAATTTCTTAGGAAAGTACGATTCCCCTGCATCGTACGACGATGTCGGACGTCGTACAACCGTACGACTTCTGTCCAGTTACTATGCGGGGTTTAGAGTTGTGAATTTTCGGAAACGTCGAACTCCCGACTGGGGAATCAAAGAGGTCTCGCATCAGTGTGTTCCAGTTGATTTGGAGCATTCAGTTTTTGGGACGCATGAAAGAGGTCACTCCTGTAACGGGTCGCTAATGACCCTGAGGACTGAAATCTAACTATGGTAATATAGTAAGTAAAGTACCTACTACTGTTGCCGTATAATTTAACAGGGAAATGAAAATATCCATTTAAAACAATCAAAAACATGTCAGGTAGATACACAGTTTAGATGTTTACTGAAATGACAGTAAAGGGCAATGAGTAAAGTACATGATGCAACAAAGCTCACGCTATGGCAATTCCTGCGTCCACCTACGAGGCTGAGTTTCAACACCCTCCGGCCGAATATTATGATCTAACAAGGTACCTATTTAAGGTAACCAACCAACTATCATTTTACCATAATCTGTCACTGTTTATATCCTGGAACTATGTATTTCAGTTTTTCTTCGACGAAATATGGTCATTTCTCCCTTTTTACAGGAACAGGAAAAGCTTTATCGATATGTTCTTGGGCTCTGGTCCCAACAGGATAGATACAGCCGTATGAAGACGGATCAATTATCATTCTAGTAGATAAATACAGACAGCGCCATCTAGCATAAGTTTTCATAATTACTTCTACGTAACAACACATCATATGAAAGTTTGAAAACATGTTGAACGTCAATCCTCGAGTTCCTCTTATCTCCAACTTCTAAACGAAACCGTGAACAGTTATTATTTGAAAACCTACTGAATTGATTTCAATAAAAGCAGAGTGAGTTATGTGTAATGAACGTTATTCCTGGGTAAATGAAGTGTTATACGACAAGGAAGGCTTGCGTGAACGAATTTAAGTAAAATGTAGGGCGACAATAGAAATCCAGCGAAGTGGCAATGTGGAAAATTCACCTCCAGAACAGGAGATGAGGAGATAACAGTAGCGTCACACCCCCACCACCTCCTATCAGAAGGCAGAAACTGGGGCTCCATGGGAACACAGGAAGATCTGATCAAATGTCAGCCAGGTTGAAACGCCGGTACAATACTCGTAGGCAGCAAACCGACTCTGAGGCTATTCTCGTTTGTTCGAGGAAGGCATGGAGAGGAAGGAAGCCAGGTGGAGGGAGGTATCTGCTCTCCTCTTTCATAATTTGATCAATGAGGCCAAACGCGGGACTGGACAAAACCAACCTTGTGGGAGAACGCAAGGCTGAATTCCTTTCCGAGAAATGTAGGCGATTGGCGCTAAAGCCCTCAGCTGGGAACGAGAGAACATTTGCGAAGGGCAAGACGGGAAAATATCAAGCCTGAAATGTGTTCAGTTTTCTCGAGTTTCGGTCTTGGATGAAGAAAAACTTTTTCAGTGGTGCAGCAATGAATTTCCGAACTTGGTGATTATTCATCAATATTTTTGGTGATTTCAGGCATTTTGACCGAATTTAGCAGTTTTGGATCCCCATTTCAAGGAATCCTTCAAGAATATTTTAACGTTAAATAATAAAATCTACAGCCAGGAAAGCGGGAAAAATTCGATTAAAAAAATACTGGAAAGAAGTAAGTTCAATTTTGAATGTTAAGAACTGTAAACAACCAATAAAAGCACCCTTGTGCGTTTACACGGGACACAGGTAACATAATTTTTTTTTTATGCCGTACTCCGAGGCTTTTGACTCGAGAATTAACTAAGAACATAGAGTGGACAGTGGATGAAGGATAATAATTGACGAGTGCGAGATTACAAGGAATGTCATAGCAAACAGCCGGTAGATATAATAAATCTGCAAATGCCACATGACAGAGATTATCTAAAATTAGCCGTTTTCTCGAGTTTCGGTCATGGATGAAGAAAAACTTTTCCAGTGATGCGGCAATGAATTTCCGTACTCACTCACTTTTGGTGATTATTCATCAATATTTTTGATGATTTCAGCCATTTTGACCGAATTTAGCAGTTTTGGATCCCCATTTCAAGGAATCCTTCAAGAATGTTTTAACGTTAAATAATAAAATCTACAGCCAGCAAAGCGGGAAAAATACGATTTTTAAAAAAAACTGGAAAGACGTAAGTTCAATTTTGAATGTTAAGAACTCGTAAACAACCAATAATAGTATCCTTGTCAGTTTACACGGGACATAGGTAACATGATTTTTTTTTATGCCAAACTCCGAGGCTTTTGACTCGAGAATTAACTAAGAACATAGAGTGGACAGTGGATGAAGGATAATAATTGACGAGTGCGAGATTACAAGGAATGTCAATAGCAAACAGCCGGTAGATATAATAAACCTGCAAATGCCACATGACAGAGATTATCTAATATTAGCCGTTTTCTCGAGTTTCGGTCATGGATGAAGAAAAACTTTTCCAGTGATGCGGCAATGAATTTCCGAACTCACTCACTTTTGGTGATTATTCATCAATATTTTTGGTGATTTCAGCCATTTTGACCGAATTTAGCAGTTTTGGATCCCCATTTCAAGGAATCCTTCAAGGATGTTTTAACGTTAAATAATAAAATCTACAGCCAGCAAAGCGGGAAAAATACGATTTTAAAAAAATGCTGGAAAGACGTAAGTTCAATTTTGAATGTTAAGAACTCGTAAACAACCAATAATAGTATCCTTGTCAGTTTGCACGGGACATAGGTAACATGATTTTTTTTTATGCCAAACTCCGAGGCTTTTGACTCGAGAATTAACTAAGAACCTTGAGTGGACAGTGGATGAAGGATAATAATTGACGAGTGCGAGATTACAAGGAATGTCAATAGCAAACAGCCGGTAGATATAATAAACCTGCAAATGCCACATGACAGAGATTATCTAAAATTAGCCGTTTTCTCGAGTTTCGGTCATGGATAAAGAAAAACTTGTCCAGTGATGCAGCAATGAATTTCCGAACTCACTCACTTTTGGTGATTATTCATCAATATTTTTGGAGATTTCAGGCATTTTGACCGAATTTAGCAGTTTTGGATCCCCATTTCAAGGAATCCTTCACGAATATTTTAACGTTAAATAATAAAATCTACAGCCAGCAAAGCGGGAAAAATTCGATTAAAAAAATACTGGAAAGAAGTAAGTTCAATTTTGAATGTTAAGAACTGTAAACAACCAATAAAAGCACCCTTGTGCGTTTACACGGGACACAGGTAACATAATTTTTTTTTTATGCCGTACTCCGAGGCTTTTGACTCGAGAATTAACTAAGAACATAGAGTGGACAGTGGATGAAGGATAATAATTGACCAGTGCGAGATTACAATGAATGTCAATAGCAAACACCCGGTAGATATAATAAATCTGCAAATGCCACATGACAGAGATTATCTAAAATTAGCCGTTTTCTCGAGTTTCGGTCATGGATGAAGAAAAACTTTTCCAGTGATGCGGCAATGAATTTCCCAACTCACTCACTTTTGGTGATTATTCATCAATATTTTTGGTGATTTCAGCCATTTTGACCGAATTTAGCAGTTTTGGATCCCCATTTCAAGGAATCCTTCAAGAATATTTTAACGTTAAAAAATAAAATCTACAACCAGCAAAGTGGGAAAAATACGATTTAAAAAAATGCTGGAAAGACGTAAGTTCAATTTTGAATGTTAAGAACTCGTAAACAACCAATAATAGTATCCTTGTCAGTTTACACGGGACATAGGTAACATAATTTTTTTATGCCAAACTCCGAGGCTTTTGACTCGAGAATTAACTAAGAACATAGAGTGGACAGTGGATGAAGGATAATAATTGACGAGTGCGAGATTACAAGGAATGTCAATAGCACACAGCCGGTAGATATAATAAACCTGCAAATGCCACATGACAGAGATTATCTAAAATTAGCCGTTTTCTCGAGTTTCGGTCATGGATGAAGAAAAACTTTTCCAGTGATGCGGCAATGAATTTCCGAACTCACTCACTTTTGGTGATTATTCATCAATATTTTTGGTGATTTCAGGCATTTTGACCGAATTTAGCAGTTTTGGATCCCCATTTCAAGGAATCCTTCAAGAATGTTTTAACGTTAAATAATAAAATCTACAGCCAGCAAAGCGCGAAAAATAAGATTTTAAAAAATGCTGGAAAGACGTAAGTTCAATTTTGAATGTTAAGAACTCATAAACAACCAATAAAAGTATCCTTGTCAGTTTACACGGGACATAGGTAACATAATTTTTTTTATGCCAAACTCCGAGGCTTTTGACTCGAGAATTAACTAAGAACATAGAGTGGACAGTGGATGAAGGATAATAATTGACGAGTGCGAGATTACAAGGAATGTCAATAGCAAACACCCGGTAGATATAATAAATCTGAAAGTGCCACATGGCGGAGATTATTTAAAATTAGCCGATTCCTCGAGAGCTGTTTAGATGATTGGAGAGTCCTTGAATGTCACCAGTGATTTGGGGGTATTAAGGTATCTACGTGACACATGTGTATTACGTTTGCCTTGGGTTCTTTCGTTCTTTGTACGATTCAGGAAAGGAAATCCCGGGAGGTGCAATGGATTTAACCTTATTCCTTATTCCAGAACATGTCGTTCGACAAATAGGTACTAGTAAGCTGGTCTAACCCCCTCCCCCGCCATGTTTCTCTATAGTTGGTTAAGATTGAGATTATACGTGTATGTTCCTCCATCGAAGACGTCATACTTACTGATATGCTGTTTTAGCCTGGAGGTATATTTTTGGTCGTTTACCCCCGGGTATCTTGATTGAAGAATTGTTTCCAAGAATACCACGAATCAAGTGACGTAGCAAATTATCAACATTTGGGTTTTATCCACAGCTTCTCCATCCACACGACGATTTTTCACTTTTGGAGAAGAAGAAAACTGATCTTGTCCTACAACGAAGGAATATTACTGATGGTTTCAGAAAGATAGGTATAGGAGCCGGCGTAACTATATTTCTCTTGTACACACCACATCGGCCGAGGTGAAAGTGGCACACACGCACTCAGTCATCTGGTTCTGCCTTAGAGAATTTGGAATTCTTAGCGTATAGTAATTTGGGATTCATTACTCGTTTTCGCCTGAGGGTAGGTAAGGGCAAAGTAGGACGCAAATAACTTGTGATCTATATATTACCTAAGTAACAAATTTGAAATGCGTACTACCTATCTAGTACCAACGAATTCATATATTTAATCGTATTACGATCAAGGAGCCACCATGAGTAACATAACATCAAACACTATCATGGCTGCAGCGACGTACCTACTAATAATTTTGTTGCAGAATAAAGATCAACGTCCTGCATCACACCATAAAAATCACATCACGCCATGGGTAAACCATTTCTGAAATATCAAATCCATCAATGAGCACCTGAGAATTATGATATTTATGAGTTAATTACATAGGACTGCTAGACAACCCGAGCGCAACGAGCCACCTAAGAAACAAAAATACTGTTGTGATCGGCTGCTCCTCCACAACCAATGCAATGTACATACATGTTGTACCTCAGAGTGGGGACCCCCCGACCCCCCTCTGATCATGTCAGGGGCCTATAAAGAGCCGAGGGGCCAACAAATACATCACCATTCTCAATCAAGCGATCGACTCGCCTGTTCTCCTCCTCAATCACTACAAATACATTTTCTGGAAAACGGCTTCGAAGAACAAGATATTCTAGCAGGACACGGCCATGGATTCAATAAGACTGTGTACAATCTCTAAGTTAACTACCTACCTAAGTAATGTAACACGGTAGGTTTAGTCTTTGGCAGTCATAACATAAAAAGTCTCAAACTGAATTAGCCAAGCAATAGCACGAACAAACTACTGATTGACTGAATGTGAAATGCACCATTGTGAGTGAAGTGATAGGTAATTGACGGCAAGGATAGTACCCATACCTAATACTTTCCCCGTGTATAAATTCTTGTAACGGCTAAGAAAATTCGTGAAAAACGGACAAGTTAGTAAGGATTCTCCTACTTGAGGTTTCAAGTTGATGATCTCTTGAATTTATATGCCTAATTGGAATGTCTATCAGACATCAGCTGAAATCTGGAGAGCTAGGGAATAACACCCTTCTGTGTATTACATTAAAAAACTCATCCATCAACATCAGACTAAAGAATCTTCTTCTCCGTTAGAAGAACTAAAAAATTACATTACAAATGAAAAGAATCAATTATACAAATTTGAGCACACATCAATGGAAGAACTCCTATACTCATAACTTCTCTGCATCGGGCGTAATATGTATCATTACTTGCAGTTTGTGTGTTGGTGTTCAATATCTTGTGAGAACGTTTCGATATCTTGTGTAACGTATGAAGAATGCGCAAAATCGCGATTCTGTCGTCAGTATTTTGATTCGTCGAAGTTGTAAAAACTGAATAAGTCAACACTGAAGTATCTTTTTTTTTTCAGGCAAGGAGACCGCACATATGAATTCGATTTTGGCCAACGAGCGAAGAATTGAGTTTCTAAGTGTCAGCCTGTCAGCCGTATGTACCTATTTACTTTAAATTTTGGTCCAAAATGTTGTTCCTTCGCACACAGGCTTCATTTGGGTCCTAGTTGTGCTCCGAAGCTCGGCAGCTCGATCGGAATACACCTAGGGGTATTACGGGCGAACAATTTGTGTAAAAACGCTGCAAATTATTACACAACGGTCTATTATTTACCTATCAACAAAACCCGAAAGTGCCATCATTTTCCAAATGGAATAATATCACAGAAAAACCAACTCGACTTCATACAGCCATCCTTGATTATAATCAGGTGCTCCCTAGCGATGATATCTGGGCCGGATTTATACCGTTTGATTCACGATCATGTTGACGAAGCTTTTCGGTGGGAATGAACGGCTGGTCGTACAATTCTCCGAGTGGTCTCAAAAACTTCTTTAGTTCAACATCAATTTAAAAACGTTAAAAAATCCATATGGTACCCTTCTACTGAAAGTTTTTGAGCTATGGCGTTCTGAAAATTTCAACCCCTATTTTGAACCCCTTAGAGATGACTGACAGTCGAGTGAGTCGAATGAGTAACGTCGAGCTTCGAGGACCAGCTAGACCCCGAACGGAACCTATAACCCGAATTTCATTAATTTCAGTTCCATGGTAACTAAGAAAAGTGCGAAGTTCGGCGTACGGCGGACAGACAGAAATTTTCTTATTGCATTTTCGGATTCTACGTACCTTGAAACGTAAACGATCAAATTTTGAAGGGGGGGGGGGGGGGGGGGTTACCTTTCTTTTTTTTTAATGCTCGATTCCAAAGGTTCATTACTGAAAATAATAAACCAAAATGATGGACCTTCTGGATTGTTTTTGTGGATAGGTACTTTTGCAACTTGAACAAACGTTGAAGTATTATAGGTAAACTACTACACAACGGTAAATTATTACACAAAGGTTTATTATACTATCGACGCAGAAGGGGCATGTATATAGGTATGTAAATTATCACATGAAGGTTATTATTTATCTTATGCTTCATGAATAGCTACAAATAATTAATGACTGAATTATTGAACCCCGGGCTTTTGTATGAAACTTTAATTCCCTGGCTGGCTCCAGTAGGTACTCCCTTTAGGGCTTTCCTGGGGGGAGCTCGAGGGTATTGACCACAGAAAACAGTGATCTACGAAGAAGGGGCATCTATGCAGGTAAACCGTTGTGTAATAATTTGCAGCGTTCTTCTCCACATAACTAAATCGAGATTCAGTAACCAAACACTAACGAAGCTTTTTACGAGTAAGACTGTACGTGTGTGATGAAGCTCGACCTTTAAGTAATAGGTACCAGGCATATTGTGGGCTGAAGTATGTAAAAACTGAATCGATGGAAACTCTTAAGACAGAATTTACAACAAAAAAGTCCCAGTTAACCCCGGCAACATCACAGTGTAACTAGATTCGTTGACCCTCGTTAGCCACCCGTCTGACAGGTTTCTCTTCGAATTTTTTTTTTTACACAACATTTACCCGATCACGGCGGAATCGCAGATAGGACAACCGGATTCCGTCATGGCTCCCCACGGACGACACTTATTATTGCAGTCTTCACCTTGCACCCACGGCTTGGGAGTCAGAACTTGGAAGGGAAAAATGCAGGTTTGTTACACCCTTGATTTGGATACACCCTAATTTGAGTGTTAGAGGGAAATTCTGAGCAAAATTATAAAGAACGTGTTCATGTATTGTGAAGTCAGTGGCCAAAGGAGGTGCAAGAAGTGTCATATTAGAAAAATATTAGATTTACGTGCAGAGCGTGTGGTGCATGTAGGTATATTTTTTATTCGAGTACCATGCCGCTCTTGAGTAAAAAAGTTTTATTTTTGTTCTTCAGTTTTAAAGTGATAATTTTGAATTTCAAGGTATTTCAACAGTTTTATTCAGTTTTACTTACAAAACGATTTTGATACATTCTTAAAAAATCCATTCCCTCAGCTGCAGTTTCACGGTAGAGAAAATGGATGAAGGATACAATGTGTCATAGTCAGGAGTATTCAACAAAGGATAGAAGAATCCCGGAAGACGTTTTACCAAACTTAACAATTTCTTTTTCTTATTTTGGTGGGAGCGCCTACTGGCGGTATTATTGCAGGTCGCTCAACCTGATAGGTACCTTCTTTCTGCATATCTGATGATAGGCGTCAAGGGAGAAGTGGTAGTGGTTATCCTTGCGCCGCCGGCGACCTTGCGTTTTCAAACCCACAGCCTTTTTCAAGCTCCGTCTTCTTCGAGTGTCTGAGCTTTCTTTCTTTTTCTCGTTTTTCCATTGGTCATTGGTTCGGTTCAGTTGGCTTTTCAGTCACGTGTGGAGTTGTGAGAGCCCCGACCACAGAGAATAGCGTTCATTCAAGGAATACAGGAGCTGGAAGTAAGACAACCCCAACCCTATGTAAACCAAATAAATAAACGCTGCAAATCCCTGCACAACGGTTTATTATTTTGTACAGAATACCCTCCTGTTACAGATCACAGGTCTCCGTATAGATAACCCTTCTATATAACATATTATGTACTATTCTACACATATTATGTAGATCGCAGACCCTCCGTAGATTAGTACCCAACCCCGTACTCGTTACTAAGTACCTACCTAAACCGTTGATAGGTTCCCCTTCTACGGAGATAGAATAATGAACCGTTGTATAATAATTTGCCCATCAATAATACTTCAACGGTTGTTCAAGTTGCAAAAGTACCTATCAACAAATCTACCCCCTTCTTGGTAGATGAGCCGTTGTGTAATAATTTACCGTTGTGTAATAATTTACCGTGGTGTAATAATTTACCGTTGTGTAATAATTTACCGGTGTGTTATATTTGCCGTTGTGTAATAATTTGCCATTGTGTAATAATTTACCCATCAATAATATACTTCGACGGTTGTTCAAGTTGCAAAAGTACCTATCAACAAAATCCAGCCCCTTCTAGGTAGATGAGCCGTTGTGTAATAATTTACCGTTGTGTAATAATTTACCCATCAATAATATACTTCGACGGTTGTTCAAGTTGCAAAAGTACCTATCAACAAAATCCAGCCCTTCTGGGTAGATGAGCCGTTGTGTAATAAATTACCGTTGTGTAATAATTTACCGTTGTGTAATAATTTACCGGTGTGTTATAATTTGCCGTTGTGTAATAATTTGCCATTGTGTAATAATTTACCCATCGATACTTCAACTGTTGTTCAAGTTGCAAAAGTACCTATCAACAAAATCCAGCCCCCTCTAGGTAGATGAGCCGTTGTGTAATAATTTGCCATTGTGTAATAATTTACCCATCAATAATACTTCGACGGTTGTTCAAGTTGCAAAAGTACCTATCAACAAAATCCAGCCCTTCTGGGTAGATGAGCCGTTGTGTAATAATTTGCCGGTGGGTAATAATCTGCCATTGTGTAATAATTTACCCATCAATAATACTTCAACGTTTGTGCAAGATTCAGAAGTACCTACCAACAAAATCCAATAGTCCATCACTTGTCAAATGAAATGATATCGCAGAACAAACAACTCGACTTCATACAGCCATCCGTGATTATAATCAGATGCTCCGTAGTTATGGTATCCGGGCCGGATTTATACCGTTTTATTCACGATCGTGTTGACGAAGCTTTTTGGTGCTCACGAACGGCTGGACGTACGATGCTCAGGGTGGTCTCAAAAAATTGTTTAGCTCAAGACAAATTTAATATCGTTTAAAGAAATACCCTTCAATCGAAAGTTTTCGAGATACGGCGTTCTGAAAATTTCAACCCCTATTTTGAACCCCTTAGAGATGACCGACAGTAACGTCGAGCTTCGAGGACCAACTAGACCCCGAACGGAACCTATAACCCGAATTTCATCAATTTGTTTCATGGTAACTAAGAAAAGTGGCCCGTACGGCGTACGGCGGACAGACAGAAATATTTTTATTGCAGTTTTGGATTCTACATACCTTGAAACGTAAATCATCAAATTTTGAGGAGGGGGGGGGGGGGTAAGATTTTTTTTTTCATGCTCGATTCCAATGGTTCATTATTGAAAATAATAAACCAAAAAGGTCGATTTAACAAATTAAAAAAATTGGCGGTTATTCAATGATGAATGAGCTTACACAGCGCCGAGCTTGGTGGCGGAAGTGTGAACTAAAGCAGGATTTCAGAGGTTAGCTAAAAGGTAGGGAATATGTTTGTTGTGCTTGTTTGTTATCTGTTGTGTCGATTCATAGGGGTGGATGATTTTCCACAACAGGAGGAAACGAAGAGAATGAAGAGTAGAACAAAAATAGCACCTTGTTCGTTTGTTTGACACTTCGACAGCTGCGTACACTCACAGATCGCTGTCGGACTCTAGTTCCTAAGGTGCACTGTACACTTGTAACCCTGGCCATGTAATTTTATAACGCCGTATTACATGCATCTAAGCGAAGAGTTGAATTATTGTTAAATTGGGTAGGAAAGTAACGGGTTTTAGGAAGACGTTAGCAGCTAAGCTTCTTAGCATGTTATCCTTGTCAATACTACTCGTATTTAAACAACTTTGGGATTTGGCGGAGTTCATAATTCCACAGAAGTATTCCTATTTCCAAATACTTACATATCTACTTGAACACTAAACGCCAGCCTAAAAAACCTAAATAAATGGCTAGAGTGGTACAGGTAGGTACTACATATTGCACATAATTATCATATTTATTACACACGTTGTTAATGCATGCCAAAGAAGCAAAGGAACTCTACATAGTTTTTTTTCTTTCTACATACTTATTTTTTAACGATTTCAAAAAACGCTGCAGATTATTACACAACGGTTTATCATTCTCTACAAGCCCCTTCTGCGTAGATCACCGTTTTCTGCGGTCAATACCTAACCTCGTGCTCCAACCAAGGAAGCCCTAAATCTAGTGCTGGAGCCGGCCCGGGAATTACAGTTTCATAAAAACGCATTATATTATGATGTTATTCATGAAGCATAACGCTTGTTCAAGTTGCAAAAGTACCCACCAACAAAGTCCAAAAGAGCCGTCATTCTTAAAATGAAAGTATATCACAGAACAACCAACTCGATTTCATACAGCCATGTGTGATTATAATCGAGTGTTCCCTAGCAATGATATCTGGGCTCGATGTATGTGTACCGTTTCATTCTCGACCATGTTAACGATGCTTTTCGGTGCAACTTCAGGGCTGCACCGAGCCCTGTGAACGTATAGTGCTCCGGCGGTTTCAAAAAATTCTTTAGTTCGAGATCAATGAAAAAGCATGAAAAAAAACCGTACCTATTAATAGTTTTTGAGCTACGGCGTTCGAGCAATTTCAACCCCTATTTTTCACCCCTTGAGATGACTGATCGTAAAGCCGAGCTTCACGGACCAACTACACCCCAAATGGGATCTGCAAACCAAATTTCATTAATTTTGGTTCGTGGTAACTAAGGAAAGTGCGAAGAACGGCGTATGGTGGATGGATAGAAATTTTTGGCTTACTATTTTCAATAATGAACCTTTGGAATGAAAACAAAATTTTAAACCCCCTCAAAACTTGACGGTTTCCGTTCAAGGTATGCAGAATCCAAAAATGTATTTAAAACATTTCTGTCCGTCTGCCAAACGTCGTACTTCGCACTTTTCTTAGTTATCGTGAACCAAAATTAATGAAATATGGTTTGTAGGTCCCATTTGGGGTCTAGTTGGTCCGCGAAGCTCGGCGTTACTGTCAACCTTATCTAAGGGGTGAAAAATAAGGGGTTGCAAATTTCAGAACCCTGTACTTCGTGACGGAATATAGAGGGTAGTGGGGATTTGTCCCATCGCTCTCCACGAGCCCTAACCAAGTTCCGAGTCATTAATAAACAGCGGTAGACTCGAATTTTCTTGGCAATGGTTTTCAATTTTGATCAATGAGAACCTACCTTTCAAAAACTGCGCTAAATAATCTCTCATAGCCAACAAATATAGTTTGTCTCCAAGCAGATTTTGGAACAACAACTAATTCGGTTTCATTATAAAAGCGATGCATGGCTTGAATCCGTTTTTTCCCCTGTCAAATATAACTGTGCTCAAGTTTTTACGTTCGATTCGCTCTCACCTTAAATGAGGTGTTTTCGGTTCAAAACTTGAGAACATACCGAATTGTGAACGAACAGTCTACCAGGTAGTCTCAAAAAAATCCTAAAAATCAAAATCTATTCTGTCACATTCGTGGGTTACTATGTATGCAGAAGTAAACGGTAGGTATGGTCATTACCTGTCAGTGATAGTTACAATTATTTCGAGAGTTACAATTATTACAGTGTTCATTATTTCTCAATAACTCTATCCGCTGTTCACTTGTGGAGACAAAATGATGTTTCAGATTGTTTGTGCGTAAATAAAGTATCAATACATACCTTATTATTAATAATAATAATAATCCTTGAATACCTCACTTATCAGTTAGATTCAGTCTTCCGCGATAATATGTCGAACCCAAAGCGCAAAGCAGGCGATAAAATAAAACATCGGCTCAATCGTAGTGCTGCCGCCCGACGGGAATTGGAGGAGTTGGCTCCCTACAAAAAGACCCAGCCGCACAAGGAGGCCAAGCAGCAAAAAATTACTGCTTTTGGTTTATTATTCTCTGAATAACACTCCCTCACATTTTTTTCTTTTACGTTTCAAGGGTGTAGATTCCAAAAATGCAATGCCCGTCCGCCGTCTGCCGTGTCATCGATTATCTACCTTTATATTCGGTCTAAAAAAATCGTTCTTTCGCTCACAGGCACCATTTGGGCCCTACTAGTTGTTCCCTATCTCGGCAGCCCGATCGGTAAACATCCAGGGGTGGTAGGATGAAAAATGGGTGCAAAATATGTATTTTTGAGGTTTTAGTTAACTTGGGCTTGTGAGGTATCGTTTTCCACGTTTTTTATGGCGAGGAGACTAAATGCGACGTTAATTTTGACCACTGAGTTCAAACTCAGTGGTCAACTTCTGGAACTACGGTGGAACTGAGTTCTAACATTGATTGAGGTTCTAACTAAGTTTTTACTCTCAAAATTAAACATTTATGGGTCAAAATCATGTGAAAATGGATGTAATCACTAGAAATGTGTATAATAATACCGGAGGTGAATCAAGACAGTTCAATGATAGGCATGACGATTTATGACAATTTGTCAAAAATAGGAGCCTAATTCGAGTTTTTGGGGCCAAAATTTAAAAAAAATTATTACACAATTTATGAAAGAAACAGCAAATGAATAGCCAACATTTTTGTATGTCCAACAGAATAATAAACCCACGTGACAACGATTTTCAGCGATTTTTAAATGAACGTAGATTCCATCCTGTGAATTATTGTGACACCATCCGCACTGTCCTACGAAAAGTAGTTCCTGATTTTTCAACGTTTCCGGAAGTTCCAACGTCACTGCGCCCCTCTCGCCTGGACGCCCCCCCCCCCCCCCACCCCGAATGACAACAGTGACGTCAGAACTTCTGGAAAATTTGAAAAATCGTAAAAAAAAACAAATACTCATCGTAGGACAATGCGGCTGGTGTGAAATTTCTCAGAATGGAATTTGGTTACATTAAAAAATAATACAAACCGCTTTTGTGACCCAAGCGCACGCCCCATTGTATATCCCTTCTCAATGCTCTACTTGTCTACTTATTGGAAGGAGTGCATTTATTCGACCCTCTATCTGGAAGTGATGCTACTACACTCTCTGTTCCGTAGAAATTGAAAAAGAAATTAGTGAAATGTAATTTGCTCTAGCAACTTTTTCTTGAATCTGTGTGAACAGATGGTTTGTGCATCTTTAAGCGATTTAAACTCGCGAAAGGAACTGGAGGCCAAAGGTTTGATGAAAACTGCGTTGAGGGACATGGCTTAAGGATTCTGGTTCAAACGGTGAAGCCTCGCATACTACACAAGACCCAAAATTGGAGACGATGGGAAGCGTGAAGAATTTGAATGAAAACATGAAATTGGTTGGTACGCGATGAAAGAGGATAGGAATCCTCATTCTTCTAGATATCCAATCAATGAAATTGAAGTGATCATTCAGGATCCAAGCTGAGAGTCAGTCAAGCTAAAAAAAAAAGAAGAAAAAAAAGTGGAAGAGCGACACAATTCCTACCGCCATTATCAAGATTAAAAAGGGAAGACTGTCTGATAGATAGGACGTTATATAAAAAACCACTGAAGACTATTTGTTGAGACTGTGTAAGTAGGTACCTACCTAAATATCTCGCCAACTCCACTGTTCTTATCTACAAACTAGGCAACATACCGTTCAACACTAACTCCACTGGATCTGGAGCGAGGAGGTAAAAGAGCCATGTTGTTCGTTTGCTTAGAACCTACCTCCTTAGTATACTAGTGCTTCGAAAAAATTATTTAAATGGTGTGGAACTAAAATTAAAATTATTATTAAAAAATTAAAATTACTTAAAATAACTCGAAAGTAGTAATATAACTTGATTGAAAAGAGAAACTATTGGAATAAACTGATAAAATAAAACAAACCAAATTAATATTAGGATAAGGGATCCCCTGTCCGTTAGCAGTTAAGATGAAACTCATCACATCAACCATCAAAAGAAAATAACTATCCATCCACAATATAGTACCGTCTATGAATTCAGTGAGCGGCGGACACAGGTCTATAGAAGCTGTAGATGGCCGATAAACGAGCTGAGGCCAACAGGACCACCTGTATGCCAACTGAAGTCCTCTTGAATGCGGATCAACTGGCTGTTCCTGAGGTGATAAATCCAATTTCGTCAAATGAATCCATAATCATTCTATGGTAGAATATTAACGTATAAATTGGTATAGACTCATAGCAATGAGTAACAAAGCAATCAGCAACAAAGAAATGAGTCAGTCATGAGATCCAGATTCATGATTATCATCAAAGAAATGAACAGAGCTTTTTGGTTTAATATTCTGTGAATAATACACCTATGTATTCGCTCAGCAAAAAATTTTTATAACACCCCCTCAAACTTTTTTCTTTTCCGTTTCAAGGTGCGTAGATTCCAAAAATGCAATGTCCGTCCGCCGTACGCCGTATCACGTGTACCGGCCTCATTTTCGGTCTAAAAAATTCGTTCTTTCGCACAAATGCTCCATTTGGGCCCTAGTTGTGTCCCGAAACTTTTCAGCCCGATCGGAATATACCCAGGGTTGTTATGAGTGAAAATGTGTGTAAAAATAGGTACTTTTTGCGTTTTAGCAACATGTTAGTAAAATGAGCTTTTGAGGTATCGTTTTCCATGTTTTTGGGGACGAGAATACCGAATATGAAGTCGATTTTGACCAAAGACGCGGAAATTGAGGTTTTACCATTGGTTCAGCTCCCAAAATTGTTTTTTTTAAAGTCAAAAACCTGGAAAACTGTCTGAAATCACCATCAATGTGTATAATAACATTGGAAAAAGTGTAAACAGGTGAATCAAGACCATTAAATCGCACTACCAATGATCAAAGATGATTTGGGGGGGGAAAAAAAAGTGTACCTATTTCATGTTTTGGGGGCCAAAATTGGTGGAAATCATCAGGAATAGCTAATTCAATCATTCCACATGAAAGAAACAATAAATTTAACTGCCAACAAGAATCTCTAGAACTCCAATAGAATAATAAACCCATGTGGCAAGGACTTTGCAGCGTTTTGGAATCTACGCACCTTGAAACGGAAAAGAAAAAAGTTTGAGGGGGTGTTATACAAATTTTTTGCTGAGCGAATACATAGGTGTATTATTCACAGAATAATAAACCAAAATGCAATGTGCGTCCTGCGTCCGCCGTCCGCCGTACGCCGTATCACGTGTACAGGCTTCATTTTCGGTCTAAAAAAGTCGTTCTTTCGCACACATGCTCCATTTGGGCCCTAGTTGTGTCCCGAAACTTTTCAGCCCGATCGGAATATACCCAGGGGTGTTATGAGTGAAAATGTGTGTAAAAATAGGTACTTTTTGCGTTTTAGCAACATGTTAGTATCTTTTTCCATGTTTTTGGAGACGAGAAGACCGAATATGAAGTCGATTTTGACCAAAGACGCGGAAATTGAGGTTTTACCAAAGGTTCAGCTCCCAAAATTGGTTTTTTATGAGTCAAAAACCTCGAAAACTGTCTGAAATCACCATCAATGTGTATAATAACATTGGAAAAAGTGTAAACAGGTGAATCAAGACCATTAAATGCCACTACCAATGATCAAAGATGATCTTAAAAAAAAAAAAAAAAAAAAAAAGCGTACCGATTTCATGTTTTGGGGGCCAAAATTGGTGGAAATCATCATAAATAGCTATTTCAATCATTCCACATGAAAGAAACAATAAATTTAACTGCCAACAAGAATCTCTAGAACTCCAATAGAATAATAAACCCATGTGACAAGGACTTTGCAGGGTTTTTTGGACATATGGACAGCATACGGCAAAAATGATGGCAATGTAAGGGGGCAATAGAGGGACCTAAAGTGGTTAGTCGTTCAATTTCGTCGAATCTCGAAACGTGAGCATGACGGGTATAAATGGCACAACTAGACTCAAATGACGCCTACTCTAATTCAACATCGAGTCGCCATCTCCGGGGGGAAGTCGTCAGAGATGTTCGTGGAACGGGGGGCCGCGTTATTATGATTTCATTCATTTCCTCAAACGGTCACCAACCTGCTCCGTTGGCAATACAGGGTTCGGTGATGATATCAGAACCGCCGAAGAAAAGCGAAGCGGATGTTGATGCAGTTCTGCCTAGTGGGGCACTGTGAGGAGGCATGGGATATGTAGAGGGGTTTGGTTGATTTGAATCCACGGATTAATCCATATATTTAGCAACAGGAAACTTTTATTGAAAGAACAATCCGAAGGAGAGAGTTAATATATAATATAAACCTTGAGACTTTTTGGGAATTTAGAAAATTTAACAAACACTGAAGATTGAGATACACACCGACATCACTTGAAAATTGGAAAGCAGCGTTTAGCGTTTATTGGTATATTGTTTACAAATATATCTCACGTCTATCTGTATCTAAGTAGAAATAATAAGTCTTGGATGGGCTAAGGATGTTTAATTTGTTGTAGGCCCTACCGGTGATTATTTCAGAGTCCTATGACTACCATCAAAACAAGAATCGGTGGTTTTGTTGACCTTATGTATTATGGTTATGAAGGCAAACCTAGAACCGGTTAATTACTATTTACTCAATTGGAAATTGATCGATTGGACTTGGGACACTGGTAAGGAATATTTGGGCATTTCTATCTCCACCCTTATTTCCGTCAACCAATGGCACTGGCCCTCAGCCGATTTTCTGCAAAAGTAGCCCTCAGCCAAGTTTGGTCGAGCGGATAGTTTGCTTAGAGGAGCCTTTTCCCCGCTCCGAAAATAACAGCGGTGTTGCTATTTATTCCGCACACAATCCTTATGTCAACACGAGATACTGCAAGGAGCTCCGCCGGCTCCAAGATAGACAATCGCGGTACGCGAGCCGCTAAACCAAGTAGCGAACAAGTAACAACAACTAACACCAGGCGTCATTTGTCAGGCTAATGAAAATTAATTTAACTCGAAAAGACCAGCTCCAACTGCAGGACTGTGAAAAATAGACGGGCCAACGAATCCAAAAAGCGACTGAGCGAACCTGTTTGCGCTAAATATTAGTTCCAATTTGCATTTCAACCAAATCTTCCTGCACAGTGTAATTTTTTAGCGCAGCTATTATTTCATCCCAAAGATACATCGGTGATAATAAACATTGGTCGAAAATTGATAAAACGTTTGTGTAGAATTCTAATGTGCATGGAACAAATTTAACTGGTTCGTAGAAATATCCATTATGTATTTACATGGGTCCCAAAATTACCCACTTTCAACGGTCGCACTGTGAATATGGGCTCGAGCGATGGCACCGCTCTACTTGAACAAAATTATAGCTACGGAGAAGGGTCAGAAATCATCTTAGAGTGACCTTACATAACTGCAGGTGATGGTAAAATACGGTCCCAGTAGTGGTACTTATATTGATTATAAGTATCACAGTTGGGACCAGCTGGAAATAATCATGAGTGAGAAGAGGTAAAGAAAGTGAAGTCATAATTAGTCTGATTTCAAATCAAAATTCGAGTCTTCGTTCATCGGTTAGGAGGTATCACTTATCCAGTATACATTACCAGGACCATTCCAATTGAGATAGGAGTTCATTACAGAACTTGGATCTATTGTTAAAGCAGCGGCAGAAGGTAATGATTAAAAGAAACGAGTCCCTGTATAACCGCGCGTCTGCGTTGACGCATAAATTATATCGACGAAAAATCACTCTTAATCGTCGAGCATTTGAGACCTCACGTGACTGCTCTGCTTGTTCCTACTAATAGCTGTTTGGTTGGTAGTTACCAGTATTTACAGTGCTTTTGTCTAGAATTATCAGTTGCTCGAGCTGGCTTGGGATAATAGGAGGATGGAAGCGGCAGATAGGAATGAAACTTCAATAACGTGGATTTAGATCGCAATTATAGAGGTTAACGATCAGCACAACTCATATTGGCCACTCAGTAGGTGATCCCAATGGATACGGATGGGGGGATGGGGGAGCTATCTCTCTTTAGATCGGCCGTCTCTGGTTCTCGTCTCAGGTGGGCACCAATACAAGGTTTTATAAAGCTTGCGTGTGCTTACCCCACCAGCGATTCGCTCTTCACCTCTGAGTGAATCATGTGAGGCCAAAAATGAAGACAAAAATGGGATTTCAACTTTAGACAAAATGTAAGCCCGAATCAACACAAAAGATTTACCTGCGCAGGTACCAGCCCATCAGTCGTGCATGAGTTCCTGCAAGTTCAGACCATATTTCTGGCTTATATCTATCAGGGATTTCATTGATAGCACAATTTTTTAATCATTTTGGTTTATTATTTTCAATAATGAACCATTGGAATCGAGCATAAAAAAAATCTTACCCCCCCCCCCCCCCCCAAATTTGATGGTTTACGTTTCAAGGTACGTAGAATCCGAAAATGCAATAAAAATATTTCTGTCTGTCCGCCGTACGGGCCACTTTTCTTAGTTACCATGAATAACAATTCATGAAATTCGGGTTATAGGTTCCGTTCGGGGTCTAGTTGGTCCTCGAAGCTCGACGTTACTGTCAGTCATCTCCAAGGGGTTCAAAATAGGGGTTGAAATTTTTCAGAACGCCGTGCCTCGAAAATTTTCGATTGAAGGGCATGTTTTTCTTTACGATATTAAATTTGTCTTGACCTAAACAATTTTTTGAGACCACCCGGAGCACTGTACGTACAGCCGTTCGTGTGCACCAAAAACCTTCGTCAACACGATCGTGAATCAAACGGTATAAATCCGGCTCAGATAAATCATCACTAGGGAGCACCTGATTATAATCAAGGATGGCTGTATGAAGTCGAGTTGGTTGTTGTGCGATATTATTTAATTTGATAAGTGATGGACTATTGGCTTTTGTTGGTAGGTACTTGTGAAACTTGAACAAACTTTGAAGTATTAATGATGGGTAAATTATTACACAACAGTAAATTATTACACAACGGCAAATTATTACACAACGGCAAATTATTACACAACGGTAAATTATTACACAACGGTTCATCTACCAAGAAGGGGCCGGATTTTGTAGATCGGTACTTTTGCAACTTGACCAACCGTTGAAGTATTATTGATGGGCAAGTTATTACACAACGGTTCATTTCACTCCACATCAACAATTTTCCTTCAAAAATTCATTATTTGCGTTTCTTTTAGCCATTTTAGCTACTGTTTGTCATCGAAAGAATTATTTTAGCAACATTTAACTCGTGATTTAGGTAGGTACCTAGTAACGAGTACGGGGTTAGGTACTTACCTACGGAGGGTCTGCGATCTACATAATATGTAACTATAGACTAGTACATATTATATAGACGGGTTATCTATACAGAGACCTGTGATCTGTAACAGAAGGGTATTCTATACAAAATAATAAACCGTTGTGCAGGGATTTGCAGCGTTTTTTTATTCTCGTTGTAGTCTTCTCATGCCCGTTACCGGATACACTTCGGAACAATAGAAATTTCAAGGTTAAAAATATGAACGAACCCCAAACAACCTCACGTCATCAGATTTTCGGGCACGCTGAAGGTACTTGAAAAGATCCTGTCACCGACAGTTTACGATCGGGACCACGTGATACTTCCCATGCTGTACTGTCACTATATACCTATGTTCTGCATTTTAGTTTTATCTACAATGACGGCAAATGTATGCGCTCTAATTCTCCTCCTCTATATTCTAATTATTACACTCCTCAGTGTCTAATTATTACACTTCCTCAGGATCCTTTCATTATTTAGTAATGAAGTTTCAGTAAGAAAGTTCCAGTCATGCAGCACGGCTATAAGAGCGAGTTTTCAAAGAAATATTCGTGCTATTGTGTAAAAAGATGATACAGCGAGAAACCATACAATTTTTCGTAAAATTATATAATTTGATCGTGATTTTAGCCATTTTTACCGATTTTTGACCCGTATAAAATCAAATTTCACCCATTCCTTTTTTGAGAAAAATTCTTTTACTATCGAAATAGTACCTTTTTCTGTCGTGAACCATCATCCCACACGTCAGGTGAATTAATACTGATTTTAGCCCTTAATACCAAGTTTTTATCCCAAAAAATCCAAATCTGACCCCTTTTTGTATGAAAAAACAAATGAAATTGTCATTTTCTGTCTTTACTCACCATTCAATACAACCTTCAGTGATTTTATCTCAATTATTCGCAATTTGAGCCGTTATTACCGATTTTTGACCACTAAAAACACAAATTTTACCCCCTTAGAATTTTTGAAAATTCCTCATCTTCGAATTCATCCTTTTGTTTGGCAATACATACACTTCAGCGAAATTCGGAATTTTTATCATGTACCCAAGGTCAGATATTGTCTGGAGTGACACAAACAAATAGGTATATATTATATAAATAGATATACATATAGGTTTATATACATTATAATTTGTTTATCCTGAATTCATCCCGATTTTAACAAAAATTTACATGTATATATGAATGGATGAATTCAGGATGCTCAGAAACGGATTTGCCTATAAACAGATTTCAAAAATGGATGTTCTGAAAACTTTGGACACAGTAGCTTCTTTAGCAATAGCTTCTATCTTTCTTTCTTTCTTATGCAATAGCGAATTTCTTTAAAAATTCGCTAAAAGAAAGCAAGTGAAGTAAGCAAGTCATACCACATTACTTGCCCCTCTGTCGTACAGGGTCCTCCAAGTTCGTAGTTTACCTCCTCGTAGTTTACCTACTTACTGTTATTAACAAATGGCGCTGGATTTCGAAATACAGTTACGTTGTCATGTCTATCCCCTGAACGTTCTGGTAGTGGTTAGCCTCCAGGCAGCCGCAGCTGGTTTTAGTGTGTTGAACTTCGTAACAACCCAATGAGGATACCGATAAAATAATAATGGTCAATTTTCACATTTCTACACCTAAACAGTTTGAACCACAGCTGAGTTTTGTCGCGCTGTTCCACGACTTCTGGTAAAGTATCAATTATTGATAATCGAATGATGGTAGCTCCGGTATAACTAATCAAGCAAACTCAGCATACATTTGATATTTCAGAAGATTACCGTGGTAAGCAGCTACGATCTATACTAACACTATGATCGTGGACACGTGGACTGCGACACCAGTGGCACTACGCTCTAGAATCGTAGGTAGAATACTATAGGTATTCTAGTATCTCTTTGGAGACTTTAGTATTCGATAATTATATAAGCCAGGTCATCAACGTCGGCGGACGTATACTGGGTGCCAGTCCTGGCTCAAAGCTCCATCAAACAATAGTATCTTTGGCCATTTTATTGCGATTTCTGTAATAAGTGAAAAAATGTTTAGGAGCTTTTTCTCAGGTGAATAGGAAGGTTTAAAGAGCATAATATTATGAATGTGACCAGTTGCTTTTATTCGATCACCTCACTTGGATCACTGACCACTCAAGGTACTTGCGATATAATATGTAGGTCTTGGTCGCAGCAGAACCTGCTGGTCCAAGACTGCTTAAACATTAAGTCTAAAGTCATTAGCACGATTGAAAGGATGAAAGAACAACAATTTCAACTCCCTACTATAAACAGGTCTTCGATAGCACCTGTAGATTTGTACCCCTGAAAATCCTGTGGGAATCATTCATACGCACTCCAAGCAAGAGCTCGTTTTTCACTTTTCGTATCTCGATTTCGTTTCATAAGCACATTCTGTTGTGAACGCTTATGTCTGGGTCCCATGCCCTTAAATGGTAACTTGTTAAATTTGCACATTCCGTTCAAATCCCGCTTAATGGCGGACATATTACCCTCAAACGTGTATGGAAACGTAATTGAAACTGACAGCTATACGAGTGGCGAACGTGTGGTCGTTCTCTTGGGAACCTTGATATCTGAATAAGGTTCGTGTAGCCTGGGCACCTACTTGGAGATGGAAGACGGTTCTTAGCTCTTCGAATTACTCAAGGAAACTCGGGGGTCACGAAAGTTTTGCCAAGTTCTTTGATGACTGGAGGTCATGATAGTCGACAACAGCCTGGTGGTTTCCTTGAAACTTTCGGAATAATAATTGGAATCTAGGGGGTATTTGTCATGGCATGATAGAATGCAGATAACGAGTCGCCTTAGATTAGATACCTACCTATCATATCCTAGCTACACAGCACTTTAGCAAGTACCTACCGCGAAGATGTCAACTTTTATGCCTAATAAAATGCAATGGTTTCTTAATATGCTGATGAGTAGTTGACCAGTTGCGTATTATTTTTCTTACTATGTTCCATTCTCAATGGAGGTTTCATTCTAGTCAAAATATCACGACCCCTTTCTCCCGAAGTTTCTGCATTCTGAGTGAGCAGGTAGGTATATAATATATGTCACATGAGAGGTGCTATGTTCAAAAATTTCTCTCCTTTAAGAGTTGATGCGTAGCTCAAATGGTAAGGCTGATCAAGTCACGTGGAGGAAAGTCTTTTCTTTTTACTTGACGTTGGTTTGGTATGCCAGTTCAGTATGGCGTTCCACAAGGGTTCTAGATGTACAGGCAAAAGATGGCGCAACCATTTAACTAGATCTCAGAGTAGGTATTCACCAAAAGTAGGTATTACATAGGTTGTAAGTCACATCGCAAGTAGAAGTGATGATGAATGAATGATGAATGAAGACAGATTAGTAATCAATTATGGAAATGCTGAATCCACCGAATAGTTATGTAACTGCCATTCCCCGGCTTCAATACTCGATTTTGGATTTCCCGAGGGGAGCACGGGGGAAGGTATTGACCACAGAAAACAGTGATCTACGCAGAACGGGCATCTTACAGGTAAATAATAAACAGGTAGAAGTGCAGCGTTTTATTACAGGTGTGGTTTTTCATAATATATAATTTATTTTATATACATGCAAATTAAATCACAAAGAGGGTTTTCTAATTTCATAAACGAGTTTATTTCTTACCTTAGTTGACAAACAATGGTTATGTGTGAAGAAGTATATCTTACTACGTAGGTACGTGGTAACACAGCCCCCAGATATGTTCCTTCAATGTTCGTAAGTCCAAAAGAAGCTAAATACTCTGTTTACTACGTAGGGTAGCTATTCTGCGTAATTTCTTACTTACTCTTTTACGTTAAGATACATTTTTGGTCGCGAGTGTTTGCCGGCATTCAGTGTGTATTTTATATTTTTGTATACCAGCTTCATTTATTATACACATCCTTTGTTCCTCCAAACCTCTCCAAGCAATGATGCAACCCTCGTAATAAGTTGGGTGGAGAGGCTCTTCATAAAACTGATGCAGTGTCAGCAATGGCAGCTATAACGTGCACACTTGAAATCTTTTGCTAGAATCAACTTAATTAGATACGAAGAAAAACGGAGTTATCGAAAAAATAGTCTATTTCCACTAATACACGAAAAACGCAAAAAACCCTCTTATACCGGTTTCGGTGATCAAACTCGTCAGTAACACACAATAACTTATTATACTTACTATACTTACTATACTTACTTACAATACTTATTATGGTCAGCAGTAACACACAATAGCGTTATTGTGTGTTACTGACGATGGTTTGATCACCGAAACCGGTATAACAGTGTTTTTGCGTTTTTCGTGTATTAGTGGAAATAGACTATTTTTTCGATAACTCCGTTTTTCTTTGGAATGGGTTTCCACGATTTCGTCGCGAGTGATTTAGTTCGTAGTTAGATACGCTTCAAGAATATTATAACAATTCTGAAGACATCTGATACCACCGACTCGGAGCTTCCGCAATTGCGTAGTAAATTAGAAACATGATACACTCATCTTTTAGTGTACATACAAGTCTCCAACATTTGACTTCGTTTACAGATGGCTTCAAGAGAAAAATAAACGTCGAAAAAGATCGATTATGAACCTAGCTTGGAGGACATCCCAGTCGTGAACGTGTTCATAAACCTTGTTGTGTCTTCATAAACCCTGGTCTCCGTGATGGAGCTATTTTATTGCCTCCCCCCACCCCTCCTCTCTACCACAGAGTTATCGTAAAGCCAGTTCTAATTCACAGCAATTCACACAATCACCGTCCTTATCTGGACAATCCATCATCAGTACGTCTAATAGTTTTAAAAAACGCTGCAAATCCCTGCACAACGGTTTATTATTTTGTATAGAATACCCTTCCGATACAGATCACAGCTCTCTGTATAGATAACCCGTCTATATAATTTATGATATGTACTATTCTATACATAATATTATGTAGATCGCAGACCCTCCGTAGGTTAGTACCTAACCCCGTACACGTTACTAGGTACCTACCTAAATCACGAGTTAAATGTTGCTAAAATAATTCTGCCGATGACAAACAGTACTTAACAAAAAGAAACACACATAATGAAGTTCTGAAAAGAAATTGTTGATGAGGAGTGAAAAAAGTTGCGAAAGTACCTACCAACAAACTCCAGCCCCTTCTACGTAGATGGTATAATGATTTACCGTTGTGTAATAATTTACCGTTGAGTAATGATTTACCGTAGTAATAATTTACCCATCAATAATACTTCAACGTTTGTTCAAGTTTCACTACCTACCAACAAACTCCAAAAGAGCCATCATTTTTCAAATGAAATAATATCACAGGACAACCAACTCGACTTCATACTTCGCCAATATAATCAGGTGATCCCTAGCAATGATTTCATCTCCGCCAAATTGCCTATTGTGGGCGCGTCTCTGGTTACGAGATTTGGTTTCAATTGTATACAATTTCATTCACACTGGAGTCGAAAATGCCTGTCGGTGCAAACTTCGGGGCCTTACTGCGAACGAACGGCTGGACGTACGACGCTCCGGATGGTCTTAAAAAACTCGCAAGTTCAAGAACTATTTAAAACCGTAAAAATATTCACGTAAAAAAATGGTATAGGCGTTTTGAAAATTTCAACCCCTATTTTGAACCCCTTAGAGATGACTCACAGTAACGTCGAGCTTCGAGGACCAACTAGACGCCGAACGGAACCTATAACCCGAATTTCATCAATTTTCTTTCATGGTAACTAAGAAAAGTGGCCCGTACGGCGTACGGTGTACGGCGTACGGCGTACGGCGGACAGACAGAAATATTTTTATTGCAGTTTTGGATTCTACATACCTTGAAACTTAAACCATCAAATTTTGAGGGGGGGGGGGGGGGGTAAGAATTTTTTTTTCATGCTCGATTCCAATGGTTCATTATTGAAAATAATAAACCAAAAAGGTGGACCATTGAGATTTTAGAGAGACCTTTCCTGCTTGTTTTGAAACTGAGATTGGTTTGAAATCAAGGAGAAGTTTTTTAATTTACAGCTTCAACCTCAAAGGATCATCCGCAGCACCATCGACGGGTTTGAAGAATCATCTGCTGCACCGCCGACGGACCAAACCCGTTGATAATGTTGATCAGTACCTCCCTACTTGCACATAATGGTTATGCATTGACGCTGATGTATTAAGTAGGTAGCTAGGTAGTTACTGATGATTACTGCGACAAAAGCGACAAAAGTAAGCAAGTAGGTAATCTTGAATGAGGGAAAACAGAATTTAGGTAACCTTTTAAACTGCTCGTTTTATTACTTCGTAATTATACTTTTTTGGATATAAGATGTTTATATCACCGGATTTAGTGTAGGTAGGTTGCAGTGAAGTTAAATATTATTAAACTATTTTTAGAACAAAAATTCACATTAAGATCATTGCCGTGTCACAGGTACCTGATCTTTTATACTGATAAATATGTACCTACCTACCACGCAAAAAGTTGAAAGGTTAAAAGCGCTGAAAGTTTTGCACTGGTGCAAAATTGTGGAAAATTCGTCGAGAACTACGCAATACCATTGAACCTTCTTTTATTAAAACGATCCATCTGCTTAATGAATCTGGCCTTCTGGAGGTTTTCCCACAATTCCTATTCAGCGTTTTTCCCGTTGTCTCCTCGTTAACAGCGCTCAGTTTGAGAAAAGAAGGATCTTTTGTGTTGAGACGAAGACGTTATTCTGGGGTAGTCCTAAAAAGTACGGCTGTAATAATTTAAATCATCTTGATCTTTCCATTTCTCAGAATGATCGCAGAAATCCCAAGTTTCCATATACAGTGAAGACACAGCGATATCATACCATTCATAGTACTTCAAATCATTCAATTATTCACAAACAAGAGCCTTTCCAAAGTATGTGAACGCTAATATTGTGAACGTGAACGGCTGGACGTTCGGGTGGTGACAACAAATCCGAAAGTTTGGAATCAATTTAAATTTTTCATAAAAACTATACCATTCTGAGTTTTCGAGCTACAGCGTCGTGAAAATTTCACCCCTCATTAGAGATGACCGTAAATCCGAGCTTCGCGGACCAACTAGACCCCATATGGGGCCAAAAATTGCATTAATTTTGGTTCATGGCAACTAAGGAAAGTGCCAAGTACGGCTACGACGGGCGGATCGAGGTGTTTTGTATTACATTTTCCGATTCTACGTAGCACCTGGATATACAAACCATCAAATTTTGAGGCGAGGTTCATGGTCGATTCCAAAGGTTCCTTACTTAAAATAATAAAACAAAAATTAATACCTACAAAGAATTTTTAATACCTACAACTGTGCAGCGGATTCGAGCGATATTCTTGGATACCATCCTGGTAATTCATTCCTTGGTACTCAGTCCTCTCATCGTCGTCACAGACTCTTCACAAGCCTCTCCCCCACCCCCCCCCCCCCCCCCCCACACACACACACCAATTAAAGTCAGTTATTCAAAAACGCTACAAAGTCCTTGTCACATGGGTTTATTATTCTAATGGACATACCTACAGAAATGTTAACTGTTCATTTATTGTTTCTTTCACGTGAAATAATTCGAATAGCCATTTCTGATGGTTTCCACCAATTTTGGCCCCCAAAACACAAATTTGGAAGGCTCCTTTTTTTTCTAACCATCTTTGATCATTGGTAGTGCCATTTAATCGTCTTGATCCACGTGTTGACACTTTTTCCAGTGATATTATACAAACTGATGGTGATTTCAAACGATTTCCCAGGTTTTTTACTCATAAAAAATCAATTTTGGGAGCTGAACATTTGGTAGAACTCAATTTTCCACTCTTCGGTCAAAATTGACTTCATATTCGGTCTTCTCGTCCCCAAAAACATGGAAAACTATATCTCAGAAGCTCATGTTACCAACATGTTGCTAAAACGGAAAAAGTACCTATTTTTACACACATTTTCACTCATAACACCCCTGGGTATATTCCGATCGGGCTGAAAAGTTTCGGGACACAACTAGGGCCCAAATGGAGGATGTGTGCGAAAGAACGAATTTTTTAGACCGAAAATGAAGTAGTTATGCATGATGCCAGGACGGACATTGCATTTTTGGAATCTACGCACCTTGAAACGGAAAAGAAAAAAGTTTGAGGGGGGTGTTATAAAAATGTTTTGCTGAGCGAATACATAGGTGTATTATTCACAGAATAATAAACCAAAAGCGTATAACTGCACTCACACGAACTCTCTCACCACACAACTTAGTGATCAATGCACAATTTTGTATGATAGGTAGGTATTTACTTACTAGGTGAAACGATCTTATTTACAGCAGTTTTCAAAGAGCTCCTTCAAGTTCCCCAAAGGCAATGTGCACCCGCCGCCATACACACCCATTCAGAATGAACAATATCTCATTGTGTGCCAAATGCATTCATTGTCTTCTCATTTATTTGAAATTCTGTGAAGGTGTGGAATTGGTGTTTAGATTATTCAAAGGTAGTCTACAAGGTATAATTTGCTCCGGGGAAACCTTTCCCTTCGAACAGGTGCCCCTTTACAATACAAACAACAGGTAAAAACTGACCATCGATAAGGTAGCAACAATGTGGATACCTACCTGCATAGTGCTTAATGATTATGTTTGAAATGGGAGGGTAGACACCAGTCAGAAATTTTAGTAGATAAGAAATAATTTGAAATACTTGTTACACGATCCATGTGTTGCGCAGGATATGGTACGGGTTAATTCACACACGCAATCCCGCGTCGACGATCGATGGATAGATGCATATAATTACTAGAGTAGGGAGGTACTTATATTTCTACCAGTATATTCAATGAAATTTCCGCTAATCACGACATGTACCTACGTAGATGAAGCTACTCACCAGGAAGTACATATAGTACGGAGACTTTATGACTCACCTGAAACAAAAAAAATCAGTCATGCAGCATGACTTAATGAGCGAATTTTCAAAGAAATATTCGAATTAATGGCTATGGTTTTGAATAAAGGAAAACTTCGGTCTAAAATTTGGTTTTCTATGTATATTCTCTTCGTATTTATTTTAATTTGTACGTTTTGTCCATCCTGATTCTACCGTTTGTTTATTACGTAATTGTACTAAGTGCTTATTTATTTGATCGCTGTGGGTAAATTCAAGGAGTTGTACTAATCGTTTGCCTCCCCCTTTTTTTTGCTTCGAACTCTCGTCTTCAATTAATACTTCTCACATTTTTCAATCTGACCACTCTAAGGGGGTGGGGGTAAGAGTTTAAAGATTATCCTAGTTTTGGGTAATTTTTGCGCACTTTAAATGCTCTAATTTAAGAACGGATTTAGATATCTAAAATCCGATTTCACTATCGTGTTCAGCGTGCAAAAACCTTTAAAATGAGGGGTCACTTGTTAGAAAATAACATTTTGGGGATTTTTGGGTAATTTTTGCGCACTTTAAATGCTCTAATTTGAGAACGGATCAAGATATCTAAAATCCGATTCCACCATCGTGTTCAGCGTGCAAAAACCTTTAAAATGAGGGGTCACTTGTTGGAAAATAACATTTTGGGGATTTTTGGGTAATTTTTGCGCACTTTAAATGCTCTAATTTGAGAACGGATCAAGATATCTAAAATCCGATTCCACCATCGTGTTCAGCGTGCAAAAACCTTTAAAATGAGGGGGTCACTTGTTAGAAAATAACATTTTGGGGATTTTTAGGTAATTTTTGCGCACTTTAAATGCTCTAATTTGAGAACGGATCAAGATATCTAAAATCCGATTCCACCATCGTGTTCAGCGTGCAAAAACCTTTAAAATGAGGGGTCACTTGTTAGAAAATAACATTTTGGGGATTTTTAGGTAATTTTTGCGCACTTTAAATGCTCTAATTTGAGAACGGATCAAGATATCTAAAATCCGATTCCACCATCGTGTTCAGCGTGCAAAAACCTTTAAAATGAGGGGTCACTTGTTGGAAAATAACATTTTGGGGATTTTTGGGTAATTTTTGCGCACTTTAAATGCGCCAAAACCCTCCTTAGAGTAGGCCAATTTCGCCCATCTTCGAACTTAGCCTTTCGATTGCCAAGATAGATTTTTTGTGCAAATTTGAGCTGTTTATCTCAATTCTATCGAGAGTTATCGTCTGGAGTGACACATATATAAATAAATATATATATATATATATACATATAAAAGTGTTAAATTTCAGGAATCGTTTTAGAATGGTCTGAAACGGATTTCTATGAAGAAAATTTCCAAAAATTTATATTATTTAAATTTCGAAGCCATTGCAATAGCTTCATTTTCTTTGAAAATTCGCTAAAAGGCAGATCAGTTAAGAGGTTATTAGGAAGTTATGAGTACTTATGGACATGAATATGCATTCTTAAAAAGTGTACCTTTGCCAATAAACCCCCAAACATACGGCAGGTATGTACTTTCAAAGTATCTATACGAGTCCCTCATACTGTTTTAGAGGTTACCTAGATTAGAGGTACCTAGCAAACTCTGTTGTCCGTCGCCATAATAGGTTAAACCTCGTTCAATTAACCGACCTAGAGTTGAATTTATTGTCCGTGAAGCTACGTACGGGATTGTGCAAATAATTGTATCGGCATCAGACACCGTCGCGGAAATCCGAGGAAAACAGAAGTGAGATTCTGATCAAACGGAAACCGCTCTTTGTTGTTTCAACAAACAATTCTATTGACCAGCCTGAACTGTAGATTGTATGCACTTCAGTTTTAGTAGTTACAAAACATTCGGAACTTTACGATCACTGTTGAAACTAGACTATAGTCTATAGATCGATCAATTTATTTTAGCATTGTTACATCTTTTCACCATTTAGCCCCAGATTACTGCTGAGGTTCCTACCTGACCATTTTGGTTTAGTATTTTCAATAATGAACCATTGGAATCGAGCATGAAAATTTGATGGTTTACGTTTCAAGGTACGTAGAATCCGAAAATTCAATAAAAATATTTCTGTCTGTCCGCCGTACGCCGTATGCCGTACTGGCCACTTTTCTTAGTTACCATGAAACAAAACTGTATGAAGTTGCCCTTCCAGATTGAGTACTTATATATTCTTTCCTACGTATATAACAGTCCTTATTATACGTTCAGTATTTTGCTGACTATTCTGACTAACTTGATGTCCCTATAATTTGAGAGCGTTTGAGTAGGTTCAAGCCTACGCCCTCGTCAATCTTGTTTAAACTTGAAGTCATCGGATACTTTGTCCACGTCCTGATGACCGATACAGGTTCACTTAAGGTGTCAATGAACTATCTAGTTGGTCATAAGGAGACATTAGCCATTTTATATTATAGAAAGTTAAAGACTCAAGGTACACATACCTACTGTCGAAATTTGTCCGTCAAACGTGACTGAAACGCTGGACACTTTGCAAAGGACTAACGTGACCGCAACGGACAATAACATAGTTTGTTTTGGACATCCAGCATGCGTTGGATATAAAAGGCAGCGCTGGAAGGGGTCCTCCGTCAAGGACGCTCCTTTATGAACGGTCCGCGGGGTGCGCAGGAGAAGAGCACAAGGAAAACAGCGACTGCCAAGTTTTAATGGGACACAGCTTTCTTGTATCGATAGCGTGATCGTATAGATCATTTAAACGTATGAAAAATAATAGTATAGATTAGGGTGGTTTCAAGAATTAGTCTATCCTTAGCTTGAAAAAACTTGAACGAAAATTCCTCCGCGTAGTTTGAAGAAAAGTTTATGAAAATTGCATCAGAATCGGGTCACAGGTTCGTGAGAAATTGAGTACCTAGGTTTCGCGTTTGCGCATGGGCAGCGGTCATACCAATAATGATCCGATCTTTCTGAAACTTATCAAGGATCATCTAGGGCAGGGGTTCTCAACCGGTGGTACGCGTACCACTGGTGGTACGCGGGAACGTTGCAGGTGGTACGCGTGGGTGATGTGGATTTTCTGAACTCTTGTACATAAAAAATAAACATAGAAGCAGAATAAGTGTTGAAGATGACTTAAGAGTGAAGATAAGTTCCATTACTCCTAATGTTGATATTTTAATCACAGGCAAACAACAACAAGTTTCGCACTACCTAAAGACTATAAAAGTTGTATGATGATTAATTTTTTGCTGAGTTTGAACTAATTTTATATTTGTATGTTTTTAGACCCAAATAGGGTAATTACCATTTTAATCTTTTTATTTCTCCTTTATTATAAGCATGTTATTATAAATAAACAAATATCTAACCATTAAATATGAAGTTTTTCCAGGAATTTAATTCAAAAAGCCTTTGAACACATTTAGAAGAGTAAATATTACACGTTTATTAAAATATTTAGATCTGGTGGTACGCCAAAATTTCTCAAAAAGTCAAGTGGTACGCAGGTGCAAAAAGGTTGGGAACCCCTGATCTAGGGCATAACCCGCATGATCTCTGAGAATTTCAAAAAAATCTGATCAGTGTGGAAGTTATGCGTGTGGCAAGGACTTTTGGACACAGAAAGAAAGACATACACCTAACCAAATTTGTTCAGATGCTCTAAAACGCAAAACTCCAGTGGAAATTTTGATTTTGGAGAAGTGA
Organism: Leptopterna dolabrata; assembly: GCA_954871275.1. Taxonomy (NCBI): domain Eukaryota; kingdom Metazoa; phylum Arthropoda; class Insecta; order Hemiptera; family Miridae; genus Leptopterna; species Leptopterna dolabrata. The sequence goes on along the minus strand of OX940983.1, from coordinate 9,905,891 downwards.
AAACAAAGCGTCCGCTACACTGGTAGAATCGGAAGCAAAAAGACGAAGGTTGAACGCGAGCCGAAGATATCAGCCACCAGAGGCCGCTAGACGTAATTTATCTTCCACGCTTTTACTTCTCGCTGAAGGACGGAAAGGCGAATGTTGTTGAGGATCAACAATGAGTTGTTTCCATCGGATTACAATCTTAGTTCTATTCGGATGTTATACCTAGGTGGCATAGAATGTACCTTACCGCCTTCCTCGCCTCGAAATTATTTATGGTCCTGTTATGTCTCCTATTCCTTATCAACGACCCAGGGCGCTTATAAAGTTATACGGTTATGCTATTCAATTCGATTTGCAACCAGCGCAGCGTCTATTGAAAAGGTATATCCCGTCATTCGTTACACACACAAATTATATTAAAACATCCTGTTCCTATGTACTTGTAAATACATTAATTTAAATAATTTTTTTAACAGGGTGAAAGTGAAAATAATAGCAAAGCAGATGACTTACTGACTAAAAAGTATACAGTACTTCAGCCTGATGTTCTCTTATTGCAATACTTGAGATTATTACAGAGATTTTGAGTTTCTAGCTCATAATAAATATGTGGGAGTCGAAAGATAGGACGTGACGAGTCGTATTATTACTATGGCTGAAAATTAATTCCACCTCAAACAACGAACAACAGATCGGAACGGCAAACACAACGCGCTACTGAAGTAATCTTAATTATAGGGTAGTGACAAGAAGTTTTAAGAACAACACGTAGGAAATCAGTAGGTAGGTAGCGGTGGACACAGCTATAAGGTGGATCGTCGAGAACAAATTATCATGCAACTCGCCAATTCATTGAAAAGATTTGGTCAATCACAACGGCTTCCAAACATCAAAATTAGGTACAGCTGAACCACGCTCCAAACCGTAATCGGCAGGACTCGAGAGACGGTGGAGAACATCCAACGACAGTGCCCGATACGAATGTGTTTTGTAAGTACAGCTTTTGCCACTGCATTTTCTGGCAGGTTTTAGTCATTATCTATACATATAATAAAACAGTGTCTGTTTGTTTGTTTGTTTGTCTCGGCATCAATTGAGAACGGCTGAACGTAGAAAGTTGCGGCTGGTACCATTTGACGCAGAATTTATCTGGGAAGGTTTATGAAAAATCCGCATTTGAATCTGTCCATCCGTTGAAACGCTATGAATGAAATACTACTAAAAAAAGTGTTATAATCACTTCTATGAGGACGTTTATGCTTATAATAACTTTGAACGGTTGGACGTAAATCCGATTGTAATTAGATTCTGGATTCAGCTCGACGAGTACATTCAAGTGGTACTTCAATCAGGATGTTGGTCGGAGGGGGGTACAGGTTATGAGAGAGGGGGGGGGGGTCTACAGAAATTTCAAAACTACTTGACCAATTGGAGTGCAACTTTGGGGATTTGTTGTGTGAACATTGAGGAATGTTTCTAACCAGGTAGGGAGGGTTCATAGGATACGGGGGGGGGGGGGGGGGGGTTAAAGGCAGTTAGGGTTGGCATTGGGGAAGGTTTCTGATCAGTTGAGGAGGGGGGGGATACAGGCATATTAAAATATATGACCGTTGGCTCCATTTATTTAAATCGCAGCAACACGCGTCGGGTCAAATAGTATAATCTATACATATAATAAAACAGTGTCTGTCTGTTTGTTTGTTTGTTTGTTTGTCTCGGCATCAATTGAGAACGGCTGAACGTAGAAAGTTGCGGCTGGTACCATTTGACGCAGAATTTATCTGGGAAGGTTTATGAAAAATCCGCATTTGAATCTGTCCATCCGTTGAAACGCTATGAATGAAATACTACTAAAAAACGTGTTATAATCACTTCTATGAGGACGTTTATGCTTATAATAACTTTGAACGGTTGGACGTAAATCCGATTGTAATTAGATTCTGGATTCAGCTCGACGAGTACATTCAAGTGGTACTTCAATCAGGATGTTGGTGGGAGGGGGGTACAGGTTATGAGAGGGGGGGGGGGGGTCTACAGAAATTTCAAAACTACTTGACCAATTGGAGTGCAACTTTGGGAATTTGTTGTGTGAACATTGAGGAATGTTTCTAACCAGGTAGGGAGGGTTCATAGGATACGGGGGGGGGGGGGGGGGTTAAAGGCAGTTAGGGTTGGCATTGGGGAAGGTTTCTGATCAGTTGAGGAGGGGGGGGATACAGGCATATTAAAATACATGACCGTTGGCTCCATTTATTTAAATCGCAGCAACACGCGTCGGTTCAAATAGTATAATATATCATAAAACAGTGTCAGTCTGTTTGTTTGTCTCGGCATCGATAAATGAGAACGGCTGAACGTAGAAGGTGGTATCTGTTATGAGTGGGGCCTGTCCTAAAGGGGGTGTCTGTTCTACCGTTGCGAAGCGCGGGTACACAGCTAGTTAATAAATAATGTGTGCCTTCTACAAATACGATGACCGTTGCGAACATTGACTGGATTCACGAAAATGTTATCAAACATGGATAAAAATGCTGTTGTAATAATTAAAATCGAATGTGAAAATTTGTAGAAGAGGAAGGTGCGCGAAACGCTCTGTGACTGGTTGACGAGCGTTCAATGATCTCTTATTTCCAAGGTTATCATCTACTAGCAAATACATTCATACAACAAGTTTCCTTTTCGTTATTTTCCGCGATGCTTCAACGTCTTCTACTCAACAGAAGGGACAACAACGCATTACTATATTGTATAACAACAAGAAAATACCACGAAGAAGAAGAAGAATGGAACCAACATCCAAACAAAAACAAAGTTGGACGAATCGTGGATGCAGAAATTAGAAATTTCGCGGTGCTATTCCTTCATATTTTGTTGTTATTCCGAAAAAAATGGCATACAGATATTGTATTGTGCCAACTGTGCCAGCTCAACACTCAACTGCTAAATCTCGCGGGAATTTGTTCGTTGTTGTGCCATCTGCCCAACAAACCCGAAAAAGTGGTTCGTCCTGACAAGGAGAAAAGGCTATGATATCACTCCCCGTAAATCTATGTAAGTTAAAGCAGATAATTTTAACATGAGTAGGTATGAACATATTTACTAATCAGGTACTTGACGGCGATCAAATCTCCGTCATACCTTGGCTATTCATCGATGGTTAAATATTGTTTTAGGCAGTATAAAATTAATCGTCACTTTTGTTTCATCAACACGTGCCTACCGAAGGTAGAAAAGCTGTGTATGCACGCAAAGTCAAAAAATCTTATCCTCCGAAATCACTAACTAAACATTCATTAGGTTTATTACTGGTATTTCGTTTTAAAACCAATGCTTTTCCCACCTATATGCATACAGCATTTCGCAGGAGTTTACGTTTGCAAATGACAAAAGGTACCATACATTTGATTTTCATCAAATTTTGTGAGACCATTCACCCCCAACTACTCTGAACCGCAAGTAATAGAATGAAACTTATAGAATCTTCGAAGCAATATAATGAATTTTATAGAAAATACCTCCGTAGGTATTTAATAGACAATAGGTACGTAAGTTTCACCTACGTAGGTATGAAGGTTCGAAGATATCGAAGAATGCGTCAAGGTCTCTTTTGAGGATTTGTAAAAGCATGCTGGGCACCTTTCCATACTTTACTAACAGGAATATTTCGGAAACAGGTAACTAGTAAAATTAGGTTAGCCTAGGTACTGTGGCAAACTGATAGGCTAGGATATACCTTTGTGGTAGAATAATATAGGTGAACGGTACCTAAGAATTATCGTAATCACTGGGAAAAACGCTGCAAAGTCCTTGTTGTCACATGGGTTTATTATTCTATTGGACATAGCTACAGAAATGTTGGCTGTTAATTTATTGTTTCTTTCATGTGAAATAATTGAAATAGGTATTTCTGATGGTTTCCACCAATTTTGGCCCCCAAAACGCAAATTAGGTAGGTACGCTCCTTTTTTTTTTTCAAATTATCTTTGATCATTGGTAGTGCCATTTAATCGTCCTGATCCACGTTTTGACACTTCTTCTAGTGTTATTATACAAATTGACGGTTTCAAACGATTTTCCAGGTTTTTGCCTCATAAAAAATTAATTTTGGCAGCTGAACCTTTGGTAGAACCTCAATTTTCCACTCTTTGGTCAAAATCGACTTCATATTCGGTCTTCTCGTCCCCAAAAACATGGAAAAAGATACCTCAAAAGCTCATGTTACTAAAACACAAAAGTACCTATTTTTATCCACATTTTCACTCATAATACGCCTGGGTATATTCCGATCGGGCTGCAAAGTTTCGGGACACAACTAGGGCCCAAATGGAGCATGTGTGCGAAAGAACGATTTTATTAGACCGAAAGTGAAGCCTGCACACGTGATACGGCGGACGGCGTACGGCGTACGGCGGACGGACATTGCATTTTTGGAATCTACGCACCTTGAAACGGAAAAAAAACATTTTGAGGGGCTGCTATAAAAATTTTTTGCTGAGCGAATACATAGGTGTATTATTCACAGAATAATAAACCAAAATAATCGAAAAAATTACAATAAAACCGAATAACATAGTACGGAGCTTTAGCAGTGGTGTAATCTTGAATGAAGGTGGTACAAAACCAAATCACAACACACAACCAATGATCGAGTTGGTAGGCAGGAACAAAATTTTCCGTTTCATTTGACCTGACTTGTCATAGTATTTTCCTGTTCATCTTCGAACCATTTCCAAATAATCATGAAAATGCACAGTTTGGAACTGCTTGTGCCACCAAAGTCGGATCTCCTGACTTGGATTCTCCAGTTTCACCTCCACATCCTACCATTTGCTATGGCTTAAACCTAGGAGAAAGTGCGTATCTCATCAGTTTGCAACAAGATAATAAATTAATAGCTATTTAGTTTTTAAAAAATGCACCTACCCCTGCGTTGCTGTAAGTAGTTTTGTTACCTAAAATGTTTCATAATTACCTGTATGTTTAATGATGATTACCCTCGACTTTGTAGTTATTTAAAGAAATATTACTTACAATAAATCAAAATAACAAAGTTGCACGTACCTTTAGTAGTGTGTACAATCCGAGAATGAAGGTAGAATCCAGTTCGTAGCACTAAACGCATACACAACCACTGATCAACGCGGGCCAATCAGTGCACACACGTTATTCATCGGATTGCCCATACCACTTCGCGGTCAATCGGCGGATCATTCCGAGGCGATTCGAGAAACACACAAAAACACAATAATCTAGTCCAGGAATTATTGTTTAAAGATGAATTTTGACGACAAACTACCACAAACCTACCATCCGTCGCGGGTGATCGAGGGACTGACTAATAGAGAGGGGCGGCAAGGTGGGGAAGGTGGTGGGGAGGGGAAAGTAGGCACTTAGCTACTTGTAACTTTAATTATTTTTCCCTTCTTTTACCCGACTTAATTGTCTTTACCTGTTTTTACCCTTTTCCAAAAAAAATCCACGAAATGATGGAAGTTACCAATCTACGTGGCACTGGGTCTGCCCGCCAGAGCTTAAACTCTCCAGATGTAGGTTAATACTTGGAATTTTCCATCTATTTTGTTGGAATTGGTCATTAATACGATCTTGAATTTCCATAAACCACCAATAGTTGTATAATAGTTGGTGTTTTAATCGTTCCAAGTAACTAAATCATGTCGTGAACTGATGCCCTTGTGGCACAACCAGTGCCACATAGATTAGTAACTTGTATATTATTTCTTCGATTGTTTGAAGCAGTTAGGAAAAGAAAAACACAATGAAAATTCAGGTAAATGTAAAAAAAATAAATGAATAAATAAATGAATAAATAAATAAATTTTTAAAAATCGAGTGAATACCTACCTACCCCCCCCCCCCACGCCCAGCCACATCACCTTCCCCACCCTGCCAACCCCTCTCTATTAGTCAGTCTGGCCCGATCAACCGCGACGGATGGTAGGTAAGTGGTAGTTTTTATTCCAAATTCATCATAGAAGAATAATTCCTGGACTATATTTTACTGTGTTATTGTGAGTTTTCTCCTCGAATCGCTTCGGTATCCGCCGATTTAATCGGGAGAAGTGATATGGGCAATTCGAAAACCAACGTGGGTGCATTGTCGGCCCGCGCCGATGATGATTGTGTTCAGTGCTGCGATTTGGATTCCACCACCTTCATTCTCCGACCGTCCAATACTAAAGGTACCGTAAAATTATGTTATTTAGGTTTATTCTAAGTAATATTTTCTTTATAATTTATAATGCCGAGGATAGCAATTATGAATTTAGGTACCTATCTACCTACTTGAAGTTTCGACCTATTTGATTTGAATTTCCAAAAACCATCTATAAGAGGGACCTAGTTAGTGTTCTCATCGTTCAAAGTACCTGTGTCAATCAGGAGAATCGTCGCTCTGGCGGCACCCCCCATGCCACGTAGACATACCTACCTACCTTACCTACACATTTCATTAACTGTCTGGATAAGTTACGAACCGAAAATAGATTGAGAATTCAGGTAAATGAAAGGAGAAAACATTAAGTAAATATACCTACCAAGGCCCACCCTGCTGATACTTGCTGAAGTCAGTCCGTTATCACCCGCTACTGGTTGGTATGCGGTCGTCAAAATGCGTCTTTATTCCTGGATTACATTATATATAGCTTTTTCAGATTGAATTAAAAACTTTTCAAAATGAAATAAACACTTTCCAAAATGAAATAAGCACTTTTCAAAATGAAGTAAACACTATTCAAAATGAATTAAACAATTTTCAAAATGAAGTAAACACTATTCAAAATGAATTAAACAATTTTCAAAATGATTTAAACAATATCTTAAACGAGTTGAACAATTGGGCGGAATAAGGGAAAGAAGACCGTACCTACTCTGTAATAATCTCCCGTGAGTGTGTTGTCTGTCTTCCACTTAATAACGAGATGGCAATACCTCCTCTGTGAACTCTGCAATCTCTTATCGTCTTGCTCGTATTGCTGCTACTGGTACCCTGGTATGATCCGTTGATGCGTTTTTCGCGTTGTTGAAGAAATGTCGGACACCTCTTCTGATGAAACGGTTAATATGCGAAGAAACCGGCGGCGAGTAAATGTTATTGCGTCCTCCAGCGAAGATGACATTCCGGAAACGAGACAAGAGGAGAGGAGAAGGAGACGCAGCGGAAGCCAGTAAATGTTTGATCAATTACAACACGGCGAGATTTATTGTAATCTGTGTTATTTGGTTTATTTGATAACCGTTGAAATCATTTTGAAAATTGTTTATTTCATTTTGAAAAGTGTTTAATTCAATCTGAAAAAGCCATATAAATTATTTTTGGTGTGCTTTCTCCTGGAATCGTCTCGGTACCTATTATCCGCCAAATAACCGCGAGAAGTGATATGGACAATCCGATTGTAAGTAATATATCCTTATATAACTATAAACGTGAGTGTAGTAAAATCACGAATTTAGGTATCTGCTTGGGAGTTTCTACCTATTTGATTGAACTTCGTGGTTAACATGATCTGGAATTTCCAAAAACTACTGATAAGAGACCTAGAGTGTTCTCATCGTTCCGAGTAGGTAGAATTGTCGCTCTGGCGGCACCCCCCATGCCACGTAGACATACCTACCTAACTTACCTACACATTTCATTAACTGTCTGGATAAGTTACGAACCGAAAAATTGATTGAGAATTCAGATAAATGAAAGGGGAAAATATGAAGTAAATACCTACCCAGGCCCAACCTGGTGATACTTTCTGAAGTCAGTCCCTAGATCGCTCGCAACTCGTTTGTGGTAGTTTTTCGTCAAAATTCATCTTTAAACAATAATTCCTGATGGACTAGATTATAAATGTTGGTGTTTTCTCCTGGAATTGCCTCAGTATTATCCGCCGAATAACCGCAAGAAGTGATATGGACACTCCGATACCTTACGTGAGTGCAGGTTGGCCCGTATTGATCAGTGTTTTTGATTATTAGTGATGCGATTTGGGTTCTACCACCTTCATTCTCGGATCATCCGCTACTAAAGGTAAGTACAACTTTGTTATTTCATTCGTTTCAAGGTTCGTAGATTCCAAAAATGCAATGTCCGTCCACCGTACGCCGTATCACGTGTACCGGCCTCATTTTCGGTCTACAAAATTCGTTCTTTCGCACACGTGCTCCATTTGGGCCCTAGTTGTGTCCCGAAACTTTTCAGCCCGATCGGAATATACCCAGGGGTGATATGAGTGAAAATGTGTATAAAAATAGGTACCTACTTTTTGTGTTTTAGTAACATGTTAGTAAAATGAGCTTTTGAGGTATCATTTTTCCTGTTTTTGTGGACGAGAAGACCGAATATGAAGTCGATTTTGACCAAGGAGTGGAAAATTGAGGTTGTACCAGATGTTCAGCTCCCAAATTTGATTTTTTATGAGTCAAAAACCTGCGAAATCGTCTGAAATTACCATCAATTTGTAGAATAGCACTAGGAAAAGTTTCAACACGTGGATCAAGACGATTAAATGGCCCTACCAATGATCAATGATAATTTGAAAAAAAAGGAGCGTACCTAGTTCAAGTTTAGGTGCCAAAATTGGTGGAAACCACCAGAAATAGCTATTTCAATTATTTTACATGAAAGTAACAATAAATGAACAGCCAGCATTTCTGTCAGCCAGCGACTTTTTTTTCTTTTTTTTAATAAATTATTTCTGATCATTGATAGTACTATTTAATCGTCTTGATCCAACTGTTGACCATTTTTCCAGTGTTATTTTACAAATTGATGGTGCTTTCAGACGATTTCCCAGGTTTTTGACTCATAAAAAACGCTGCAAAGTCCTTGTCACATGGGTTTATTATTCTGTTATTTTATTGGTCTAAAGAAATGCTGGCTGTTTATTTATTGTTTCTTTCATGTAAAATAATTGAAATAGCTATTTCTGGTGGTTTCCACAAATTTTGGCCCCCAAAACTTGAATTAGGTACTACTCTCCTTTTTTTTTCAAATTACCTTTGATCATTGATTGTACCATTTAATAGTCTTGATCCACGTGTTGACACTTTTTCTAGAGTTATTATACAAATTGATGGTGATTTCAGACGATTTCGCAGGTTTTTGACTCATAAAAAATCAATTTTGGGAGCTGAACATCTGGTACATCCTCAATTTTCCACTCGTTGGTCAAAATCGACTTCATATTCGGTCTTCTCGTCCCCAAAAACATGGAAAACGATACCTCAAAAGCTCATTTTACTAATATGTTACTAAAACACAAAAAGTACCTATTTTTATACACATTTTCACTCATAACTCCGCTCGATATATTCCGATCGGGCTGAAAAGTTACGGGACACAACTAGGACCCAAATGGAGCATGTGTGGGAAAGAACGAATTTTTTAGACCGAAAATGAAGCCTGTACACGTGATACGGCGTACGGCGGACGGACATTGCATTTTTGGAATCTACGCACCTTGAAACGTAAAAGAAAAAATTTTGAGGGGGTGTTATAAAATTTTTTTGCTGAGCGAATACATAGGTGTATTATTTACAGAATAATAAACCAAAAGTTTGAGGGGGTGTTATAAAATTTTTTGCTGAGCGACTACAATAGGTGTATTATCCACAGAATAATAAACCAAAAGGTTCAACAAGAACTCATTCCGTTTTGCACCCACCTACGAATCAATTCTATTAATTTTATAGACCATTCATTACATTAGTTATTCGTAGTAGTTGATTCTGTAATAACAACTTACTTCGTCATCATCTTCACTCCTTTTATTTCGAAATTCCCAAGTTTTATTTGTAACATGAGTGGCATTGTGGCACAGGCCAAATGAACTGAGAGGCGTTGTTACAAGACGACGCCTCATACCCATCCTTCACATTATTCAAGTGTTTTATCCATTATTTTGAATTACTGTAGCATAATATTGAGTACAGCACGAAAAGTTGGAAGAACATCACCAAAAGGTCGGGAAAACACAACCACCTATTCAGTAACGTGAAGTGCACATGGGCAAATGTGACGTCACGCTCGGGGAGTGGGCGGAGTCTGCTCAAGGCGTTTTGGCGGGCTCTCAGAAATCCAAATTTCATTTATTTTTATAAAATCACAGGCGCGTCTGAAACAAATTTTTCTTTCACCATTCGTCTTCAAATTCATTCCACTTTTGATCTGGAAAGGTTGGTGTTTAGAGATAACAAACAACTGACAGAAGATTATCTGCTCATCTCTGAAAAGAACAAAAACTACAGTTTGTGGGTAGTAGCTATGTAGGTTTGGGAATAGGAAGATTATGGTGTCTATTCTTTCATTGTGTTCAAACAGGTATTTGTAATGCCTCCGACTTTTCGCAGAGGTAGATTAGGCAGGTCCAGAAGTGGAAAAGTTGTTTCTTTGTTGAAATTATATTACCCAGCAACCACACTCAAGGCAGAACAATCATACACTTTCTCAACCTGGTAAGTAATAAGGTAAATGTTAAATAAGTAGGTAGGCAACTACTTCAGCCATCCTATAATTATTCCTCCTTCGTCTCGTGACTGTTCGCACGGAACTGAATTCTGTTGTCACGTTTCCGGTACGAGAAAACCCTACAATTTCGCAATATCGGTCGGCATTTAGATAAAGGTATCTGCCATAGAGCAGGAATAGACGCTCCACGTCTGTATACCAGTGGAGTGTGTTTACGTTGGGCTACTTGATAGCGGGGCGAGTCAATAACCCGGGGAAGCTAATCAGTTTCCTGTAGCCAGCTGGTCAGCTCGTAACGTTTCGTTTTCTTTGCCCATTATGTTTACACAGAGTTTGTAGCCCTCATCTGACACTCCTGCACGGTGCGTAGTGTCTACTTCCATAAATATCGATAATTTAACCTTCGATAAACATTTACAGGCAGTAAGTCCAGTGTCCACCCATTTGGCTCAATGAACTCTATGGAACCCGATAGCCCCAGCTATTTACATAAATATTGTACATGGACATCGTGCACATGTAAGTACCACACCATCTCTACCCACCACCGTCTTCATGGCATATTGCTAATTCCTAATTCATTACCTGGGCATTTCTTGCTGTTACTTGGATAATATAACCTATTCATAAAATCACCCTTTCAGTTGGAACCGTGCGACGTACTTTCACCTCAAAGAGGAAAACAATGATATTTCCGTCATACAGGTACAATATTATGAGCTCTCATCAAAATAATCCCAGAGCAAGACGTTTCCGCGCATTCCATTGTTAAATAACACTGCAATGAGGGACTCGTACAGCACATCACATAGGTACCGCCATTTCAATGCAGCTTCGCTCTTTTGCGCTCCAATCCTTTTGTCCTACCAGCTTTCATCCCGACACGACTGGGTGAGTACCGCACGTCACAGCGAGGTACGGCATCAAGGTGACTTGATGTCAGCTGTTCCATCGCAGAAGGAAAGTGAATTCATTGAGGCTGCAATTTTTTCAGAAGCATTTTCAAGGGTCGACTATATTGGGCCTTTGCGCGAGAAACTTCATAATGTTCCATCGGAACACCTCACATAACCTCACCTATTCTGGTGAGACCATTATTTTTGATTTTCTTACCTGACCCGAGTTACTTGTTCTGGTTTATTATTTTCAATAATGAACCATTGGAATCGAGCAAGAAAAAAAAATTCTACCCCCCCCCCCCCCCTCAAAATTTGATGGTTTACGTTTCAAGGTACGTAGAATCCGAAAATGCAATAAAAATATTTCTGTCTGTCCGCCGTACGCCGTCTTAGTTACCAAGAAAAAAAACGGATGAAATTCGGGTTATAGGTTCCGTTCGGGGTCTAGTTGGTCCTCGAAGCTCGGCGTTACTGTCAGTCATCTCTAACGGGTTCAAAATAGGGGCTGAAATTTTCAGAACACCGTAGCTCGAAAACTTTCGATAGAAGGGTATGGTTTTTTATACGTTATTAAATTTGTCTTGAGCTAAACAATTTTTTGAGACCACCCGGAGCATTGTACGTCCAGCCGTTCGTGTGCACCAAAAAGCTTCGTCAACACGATCGTGAATCAAACGGTATAAATCCGGCCGGGATATCATCACTAGGGAGCACCTGATTATAATCAAGGACGGCTGTATGAAGTCGAGTTGGTTGTTCTGCGATATTATTTCATTTGATAAGTGATGGACTATTGGATTTTGTTGGTAGGTACTTCTGAAACTTGAACAAACGTTGAAGTATTAGTGATGGGTGAATTATTAAACAACGGTGAATTATTATACAACGGCAAATTATTACACAACGGTAAATTATTACATAACGGTAAATTATTACACAACGGTTCATCTACCTAGAACGGGCTGGATTTTGTTGATCGGTACTTTTGCAACATGAACAACCGTTGAAGTATTATTGATGGGCAAGTTATTACACAACAGTTCATTATACTTGACCACGAGGGTAGGTATTGACCACAGAAAACAGTGATCTACGCAGAAGGGGCGTCTATTTCACTCCACATCAACAATTTTCCTTCAGAACTTCATTATTTGCGTTTCTTTTCGCCAGTTACTGCTTGTCATCGACACCACGACCCTCGTGGTCGACAGAATTATTTCAGCAACATTTAACTCGTGATTTAGGTAGGCACCAAGTAACGAGTACGGGGTTAGGTACTAACCTACGGAGGTTCTGTGATCTACATAATATGTATAGAATAGTACATATTATATAGACGGGTTATCTATACAGAGAGCTGTGATCTGTAACAGAAGGTACAGGTAAAATAATAAACCGTTGTGCAGGGATTTGCAGCGTTTTTTATTCAATCACGTATCTTTCCTTCCATGTTTCAGCCAGCGTGTGACGCGTGTGCAATAAGCGTGCAGGATTTTGTAGATAGCTCGTGTACAAAATAAAGGTAAAAGTAAGAAAACCACAAAATAATAGGGGGAACACGTTTGTATCTTTTCCTAAACACGATTTCAAGCAACTGAGGAATAAAAGTTACCTGCTACTAAAACTTCTGGATAAGACTTCTGGCATATTTCTTGGTTTTCGTAGGTAGGTACCTTTTGTAGGTAACAAAAATATAATAAGCTGCTTTGAGAATTACTTCCATGATTAACACAGCCTCTCGTACAACTGCATTGTTAGCAGCCGAGGAGATAAAACTAGAGAGAGCGGAGAGATGGATTAGTAAAATTTAGAGTCCTCTACAACTCACTTTATTATGGGATGAAAAGAGTAGGGGTAGTCCTCCCGTTCCACAATCCTTGTGCAGAACCTTTGAACAAGCAACACACAAGAGCATCTGACTTCGTGCGATTTGTATGGTTGCAATAACAATTGTGTAAGGAAAGGTTAAAAAACCAAAGTGGAACGGGAAGACTACCCCTAATCTTTTCATCCCTTGATGAACGTTCCACTACAGCAAGGACAAATCACTATTTTCACTTGATTCATTCATGAACGGTGGGAATGAATCGATATACGGCAGAAACCCGGCATTTCCGTTACAAATGCCTCCTCGCAACTCGTCAGACTTTTAACATGAAACCCTATCCAACTCTCATTTACTTGGATACTGATGTAGATGCCGAAACTCCATTGATTCTCACTACAATAAAAAAATTATGATATAGATCAGGGTTTTCTTTATCCATCAGCAGCGATAATGATCGAGTAATGGTATTCTGTTCGCACACTATTCATCCATTTCATAATTCTTAAAGCGCCACGATCATCTTTGTGATGGGGAAAAGAATAAGGACCTTCATGTAGGAAGATGAACATTACGAAGTCTTAAAATAGCAGTCGTCCTTCAAACCGGCTCGTGTTTAGATTTTTGATTCAGTTGATAGCTTTGCCCAGGGGCGAATAAATCATGAAAACAGAATATATGCGGTACGTAGTAATATCCAGGCAGTACGAAAGTCGAGTTAAATATAAATGTATTGGACATAGTACGAGACTACGCGGGTTATCTGTAGAATTGTCATTATTTCTAATGATGACACTATTTTTAAATTCTGTTTTTCAACCATCCATTCACTTGACAATCGGCGATACGCTCAAATATTTCACGGTAAATGTCTGTCAATTTGTATTCTATGTATGCATACAACTAAAATTAATATTGCATTCAGGTATACTACTAATTATTGTAGTATTTTTGGTTTATTATTTTCAATAATAAACCTTTCAATCGAGTATTAAAAACAAATTTTAATCCCCGCTCAAAATTTGATGTTTCCGTTTCAAGGTAATATGCAGAATCCGAAAATGCAATTTAAAAAAAATTCTTTCAGCCGTACGCCGTACTTCGCACTTTTCTTAGTAACCATGAACCGAAATGAATTAAATTTGGTTTGTAGGTTCCGTTTGGAGTCTAGTTGGACCTCGAAGCTCGGCGTTACTGTCAGTCATCTCTAAGGGGTGAAAAATAGGTGTTGAAAATTTCAGAACGCCATAGCTCGAAAACTTTCAATAGAACGGTATGGTTTTTTTAACTTGTTAAATTGATCTTGAACTAGAGAATTTTTTGAGATAGGTAGCGACTTGTTCTGGATAGTAACCCAAAGTCAGTGTCAAAGAATTTAAAAGATATAGTTTGAAGACGTAAAATAAATCGCGACATCTCATTCTGGTTTATCATTTTCAAAAATGAACCTTTGGAACCGAGCATGGAAAAAAAATGGACGGCGGGATGTTAGCATCGGATCAATCAATAATGATACAAACATAATGGTGTTGAAAATTCCACCGCACTACTCTTACTATGGGTAGAAAGGAGGGTGGGGTGTTTTCGAGCCTCGTTGCTCAAATACAACAGAAGGGAATAGGTCGGTACCCAGTAACGTTATAATTCATACCCAGCAATCCTCAAGAGGCACCCTGTCAAATTTCAAATCCGTAGCACAAAAGAGGGAAAATAGGTCGCTCAGCTGGCTAGGGTGGAGCAGGTCATGGCAATGGCAAAAAACAACAAGCTGCGAGGAGCTGATCATCCAATAATCTAAAATTGAAGCTTATCTAAGGAAATATACCTCCGTCAGTTTTGGTCGTACAGAAATCGTTCTCCAATCGTTGGAAAGTTCCCAATTTATACGACATTTTTATGCTCCCCATTTTTACGAAATTTCGACGCTGACTAAACAACAGGTATAGATACTTTGCCGTTTCATTTTTCCATGAAATTGCGCTATAGCAAAGCCAAAAGTCCTGTCAATCATTATTGAATTATAAAAAAAAATTAACCCCCCCTCAAAATTTGACGGTTTCCGTTTCAAGGTAATACGTAGAATCGGAAAATGCAATAAGCCGAACGCCGTACTTCGCACTTTTCTTAGTTACCATGAACCAAAATGAATGAAATTTGGTTTGTAGGTACCGTTTGGGGTCTAGTTGGTCCGCGAAGCTCGGCATTACTGTCAATCATCTCTAAGGGGTGAAAAATAGGGGTTGAAATTTTCAGAATGCCGTAGCTCAAAAACTTTTAATAGAAGGGAATGGTTTTTTTCACGTTTTTAAATTGATCTTCAACTAACGAATATATTTAGACCAACCGGAGCATTGTACGACCAGCCGTTCATTTTCACCGAAAAGATTCGTCAACATGATCTTGAATGAAACGTTACAAAATCCGGCCCAGATATCATTGTTAGGGAATGATTATAATCAAGCATCGAAATTGAGTTGGTTGTTCTGTGGTATTACTTGATTTGAAGAATGATGGCTCTATGCAGGTAAATAATAAACTTTGTGTAATAAATTGTCAGCGTTTTTATAGTAGCAACTAAATAACAATAGTATTCTAGGCCAATATTTCCTTGTGAGTTTCAACTACAATTTGAGATACCTACCTATCTTGGGGGTCGATCGACTGAAACTTCCGTCGATTTTTTTATTATATCAGCCGCGATTACCTTGGGCTACACATTAATTAGCTGTAACTAATACTATAAGGTAATTAGACCCCCCCCCCCATTACATTGTTGTAACTACTTACCCGCCAAGAAAACCTCCTCAGCCACAAAAGGAATTGATAGATAATCGCTCTTGGACGTGCATACAGAAACCTGTTCCTTCCCCCAAACCTAAAATTTCTTTCTGTTTGGCTGTCAGTTTTGCCCCCCCCCCCCCCCCCACCCCCCCGGATCCCATACGAATACCCTAATTAATCGTGTAAACAGCGTTCTTAGTGGCTTTCGAGCTTTTCGGTTTTCTTGTATGGGGGAACGTCCCGCGTACCTAGAGATATTGGGGGGGGAAAGCTAGGTAGTTGTGTCGATTAACATACTCTCAAAATATTCCCTAACATTATATTCTAAAGTGTTTGAGAAAACCATGGAACATTGACTGAAAGCTTATATAGAATTAATAGTCGACAGAATGATTTTTCACAGATTAGTACGAGAAACAAATTGTAATTACCTATTATCCATTGCGGCATCTGATTTCAACATAGTAGAGGACTACCTATCTACTTCACTACCAACAATAGGATAGTTATGCCCATAACAATAAACCAGTCATGCAGTGGCTACAAGAGCGATTGTTCAAAGAAATATTCGTTGTATTGTGTAAAAAGATGATGTAGCGAGAAACCGGAGTTTAAATACGGATAATCTGAAATAATATTCGGATTTAGCAAGTAGTTATGGTACCTAGGTTGTTTAGCCAATAAACAGTAATAGGTATTGTGTGTTTCAACCAACAAGTTTTTAAGATGCTCATCTAATAGTAGACGGGTAGGTATTCTAACTTGATCAGCATTTATATGACAAACTGGTACTTCGAATCTACCTACTATTACTTAGGTAGTAGGTACAGTTAATTATATCTACTATTATAGGGGAACAGCAGTCGCTATCGACCTTAACTCTCTTTCACCATTTTCCTCTATACCTCCTTTTAAGATAAGATTTTTAATAATACGCGTATTAGGTATTATTATTGTTACTCTTACCAACATTTCAATCGAAGTATTGCTACATGAACGGCCTTTCTCTAGAATAAAACAATGGAGGAAGGATTAGAAAATGAAACAGCCCCCGGCAAATCACCATTCCATTACCCTTTTCGTAAATGTTTAATTATATCATTTTTTCGTAATTTTAACCATTGTTACCGATTTTTGACCCTTATAAATTCAAATCTGACCCACTATTTTTGGAAAAAAATACTGTTTTAATCGAAATAGCCCCTCTTTCTGTCGTAAATCTTCATTCCACACAGCTAGGTGAATTAATGTTGATTGTAGCTCCTAACACCAATTTTTGACCCCCTCCCAAATCGTAATTTGACCCCTATTCTGTATGGAAAACAACTGAAATGGTATTTTTCTGTATTTACTCACCCTTCCATTCCACTTTCAATGATTCTATATCTATCAACTACTCGCCATTTTAGCCGTTTTTTACCAATTTTGACCCTTAAAACTCAAATTTGACCCCCTTATAATTTTTTAAAACTGCTCATCTGCGAACTGATCCTTTTGTTTGGCAATACGAACATCTGGAATTTTTCATCATGTATCCATCGTCTGGAGTGACACAAGAAAAATATACCTACACATTTTATATATTATATATATAATTTTTGTTAAATCTAGGGATGAATTCAGGATGCTCTGAATCGGATTTGCCTACAAAAAATTTTAAAAATTCATGTTCTGAAAATTTATTTGAAAATTCGGTTACTCGGTATACTCTATCACAAGTTACTGAGCTCAGAAACAGTTAGGTACCTAGTGTGATTTTAGTAAGTTTGAGACCGGGTAGGTAAGTATTTCAATATATTTTTGCTTCCGGTGAAAAATGAAGAAATCCAAGACCATCGCTTTCGGCCTTTTAAACTGAAAACCAAGACCACTAAGTAGGTATATAGGTTTCCAAGTTTGGGTGGCTATCTCAAGACATCTTTCAGATTTCTGCGAGAACGGATCATATTATTATGTTATCTTCATATAAATAGGTTCGTATCTCCTATTTCTATTAGATCTTTACTACATGAGAAATTCCTGGAATACAATATTCTTGTTGACCTATGAAACCCTGACCCATTGAAAAAGAGTTTAAAAAAAATTCAAATCTCAGATAGCAGTTTTTATTAGGTCGAGAATCAAATTCACCGTTCTCCGAAGTAGGTAGGTTTATTTGTAAAATCTGAAGACTTCTTGGTCTGTAGGACCGTTTTACTGGCACGACACTTATTTTGAATTTCAAACATTAATTCATCAGCCGTTTTGGTTTGCTATTTTCAATAATAAACCTTTGGAACTTTTGTAACTGTGGCACATCAACGTAGGTACTACTTAATATCTGTTCAAGTTTGGAGTGGACAACTGACAACACCCCCGCTGTACTGAGTCATCCCGGTGCACCTGTGTAGCCTTCTGGTCACCGATAAGGAATGCAGCCATCTCTCCTTCACGTCGCTCCAGTCTCGCAAACAAACAATGTAGATTCATCATCACCGTTTCAGTTGAACGAGGAACACGGAATTACGATCAAGAGTTGGTCCATATTACGAGTATCTTCATTCAAATAAATCCTTTTGTCGTCGAGAAAAATCAGTAGGAAACGTTAACGGTACCTCGAACTCTGCGATGTGGCGGGTGTGGTATTCAATCTAAAAAATGATAGTCGAATCTTCCGCGATATGGACAAGCTTACTGAAGTCATTAAACATTTAGTTAGTAGGTGTATCTATCTACTTACTGAATTATCTAATACTTTTTGATCGTAAAATAAGGAACCGAAAGAACAGAAGGCATATATTTATAGTATGCTGTGGTATTATACCGGTTGTATGTTCAATTATGTAGGTACAAGCAGTCAAAACCATGACTATGTACTTTGTGGTTCGAATATGAATGAGCAATATTCGAATTAAAAAAACGCTGCAAAGTCCTTGTCACATGGGTTTATTATTCTATTATTTTATTGGTCTACAGAAATGCTGGCTGTTCATTTATTCTTTCTTTTATGCGTAATAATCGAAATAGCTATTTCTGATGGTTTCCATTAATTTTGGCCCCTAAAACACAAATTAGGTACGCTTTTTTTTTTAACTATCTTTGATCATTGATAGTGCCATTTCATCGTCTTGATCCACGTGTTGACACTTTTTCTAGTGTTATTATACATACTGCTTGTGATTTCAGACGATTTTCCAGGTTTTTGACTCACGAAAAATCAATTTTGGGAGCTGAACATCTGGTACAACCTCAATTTTCCACTCCTTGGTCAAAATCGACTTAATATTCGGTCTTCTCGTCCCCAAAAACATGGAATACGATAACTCAAAATCTCATTTTACTACTATGTTACTAAAACACAAAAAGTACCTATTTTTATACACATTTTCACTCATAACTCCGCTGGATATATTCCGATCGGGCTGACAAGTTTCGGGACACAACTAGGGCCCAAATGGAGCATGTGTGCGAAAGAACGACTTTTTTAGACCGAAAATGAAGCCTGTACACGTGATACGGCGTACGGCGGACGGACATTGCATTTTTGGAATCTACGCACCTTGAAACGGAAAAGAAAAAATGTTGAGGGGGTGTTATAAAATTTTTTTGCTGAGCGAATACATAGGTGTATTATTCCCAGAATAATAAACCAAAACGTGTTCAATGTAGGTAGATACCTAATTGTTCCTTTCTGTTTCGTCCCCCTATCACAATAAAAAGTATTAGGATTCAAAAGACTTTCCAGAGCACCTACTAATGCCATACATGGTGTCCGGTAGAGACGAACATGGAAGGTATTATACCGATGATCGACTGTCGGCCAGAAACACTTAGTTAAAAGAAAGACGTATATTAAAAGAGAAGCGTATTGAGTTGAACCTCGACTAGAACTACTAACTACTTACCTTTGTTGAACAATGAAAGACTCAATCATGCAGCATTACGATATGAGCGAATTCTCGAGGTTGGTGGCTTTGGCTGCTTTTAACGTTTTTTAAAGCGATTTCTAATCTCCCTAAAACCCGAAATTAATCCAACTGTTTGGAATATTGGAACGGTATTTTTCGGTCTCGAGCCGCCTAGTGAGTCCAATTCTAGCAAACATGCTGGTTAGCATAATTATCTTCAAACATAATACTCAATAATATTATAGGCTCATGAGGGATAGGTAATATGATTGTAATGTATTAATGTAAGAGATAATGTAGGGTTCAAATTTTGTTGACGTCTCGTCAGTTGGTTTCAAGGAGTCCCCCAACCTTGACCTATTTTCTCGGTTGAGCGATTATCTTCGATACGTTCGTCAAAGCCAGGGGTATTCTTCACGATGCAATAGAGAGTTCAGATCGGTGTAACCGTGGTACATGCCACTCCGGGACGCCGAATTTCGAGTGTCCGTCTTTTTCCGCTCTCGCGATTCTTCGAGGAGGTAACTGACGGGTTTAGTGGCAGAGGCACACTTTCGAGACTAGATACCCACCTGCCG
This sequence comes from Leptopterna dolabrata, assembly GCA_954871275.1. Classification (NCBI taxonomy): domain Eukaryota; kingdom Metazoa; phylum Arthropoda; class Insecta; order Hemiptera; family Miridae; genus Leptopterna; species Leptopterna dolabrata. The sequence continues at coordinate 9,885,459 of OX940983.1, read as the reverse complement.
TGATCAACCTTGCGAAGAAAGCAGACTCGCCTAGACCCCTTAACCCGGCTTAACGAGTGTCATGTGGCTGCCGGCCTACAAACGTCAAAACACAAGCTCGTATACTATAAACCATGGAGAAAAGAGGGAATAAATAATCTGTATCAACAAAAAAAATACCTTGCGATGGGCAATAACCTATAAATAACTGTGTATTCAATAGTTAGTACCTACTTACTACTGAGGGATCCAAAAAACTCATCTGGAAAACATTGTACAATGTAGGTAGGTAGGCGACCGATTGTAAGTTACTAACCTCTGAATTCCTTCTACCAGCAGCACTAATATCCTCACGATGAGGATCGAGAAAACTGCATCCTTCTTGGGACGAGGGCAACGGATTCCGGTTACAGTTACGCTGAGATCATATCTGAGATATTAAAAACTATGTTTAAAAGCAATTTGTAGTCGAATGAGTTTAGGTAGGATCTGGCCCTATGATGGGTTCATGAATTCCCGAAACACGTTCCAAGTCATTCATGAATTGCAGAGGACCCAAAAAGCAGATGAATACATAATTAATATAGCAGAAATAAGATGAACTATTTTTTGTAGTAACTATGTTTCGGTCAACTTCTCGAAGATAAAATAATCCGTTCTCACAGAAATCATTGACGATCTTTAGAGATGAACTCGAATTTTGTACTTCTAGTTTATTATTCTCTAATTAATCATCTACGTAATAGATTAGGGCGGGAAAAATCATCATCTACCTCCCACCTTCTCAAACTTTGTCACTTAACGTTTCAAGGTGTGTAGAATCCTATGTCACCTTGGTTCTAGGTGTTTTTGGGTGGGAGAAAAAAAATCACTTTTTCACACCTCCTTTTGGGCTTTGTTGTGCCCCCGTAGCTCGGCAGCCCGATCCTCCAGTTTGGTTTTTACGGGTGAAAAACGGGTGCTAAAATGGGTTTTCAAGGTTTTAGAAAACACCATGGGCTAAGAAAAACGGAGTTATTGAAAAAATAGTCTATTTCCACTAATACACGAAAAACGCAAAAAAAAACAACAACACTGTTATACCGGTTTCGGTGATCAAACCATCGTCAGTAACACACAATAACTATTATTGTGCGTTACTGACGATGGTTTGATCACCGAAACCGGTATAACAGTTTTTTTGCGTTTTTCGTGTATTAGTGGAAAGACTATTTTTTCAATAACTCCGTTTTTCTTTGAAATGGGTTTCCACGATTTCTTCGCGAGTGATTTAGTTCGTACACCATGGGCTTATGGGGCATCTTTTCCTTCTCGTGTAGTTATGGGCGTTTCGAGGGAAATATGATTGCGCACGCCCTCAAAATTTTAGCTCATTACGACAGTTTTTTCCCGCATACCTACTTACACGTTGGCAAGGATTCGTGTCAGGGAAGGTGACTACAAATGATTTAATATTACTTAAATACGTACCTATTAATTATAATTTAATTAATACGCTTATAATCTCTTCACGTCTACTTCTCATAGTTGTACCTAATCCATATAAGTCGTAGATCTGAAATACCTACTACATCATAACGTTTCGCTCGTATCGACTAGCGGGCTGTTAGGAGGGTTAATTCACAGGTGGGATACTTCTGCTGCGTCGACGTGTTTCTGTGCTCATTTCCCCACAGGTCGTAAAGGTTGGAGGAAGGTGATGAGTGCTGGGTGCATTCTTCCGGGTGGGTTGGTGACATCAAAGAGACCCATCTTCCCTACCACTTAGCGACAATAAGGACGGCCGATATTGGAAGAAGTTAATGCGGCCACAGGCCTCACGTTTGTTGTGGACACGGCTCGTCAAATATCCACGCCAAGTCAATTTATGAAATCTGGATTTATTTTTCGTAACGAGCTTAATTTTGAGGGTAAGTTGGACCCAAGATGATCCCATACGATTTACCAAATAGAGCGCAACGAGGGTTTTGTCTATGCGTGCGCAAACGTGAAATTGTTGGAATGCAGATAACTATACGAAAAAACGCTGCAAAGTCCTTGTCACATGGTTTTATTATTCTATTGGACATACCTACAGAAATGTTGGCTGTTCATTTATTGTTTCTATCATGTGAAATAATTGAAATAGCTATTTCTGATGGTTTCCACCAATTTTGGCCCCCAAAACACAAATTAGCTAGGTACACTCCTTTTTTATTTTTTTTCAAATTATCTTTGATCATTGGTAGTGCCATTTAATCGTCTTGATCCACGAGTAGACACTTCTTCTAGTGTTATTATACAAATTGACGATGATTTCAAACGATTTTCCAGGTTTTTGCCTCATAAAAAATTAATTTTGGCAGCTGAACCTTTGGTAGAACCTCAATTTTCCACTCTTTGGTCAAAATCGACTTCATATTCGGTCTTCTCGTCCCCAAAAATATGGAAAAAGATACCTCAAAAGCTCATGTTACTAAAACACAAAAGTACCTATTTTTATCCACATTTTCACTCATAATACGCCTGGGTATATTCCGATCGGGCTGCAAAGTTTCGGGACACAACTTGGGCCCAAATGGAGCATGTGTGCAAAAGAACGATTTTTTTAGACCGAAAATGAAGCCTGTACACGTGATACGGCGTACGGCGGACGGCGGACGGACATTGCATTTTTGGAATCTCCGCACCTTGAAACGGAAAAGAAAAAATTTTGAGGGGGTGTTATACAAATTTTTTGCTGACCGAATACATACCTAGGTGTATTATTCACAGAATAATAAACCAAAAATAACAAATTCTCTGTTGTATTATTGTATTATTTCTCATTTTGCTCAGTTATTTTCTTATACGAAGTACCTACTGGTTATATGCTTGTAGCTACAATAAAAATCACTACAACAAAAAATTTAACGTTTTTTCAGGTGGGTATATAAGACCCCTTTGGGGTAAGTATGTAGTTTTTTTCCCTGAGGTTTTTTCAATTTTTCTTGTAAATTGGGCATCTGCCCGTATATAATCTAATAAATAAATCTCAACACATATCTCATAGTAAAATATCCCAAAAATAGGCAAGTTCGACTTGATCTATCACTTGTAAAATGTTTAGGCTCATTTCAAGGATATTCGCTGCCCCTGAACAAACAGCCTTCAAAGTGAATTTTTTATCGTTCACGGACTGCCCACCGATCAGTTTAATGCATTCAAACGTTTGCAAAGATCCTTTCACCTCTACGGAATCAATATTTACAAACTGAGTCGATCAAAGCATATCGGATACCCCATTTTAGTATTCGGTGTTTCGTTCTCAACGCGGACTCTTAAGAAAAATCCAACGATGTACATTTCGTAAGAGCCATTTTTAGACTGGCGCCAGACAAGCTTTATCGTAGGTACAGTAGTTTTCAAACAGTGTGCTGCTGTTTGCAATGATAATTAATCCTATAGTGCTCCAGCCTACGAAAAAGGCACTCGCCGCTGCTGGGGCATAACGATGTTTTTCGTAAAACAATCTTGAAAATCTTCCGATATGTCGTTAGAGAATTGACAGGGCGATCAGGTAAGTCCGCGAAACAATGATGAAGTTCTCGTGGCTCTATCATCGACTCTAAATACACCCAAGATATTGTTAGGTACTCCATTGTGTATTTATGTGTTCTATGTAAAGTACCAACCTGACAATTAGAAAATAACGAAAATAATAAAAGCAACCTGAGTTCGGAAGGATCTAGGTACTCATTTCTGGAGGCTCTAGGAATATTTTCATTAAATCAATTCCCACGTACTAATAGGAGAAAGCGATGACCACCAGCCCAGCTGGCTTGAGGCATGTGTTGTTTTCCTACGTTTCCGATTTCTACCGCGTCAAGTTAACACTGTTGACAGCTGGTACCCGCATATCGTTAGTACAAACGTGATTAATTTATACTTAGTGGAAACAAAGCGTCAACACTTCACTTGACGCTTCGGACAAAGGACAATGCACAAAATCTGCCAAGGCCCATTTGAGTAGCCTGGTGCCTGATAACATTGACAACCTACGTGACAATATTATGATAACGATCAGGGCGGGAGATGGAATACATATCACATGCGTTCGAAAACATAATTAGTAACTATGGAGCAATTCCAACCACAGAATAAGTGGTGGAATGTGACGCTAAATGATCGAACTGCAAGTCAGAAGAGTGATAACGGGTGGGGTAGAAACACCCACCATTACACATTCCCCGTACACATTACAAGGAAATTGGATAGCTAGGAACTACATGAGTCAGAAAAGGTTTGAACAGACGCAAAATAACATGGATCCAAGAAGAAACCAGAAGAATTTTAATTAATTTGCATAAAAGGCAAAGAATCCAGTATTCATTAATTTCGATAGGTACTACGCAAAATATACAAATTTTCGCTCTTATTAAAGTTTAACATAAAGTACTGCAATTGCATAGAACCTATTTTCTCGTATGGGTAGGTACTACTTAGATAGCTGAATTTTGTTTTTCGTCAACCATTTTTTTCACCAAATTGCTGGACTTTAACTTTTTATTTTTTAGATGAGCATTGATATTCTGAATGTTCGAAAAATAACTAGGTGCATTTTACTCCGCAAGCACGATCAGCACCATCAAGCATGACTGCTTGAGATTCACGGATTCACCTTGTCTTCTAATATTCAGGATTGGTGGCAAGGTCCACCTTGATTTTCTTATAAACTATTCCCGCTCACGTGTCCGTTGACAAACGTATTACAGGAAAATTAATTGTCGCCAATAATATTTTTATACAGATCGGGCCAACACGATGCTAATCGTGTCTCAGGGCTATTGTCGCAGTTTAGCCGATCCCGATACCGACCGCAGAGGCTGTTTGTTTAATCCACTTCATGGTTTTACAGATTGAGGTCATTATTCTGATTCTTCTATCCTCCGTCCCCGTTATTGCAGCCTAACGATTGAGATTTGATCGAATCACCTACTACAAATCACCGACTAACGTAATATCAATAAAGAATTCCTTTCCAACAAAATGCACGTGGAGAATCTACCTACATTATTCACCAGACTCCATATTTCCATCATTTATGTTTCTCACCTATGCACACATCTAAACACCGAATAACAATTCAGGCTGGGCAGCAAACGTCAGAAAAAACGAACGATTGGGTAATATGTTTTCAGGTAGGTACTTTTAGCGAATTTTCAAAGAAAATGCAATGATTCCAAAATCGTCAGCACAGGAAATTTTTAAATTTTTTTTCATAGGCAAATCCGTTTCAGAGCATCCTGAATTCATCCCTAAATTTTAACACAAACTTATATAAATATATTTGTCTATGTGTCACTCCTGACTATCTCTGTCCTTGGATACATGATAAAAATTCCAAATTTCGCCAAAACGTTCGTATTGCCAAACAAACGGTTGAGTTCGAAGATGAGCAATTTTCAAAAATTCTAAGGGAGTCAAATATGAGGAGGTTTTAGGGATAAAAAATCGGTAAAAACGGCTAAAATCGCGAACAATTTATATAAAATCACTGAAAGTGGTATGGGAAGCGAAGACAAAAAAAAACCACTTCAGTGGTTTTTAATGCAGAATAGTTATATGTTGTCTATTTGGATTTTTGGGGGTAAAAAATTGGTATTAAGCTAAAATCAATATTAATTCACCTGGCGTTGTGTGGGATGGTAATTCACGACAGAGGGATTATTTTGATGATACAAATATTTTTCTCGAAAAAATTGGGTCAACTTTGACTTTATAAGGGTCAAAAATCGGTAAAAATGGGTAAAATCGCAACAACAACAAAAAACATATAATTTTAGGAAACGTGGTATGGTTTCTCGCTATATCATATTTTTACACAACAGCACGAACATTTCTTTGAAAATTCGCTAGTGTAGCCATGCTGTATGAATGGAACTTCTGATATCTGCTTCAAAATATCACCAGAACAGTAGAAAAACGATACAAATAAATATTTTTATCAATATTAGCAACGTTTAAAGAAAGAGAAAATTGTTCAAAGCAGAATTTCAGATTATTACAAGAAATTAGTTCATAATAATTAATATTTAACTGATCTGTAAGCGACGGAATGTTGTTCTGACAAAACATCTCTGTGGTTCGCTATCGTGGAAAATTACTTTTTGAACATGTAAAATCGTATCTGTGCTCTATCAGCATGTGGACGTTGAGACTAGAGCGGTTCGTGTTCCATTTATAGTTATCTTCGATTCTGTGATTCCCACCATTGTTACACTACTAGTTGTTTCTTTTCATGATTTAAACTACTACTGAGTCGCTTTAAATTTGTGTCTCAAACCATGAGACTGAACTAGAGGAAGGCCATAGAAGAATGATTTTTACCTCGAAGGGCCTTGATAAAACCACCAAATAATGACTCTTTCAACATTATCGAGAAAAATATTTTGTAGTAGATTTACCTACATATTCGGAGGAGGCACATGGTGGTATAATATTTCGAAGATTTATTTATTTTTGGATAACACGGGCTTTGCACAACACGAACCTTGAATAAAAAAGTAATTAGACAGCATAACATGAATGCTAAATTAACTTATCCAGTAGGTAATGTTAAACTAAATTAAATTAAATTATTAATTACTAAATTACAAAAACACACCTACTAGTAAGGTATCTAGGTGACCAGGTACCTAGTAAGGTACCTTAGTACGGTGAATGAATCAACGCCCAGAAGAAGGAACGTGATTTTTCGAGTATAACCATCTCGGCCGAAATTTTATAGTCACACTGTTGGAAGCGCTTTATCCTTGTACCTACCTACCTACCTACCATTGGTCAAGCTGTAATTACAATATTTGATACACTAGCGAATTATTAGTCATACCTACCTACTAATGATGTAAGGAAGCTAGCTATACTGCCCACCGTATGGCAGACGGTTTTTATCCGTTCAAATCATCAGTAGGCCTTAGATAGTCACATTTTCCCCAGTTTTATTTCCTATAGTTATGACGGTTACAGGTCAGCTGAGCCTGCGTGAACTGAGGGGATTAAGCCTAAGCCAATGTGCAGGCCCTAATGAGGTACTGACTCGGGTGAAAGGTGCGAGGTGCATGTCAACTGAGCCGAGTTGGTTCACTGACTTTTCCAGTAACAAAATTAGTAGCTGATTTCGAAGTAGCCACCCGTCAGGTAGCGAAAATGGTATGGCCCACCATCTCAGTTCAGGGTCGCAAGTTCCACTTAACCCAAAGCTGGTGGAGGAAAATGTTGTATGCTCTACCTTCCCGCAGCCTTAGTTGATATCACACCTCGTTTTTTGATGCCAATTGAGACTAAGGGTACAGGGACTATTTAGGGGGCTCAACTCTCATACCCCCATCGGCTCTGTTGACACAAAAATCGGCTCAGCTGACCGGACGCCGTTATGACTTTTTACGGTGAAACGTGAAGGGATGAGGGTAAATATAGTTAGTGTGAGATGCCCAGGGCGCTATTTTGATCCGATTTGGATGGTTCATTAACATTCAACTCGGTTTTCGGTACAACAAAAACTTGGAGAAACAAGTCTGAGTAACACCTTCCAGTGGGCGTCACCTGCAACAGTCAACAATACGTTGTTCTAGTGCAACGGAATATTTCGCGGCTTACCAAAAACAGGTAGCTACGTTTTTTGTATAGTAACCCAAAACCAGTGTCAATGAATGATAAGATATTATTTGAAGACGTAAAATCAATTATGCAACAATTTTACAGAAGAGAGACATTTTTATCTACAAATTATTTAAGTTTATTAAGAATTGCAATTTGAAAATTTGAAACTATAATAATGTACTTATGGCTGTATAGTATTTACTTAATGCCAAATAAATAATAAATAAAAATAAAAATAGTGACATCTCATTTTTTCTATATTGTAATAACTGGGCTCAGTCCGTACTAAAGATATGAAATATGCCTATGTGCACTTGATGTCTATTCAATTTGTGTGACTTTCATTTCCCCAACCCCAGCCACACCCTTCCCTATGCATAGGCCCAAACCACATTACATAAGGATACTTGATAGTTGAAGTCCGCTGTTGATTGAATAAGAAGCATTTTCAAATCCCATGCGGCTAACCCACTTTTTCTATTGCGTCCCCGAAGCCCGGAGATTGAGCGAATGTAAAAATCGGTGGATGGAGGGGGCCAAGAAACCGGTTGTTCTCAAGTTGTGTAACAAGAAACGCATACCAAACAACCTTACCTAAGGGATACACTTGGCGCGAGGCTGATGTGAGTTCGTTTTGGGTCAAAATTGGCTCATATGGTCATGCATCTGCATAACTAGAACAAACAAGGGTTTGATTTTTTCTAGCAGGTCCCACAATAACGTCTTTCAGTTCCTGTTAAAATTAACTCGAAGCCGTTTTGGGTGCTCAGAACTGACACACTGAAAGAAGCCTGAAAAAAGTGGCATTTCAATTTTAAACTAGATTCCAGCTGGCTCAATCTTGTTAATAAATCAAAATAGTTATTATGCTAATCAATTTACCACAAAATAATTACATTTAATTAAAAGGGTGATTAAACTGAGGAGTGCAATGGGTAGTTGGAGGGTGATACGTAGGTACCTACGTTAATTATTACCTACACAGGAAAATACCTAAAATAAAAATTATACACTAGTGCGCAACCAAGGTGTTTCTGTTTTGAAAATTCGAAGTAGGTTGCATTACCCAAAACGGCAATCCAAGGGAAAAACGCTGCAAAGCCCTTGTCGCGTGGGTTTATGAATACGGCACGATTGGGACCTCAGTGAAGACACCCACAAAGCTAATTTGACTCAAATATTAGGTTGCTATTTCTGACAAATTATTTTCGATCAGTGAAATTGCCATTCAACTGTCTTGATTCACCTGCTGATACAACATCCTGTGTTATTATACTAATTCTTCACCCATAAATATTGAATTTTGACAGCACTTTGTTGCAACGTCAATCCTTCACTCAGTGGTCAAAATCAACTTCATATTTTTGGTCTCCTCACCCTAAAAAAAAACACAGGAAACGATACATCACAAGCCCAAGTTCACTAGAACCTCAAAAATACCTCATGCACCTCAAGTGCATTTTGTAATCGAAATAATGTGGTAAAATGACTCCAGACGTGAAGAAAGACAACTGTTTTTTTCCCCCACAGAAATAGGTCAAGTTTAGTTTTACCTAGATAAAAGAAAAAGGCCCCCCCAATCCCCAATCCCCAATTCTCTCACAGTGTGCTCCAAAGATGTCGTAATAGCCGAAACTGATATCGCCCAGCCAGAGGAGCTCTCCCCTTTGGGGATCCGTTCATATATTAAATGAACGGACGTCGCGGATTAACAAACAACAATAGCCGGCGGTTAACGAGAGAAAACGACTGACGTAGATGGCTGTACCTATCTGGAAACAAAAGGTTAATTGCTACCTGTTTTTTAAGGAAAAAGGTATTTTTCGCTACCAGAATGTCATGATGTACTATTAATATACTATAGTGGACTATTAATAGTATTTTGTGAGCAGAAAACAAATTGGATATCTCCAGGTGATGATCAGTGTAAGTGTGCCCATCAAATTCACATCCCAAGTTAGATTAAGGGAGAATATCGTAACTACAACAGATAAATACCTATCAAATGCATATAATACTGAGCATCTAGAGCACGTGTAAAATGTTCACTGGAACGCTATGGTACCGCTCAATGCTGGTTAGACATTTGAAAATCCCGGCTTCCACAAACGGCATGAGCACCTTACTAAATCAGAATATTTATTATTTTAGTACCGAAGTTCTTTTAATAGTAGAAAATAAAGTGATATAATTTTCTTTATAAAATCTGCTTCATTACTATCCTCATTACATCCCATTACAAATAACAACCTATTATCTAACATGCCACGCTGTAAAGACTACGTAGGTACGACTACATTCTTCATTCATTCGTTTGAACAGTGTTGACGGTTCATAACATTCATTATTTATTATTTGTTGCTTGTTTGTTGTTAGTTGTCTCTTATTTCTTGTTACTTGTTATTTATTAATTATTAAGTATTAGTTATCGTTATCTGTTATCTATTTTTTTAATTATCCAAATTATTCTTTATTCGTCACATTACTCTTTCTCTCCGAATATTGAGCGTTTTTTCGCTCACATTGGATGAGCATTCTGTCAATAGACGGAAGCAGTGCCCCCTGAATCACAATTCGGCTTCTGGACAGTCCGTCCTTCCACTTGCCAGCGACCTCTGCTCTTATGATTGGGCAGGCCATCCCCGTGAGATGTAGTTCTCCTTGAAGTCAAAACCTCACAGACTGAGGCCGTTTAACAAACGAATTATTTCCTCAACTGAGCCCCGTAGTAGGCGACAAGTCGCAACAGCTACACTTGGAGCGTCTTGCAGCAGCTATTGAGATACTCATTATCTTTGCGAATTTTCTATTCAAATAGACCCCAAATTTTCAGAAAATGTATTTTTTTAAGTTTCTTTTTTCTATTTAGAATATTTTGAATCCATTCCTGGTCTATAAATTGTGAAAGAAAACTGCTAATACTATTGCAAATTTCGTTCGATAGGAACCTGGTAAGCTTACTGTACTTCAATATATCGTTGTACATACTATTTAATGACACTTATAGCTACTCGTGTAATGAGTAAACAAATTTGTGAGAAAATAAGCTGCACGGCCATAGCTATACAGAATTACTGGCCACGCGCATAATCACCCACAAAATTGCTCGTAATGAAGTAGGTGGGGTGTTGGACCCCAAATTTAATCGTTAGCGTACTATAACTATCGACTACGCAAGAGCCAACGTTAAATCCATGCGACTCGCAGAGCTTCTGTTTCAACCAACCGATCATGACAGCGAGAGAGCTATGAGCTAAATCCTGACAGAACTCTTGACCTTTTCAAAACCTCAAAAAAGGCTACTACCACTACCAAATATTATTTATACAACCGCAAATACCTTTGAAGCCAAGGGAAGTCTTCCAGTAGAAGAGGCCACAGAACACGGAAGAGACCTAAGTATGTAGTAGTTTTTAAAGGATGAGGACGAGACCAGGACAGACAAAACGCAGCCTGCACAAAATCAAGGTAGTAGGCTGACCCGAATGCGGCCACTGCGAGGGCATGGAGGACGACAATGAGCCAAGAATTCTCCGAAGCGTTCTACGAAGGAAACAGTCGATCTTTTACGACTCAATATGTAACAGCATACTTCTTCCACGTCTCTACATTCCTTAGCACTCAAAATTGTTCCATTACAAGAGGTAGAGCTCGCTAAATAAAATTTAGTTTGGCAACGGAGAAGGCCTGTTTTTTGGTTCCGACGTGACTAGTGTAGGGCGTGTAGGGCTAGTAAAACTTCAGCAACACGTTTGGCGACTTCGCTGAAGCATTATTCTATAGAATCTCTGATCTTATTTCTCAGCCATTGGTAAGGCGTGGAAACAATGTATTCGACCAACATGACAAAATTTCAATAAAATTTCTCGAGTCAAAACTACCTACGTTCGGAAGGTCGTTTTTCAAAACAGGTTTTGCTGATTTCGAGTCCCACGACTAAAACTAAAAACTGCAACTTATTATCTGAAATGCCGAACAAAAAACCCCTAGTCCGCCGGAACTGAAGAATGCCTCAGCAAAATCGTATCTATGAAGGTAAATAATAAAACGTTGTGTAATAACTTGCAGCGTTTTTCGACCAGTTTTCCAACTTGGAGATGAACTGGTTACGTAATTTATTGGGTTAAAGTGCACATATTAGAATCAAAATTATGCAGCATAACTATTTGAAACCAATTTTAAACAAACAAATTTCAAATTCAAACAAAACAAACTATTTTAAACAATTTGAAACTAATAAATTTCAAGTCTCTGTGATGTTTGGTATGAGATACAACCGGCCGCTTGGCGACCACCCTCTCCAGACTAACGGCAATACATTTCCGGCTGGCAACATGCATTTTCCAGGCCTCTAGGACCCTCCTGAACAAAAATAAGAAGAGAAGACGCGGTGATCAAATTATGCATACACCATCCTAGCTACCACCTGGTCTACAATGTTGAAGTGGAGGAATAGAGGAAATGGAAAATGGAATTATTTTATTTTTAGTGAGTGAAATAGCATTTGTTTATGTTACTATTTTAATTTATCTGGCAATATGTATCATACAATATACCTACAAGGCCAATTTACAAAAAATGTAATGCGATTTCTCAGATACTGGCATTATATTTCGTTCAATTTCGCCCTACTTCTCCGTCTGCTCTGTCTACCAGTTTAATTGTAAGGTATGTAACTCCTACGAGCTTCCAGAAACGGTAAGATACACTCAATTTCTCAACAAGGATAATATAGTCAGTTCTCCAATCTGTGCTGAATTTGCATAAAAACGTCCCAGCTTGGAAGCCGGTAAATGGAATCCTGTCTTCTGCTGCTAGACTTTCACCGCATTGGCTGGAGAGGCAGTGGTTGGGTCGCAGTGACCATCTAAAGGAACAACCTACCTTCGAAAGTGAAGCTACCACAGGATACTTAGTTGCACTTTATGGACATACTAGATAAAGTACGCTATACGTAACAGACTTGCAACTGCGCATAAAGGTGCACTCGTATCATCTGCGTTGAAAGAGAATTATTTCATTAACACAGTCGGGATGCACCGCCAAGAGAACATTAACAACCCAACTAAATAAGTAATTACCTGCATAAATTAAAAAATAGATATCAGGATTTTTTAAATGTCATCGAATTTTGGAGAGAGTCATAGGACATGCAATCCCCCCTCCCCTCCCCGTTTCTTTTTTTGTGTAAAGATAGCGGATGAGTAATATTACCAGTGCTTGTTCTTTGTTTCTTCCAAAAACATACTTTCTTGAGAGCGCCAGCAGACGCTGACAGTGAGACGCGGAACTCGCTAACGTGAAATTTAACGTTGACTTAGAACTTTTTTGTTTTTAGTTTAAAACATGTGAGCAGTCAGAGGAAAAAATGAAGTTTTAATGCTGATACCCCGTTGTTTTTTTTTTTTTTTTTACAAATAACTGAAAATCTACCTATTTCTACGCCAATCAACACTGTAGAAATCACATTGTTTTGGGATTCTTCTCAATTTAGATTCATCACACACAAACTTTCTTACAACGAGGAAACCACATAATGCTTACATATGAATTTTTGTTGAAATCTAGGGAATGGTCAAAACGCTCTGAAACGGGAAAGAATAGAAAACAATGCAAATAAGGTTTATTACTATCCTGTGTAGATACCCCTTCTGGGTGGATCACTGTTTTCTGATGGAGCATAATCGGGTCATTTTGGGCATAATTGGGTACCTCGGAATCGAGTTAGCGCACGCGCAGTGGTCGTAATAATGATCCAATCATTCTACAATTCTTGAAGTCGACCATATTAAAGCCCCCCCCCCCCCCCCCCCAACAACCACACTACCCACCGAATTTGAGCATGATCGGTTTTGAGCACAATCACCGAATTGACTGCCTCGGATTTGCATTTGCGCATGCGCTGTGGCCGTACCAATGGTCCGATCGTTCTGCAATAGTTCTAAAAGGGCTATAGCTTGGGGCCCAACCAGAATGATCCCTGAAAATGTCAGCAAATCGGATTCGAAACGAGGAAGCTATGCGTATGGCAAGGATTAGTGGACACACAGACGGACTAGACAGCCACCAAACCGAATTTGCTCAAGTTACAAAATTACCTACCAACAAAATCCAAAATAGGTATCTTTCTTTAATGAAATATCACGGAATAACTTTTCAGACACCCATGTGTTGTTTTTAGTGTTCAGCAATGGCCGACTCACACTCACATTTTTGTTTCATAGTAACCTGACAACTTGAAATGAAAACAGTTCTTATTAATATTCATACTTCAGTTGCTCCACCACTTCGTGAGAGAACGAACTTCCAGCAGGTTTTTTTAAAGACTTGCTCAATGTTTCCTGCGTTTTTCTTGATGTGAATTTTCGAACATAATCGGCAGTCAGGATCTGGTGAAGAATCGAACTTTCTTTGTGGGATAATTGAAATGATGGGAAATTAGTGGAAACTCGTATGAAATCGACCCTCACAATCGAACTCACAAAAAAACGAGCTACTGGGAGTGTGGGGAGAAGCATAAATAATTATAAATAATCATCATAAATAATAGGTAACACCTGCGACTAGCTTGATAATAAACATAATTATCATCAACCTATTTACCGACCTCGCAACACTCATGATTCATTTTGAATCGATTGGTAACCCAGTTTCCTAAACTAATGCAACCTTTTGAAAACATCCGAAACACTTTTTCCAAAAAGGGTCACTATAAAAGCCCAGCCGAATGAAAGCCAACGTGAGAGTTTCACACAGCGCCCATACTCGATAGGCCCACGGTTTCTATAGGTGACTTCTTTCGGGCCGGGAATTCCCTGTAAGGTAATTTTGGTTTGTTATTTTCAATAGGTAACGAACCATTGGAAAGTTATAATGAACCTTTGGAATCGAGCATGAAAAAAAGAACTCAAAACTTCAAACTTTGGTTTGCGTGTCAAGGTACGTAGAATCCGAAAATGGAATGAAAAACTCGGCAGATCACCGTTTTCTGTGGTCAATACCTACCCTCGTGCTTCCCCCAGGGAAGCCCCAAATCGAATAAATGCCACCAATAATCATAGAAATTCATAGGGGACCATCTAGGAGCTACCCGCCAACTACCCACCTAATTTTAGCAAAATCGAGCCATTTATTCTTTTAATAGTTGGAGCGTAGCTTCTAGATGGTCCCCTATGAATTGCTCGTAGTACTAGTGGCATTTAAACTCGATTTAGGGCCTTCCTGCAGAAAGCATGAGGTATTGACGACAGAAAACAGTGATCTACCTACGCGAAAGGGCTATTTATAAAACTTTTGAGTAATAATTTGCAGCGTGTTGGTTTATTATTTTCTAATGAACCTTTGGAATCGAGCGCGAAAAAATTTTTTTAACCCCCCCCCCCCCCCCCCCCCATCAACATTTGATGGTTTCCGTTTCAAGCTATGTACAATCCGAAAATGCGATAAAAAACGCTGCAAATCCCTGCACAACGGTGTATTATTTTGTACAGAATACCCTTCTGTTACAGATCACAGCTCTCCGTATAGATAACCCTTCTATGTAATATATGTACTATTCTATACATATTATGTAGATCGCAGACCCCCGTAGGTTAATACCTAACGCCGTACTCGTTACTAGGTACCTACCAAAATCACGAGTTAAATGTTGCTAAAATAATTCGGTCGATGATAAACAGTAACTAAAATGGCAAAAAGAAACGCAAATAATGAAGTTCTGAAGGGAAATTGTTGATGTGGATTGAAAAAAGTTGCAAACGTACCTACCAACAAACTCCAGCCCCTTCTACGCAGATGGTATAATTTACCGTTGTGTAATAATTTACCATTGTGCAATAATTTACCATCAATAATACTTCAACGTTCGTTCAAGTTTCACTGCCTATCAACAAACTCCTCCACTTCATACTCCATGAATATAATCATGTGCTCCCTAGCAATGATGATCTCGGGCCAATTCCCGAGTGTTATCGCGTCCCCAGTGATGATATTTGGGCTGAATGTATACAATTTCATTCGCCCAGCTCTGTATAACAGAAGGGTGTTTTGTACAAAATAATAAACCGTTGTGCAGGGATTGGCAGCTTTTTACTTTATAAGTAACTTGGGGATCTCTCCATATCTTGCCAAACCAGCTACGGGCCAACCTTAACCTTGAGTTTGGGAAGATCGAAGGAAACCTGTATGAGCCAACCTGTGTTTAAGTGGGCCGGGGAATGAATAGCCGCCGACGTTCGTAAGATACTCCCGACGGGATTCTGTATCACAGTTTGTTCGAAGTTAAGGAACATATCTTTTTTCCAACGAACTTATCCTAAGTTCGGTTTATCTGTAAACAGTCTGAATAAGGCCGATCCACTTGATTTATTTCCGATATTCCGTTAAGGTTTTCTCTTTGATTTAGTGGCGCAAACCTTTTTGAAACAGGCCCAACAAGAAATGTAGCACAAGAGCTAACCTGAAAACCTTACTCAATAGATGACAGAGCCGAGTGACCAAGAAATATCACTGATAAGAATGTGAAGCCAACGGATCATGCTGAAAACGTATATTATGTCATTTGAGTCGTTGTAATCGTCATTTTTAAGGGTATTTTTATCACTCAGCCATTTTTTAAATGGCGACCTATTTCTGTCTGGGATTTTTCACTGTTTTTCATATACCATCCAATCTGAACTGATCATCATAGTAATTTAGGCTGTCGCGATCAATGGTTTTCGAACTCCTACAATCCTACCTTGTTTGCATCGCGGATGAGAGACAGGAAATGTGACCGTTGCAAATAATAAAACAATAAGGATTAACGAGCAAATACGGGTTCTCTTGATCAAACATCGCGTATCTGAATGGGAGACAGCCGGTAAATCCACGACAAAGTCAAATCCAGCCGGTAAATCCAGTCAAAGCTTCCTACACTTGAACGAATCCCCCTTCACTCGTGAAGAAAACCATGAGGGCCAATAAAACCAAGTTCACAGCCTGAGATTTCACAGTAACCCCCTCTGATATTATAAAATTCGTCCACTCGCTCACGTGGGTATTAAATAGGTATGTACCTCGGAAATCTTCTAAAATACAGCGGTTATAATTTCTACTAACCACTTGAAGTCATCCTGGGTAATGGCCAAAATGCACGACTCTTATAAAATCATAAAATAGAAGCACACGAGTGCATAGCTAGTGAAATCTTATTCTGAAATACGTATATTAATATTCATGATTTCCATGTAACCCGAGATTCGAATCACAGAAATAATACGGAATCAGATGTTCTCCAAGGTCGCAGTTACAGAGATCGAGAGGATAATGCATATTCAATAGGGCGGAATAATTCGGGCATAATTAATATACATGGGAGCATCGCACTTCAAACCCTAATATTATAAATCCAGTACCTATTTGTCTAAATCGGAATCAGATTCCCGTAGACAGTTGTGTAAAGACGGCGTTGTCATGGATGTTATAAACAATTTAGTTAGTTGATTTTCAACAAAAACCTTTGTCGAAGAATTATTTTGAAAGTTTGTGACCACGTGCTCAACTGATCCACCTTCTGAATTACCAGTCTCCAGTATGGTCTATGGTAGTAGTTCTCAACCTTTGTTTTACTTGGGTCCCACCACCTTGTAATAGTTAATTTTGTCTACCTTTCATTGAATCTCTGGAACAGGTAGGCCAACCAGAAAGAATGATGGGTTTCCTTTCCATTCATTCATTCATTTTTCATTAACTTTGAGATAAAATTGACAATTCGCCTCAAATCATATTGAACCCCTGAATGATACTAATATATGTACTTAAAGACATTTACTAGACCCCATGTTGATGTGGTCAATTTGACTGGTAACATCTATAGTTACATTTAAAGTGTAAATGTATCCATTTTTTCCACGTTGTTTCACTTTTCCTTTTTGTTTTTGAGATGTGCAATGATAATCGAACTACTAATATTATTTGTAATTCAGTACCTATTGTGACAAGTTATTTTAATTTTTGAATCTACACATCTAACTCTGATCAGTGAGTTGAACATGTTGGGTAAAATTGTTTGGATGGAAATGCAACATCCGATGTGACGCTGATTTAGCAACCGAGTATACCTATTTATAGAAATTCATCCTATAGGAATTCATTATCCTAAGTTATTCAATATTTGTGCATCGACTCGTGATTTGGAATCGATCACCAGTGAAAACTGGAGCACGTCCCTACAAAAACAGTACGAAATGTCAAGGTCGCTGCTTTTTTATGCATGAGAAAAGCTGTTATGGTGGACTCACCAACTCCAGATACTAAAAGATTTACCTCCGCGTTGCGGCGGTATTTGGTGAATAAATGAGACGTCGGGCGTCGAACAGGGGCGGATCCAGATGTTTTTTCCGGAGGGGGTCACAGGGTAGAACAATATAAAAAATAACAAAATAACCAAACGAACAATACAAACCGAATTTTCAACCTTATGCCTAAACTTGTCCAATTTGTCTACTTACAAAATTAATTGTATTTATTTATAAAATTCATTGTTTATGTAAAAAATATTTTTCAATATCTATTAATTATTTAACTGATAAATGTATTTATTTTCAATTTTCTTCTAAAAAAAGTGTCCTAAGGTGTTTTCAAACAAATTGGCGCAATTTATGGCAGCGTAGCTAACTTCAGAGTTTGCAAATCAAAACATTGAAACCACAACAATCTATTGTTGATCTCAGTGAATTCAGTATCGTTTTGACTGAATTTGGCAGGAAAGAAAACGAGAACGAAATAAAACCAAGATAATAATTAACAAAAATAAGAAGAAATAAACAAGGTGTAATTTTACGGATACACCAAGGTAAATTTATTGACTTGTATATTAAAGTAACATTGGTAGGACCAAGTGTACGATTATATTCGACTAATTTTGACATTTTTGATCGAATCTTTTTAGATTTTTTATAGTTCTTTTTTGTTTTCAGTTTTTTTAACACTGTCTACCGTTTGTGAAATTGGAAATTACAGTAATTAGTGGCGAGGACATTGGAATAGGGCTTGCATTGTTACACATTCATCGCGACATCGAATTGGACATCGATGCGATAATCAACAGATTTGCGAAACAAAATAGAAAATTAGATTTTGTGTTATAAAAACCCCCCAGTCCCAGTTGGAACTTATACAAATGTAAACAAATCACAAGTGTTGCTACAAACCAAATACAGAAAAAAACGCTGCAAATCCCTGCACAACGGTTTATTATTTTGTATAGAATACCCTTCTGTTACAGATCACCGCTCTATGTATAGATAACCCGTCTATATAATATGATATGTACTATTATATACATATTATGTAGATCGCAGACCCTCCGTAGGTTAGTACCTAACCCCGTACTCGTTACTAGGTACCTACCTAAATCACGAGTTAAATGTTGCTAAAATAATTCTGCCGATGACAAACAGTACCTAACAAAAAGAAACACACATAATGAAGTTCTGAAAAGAAATTGTTGATGAGGAGTGAAAAAAGTTGCAAAAGTACCTACCAACAAACTCCAGCCCCTTCTACGTAGATGGTATAATGAACCGTTGTGTAATAATTTACCGTTGAGTAATGATTTACCGTAGTAATAATTTACCCATCAATAATACTTCAACGTTTGTTCAAGTTTCACTACCTACCAACAAACTCCAAAAGAGCCATCATTTTTCAAATTAAATAATATCACAGAACAACCAACTCGACTTCATACTCCGCCAATATAATCAGGTGATCCCTACCAATGATTGGCCGTATTCACAAATTCCTATTGTGGGCGCGTCTCTGGTTACGAGATTTGGTTTGAATTGTATACAATTTCATTGACACTGGAGTCGAAAATGCCTGTCGGTGCAAACTTCGGGGCCTTACTGTGAACGAACGGCTGGACGTACGATGCTCCGGATGGGCTTAAAAAACTCGCAAGTTCAAGAACTATTTAAAACCGTAAAAATATTTACGTAAAAAAATGGTATAGGCGTTTTGAAAATTTCAACCCCTATTTTGAACCCCTTAGAGATGACTCACAGTAACGTCGAGCTTCGAGGACCAACTAGACGCCGAACGGAACCTATAACCCGAATTTCATCAATTTTTTTTCATGGTAACTAAGAAAAGTGGCCCGTACGGCGTACGGCGTACGGCGGACAGACAGAAATATTTTTATTGCAGTTTTGGATTCTACATACCTTGAAACGTAAACCATCAAATTTTGAGGGGGGGTAAGAATTTTTTTTTTCATGCTCGATTCCAATGGTTCATTATTGAAAATAATAAACCAAAATCAGTATTCTATAAAAAGTTTAATCGTAATTATTGTTATATTTTGTTTCCAATGTTTTAAGTTAACAATATAATATGGTAAGTTGACTTTGGTCGTTTGGTTTGTTTCTGGTTTTTGATTTCACAAAAACTAGGTTCGTTTTCGTTTGGTTTTTTTGTTTTCGGGTTTTCGGGTGAATTCAGCTCTGCTTTTGGTTTATTATTTTCAATAATGAACCATTGGAATCGAGCATGAAAAAAAAAATTCTTACCCCCCCTCAAAATTTGATGGTTTACGTTTCAAGGTATGCAGAATCCAAAACTGCAATAAAAAACGCTGCAAATCCCTGCACAACGGTTTATTATTTTGTATAGAATACCCTTCTGTTACAGATCACAGCTCTATGTATAGATAACCCGTCTATATAATATGATATGTACTATTCTATTATATGCATATTATGTAGATCGCAGACACTCCGTAGGTTAGTACCTAACCCCGTACTCGTTACTAGTTACCTACCTAAATCACGAGTTAAATGTTGCTAAAATAATTCTGCTGATGACAAACAGTACCTAACAAAAAGAAACACACATAATGAAGTTCTGAAAGGAAATTGTTGATGAGGAGTGAAAATACGGCGTACGGCGGACAGACAGAAATATTTTTATTGCAGTTTTGGATTCTACATATCTTGAAACGTAAACCATCAAATTTTGAGGGGGGGTAAGAATTTTTTTTTTCATGCTCGATTCCAATGGTTCATTATTGAAAATAATAAACCAAAAGTTGCAAAAGTACCTACCAACAAACTCCAGCCCCTTCTACGTAGATGGTATAATTTACCGTTGTGTAATAATTTACCGTTGAGTAATGATTTACCGTAGTAATAATTTACCCATCAATAATACTTCAACGTTTGTTCAAGTTTCACTACCTACCAACAAACTCCAATAGAGCCATCATTTTTCAAATTAAATAATATCACAGAACAACCAACTCGACTTCATACTCCGCCAATATAATCAGGTGATCCCTACCAATGATTGGCCGTATTCACAAATTCCTATTGTGGGCGCGTCTCTGGTTACGAGATTTGGTTTGGATTGTATACAATTTCATTCACACTGGAGTCGAAAATGCCTGTCGGTGCAAACTTCGGGGCCTTACTGTGAACGAACGGCTGGACGTACGATGCTCCGGATGGTCTTAAAAAACTCGCAAGTTCAAGAACTATTTAAAACCGTAAAAATATTTACGTAAAAAAATGGTATAGGCGTTTTGAAAATTTCAACCCCTATTTTGAACCCCTTAGAGATGACTCACAGTAACCTCGAGCTTCGAGGACCAACTAGACGCCGAACGGAACCTATAACCCGAATTTCATCAATTTTTTTTCATGGTAACTAAGAAAAGTGGCCCGTACGGCGTACGGCGTACGGCGTACGGCGTACGGTGTACGGCGTACGTCGTACGGCGTACGGCGGACAGACAGAAATATTTTTATTGCAGTTTTGGATTCTACATATCTTGAAACGTAAACCATCAAATTTTGAGGGGGGGTAAGAATTTTTTTTTTCATGCTCGATTCCAATGGTTCATTATTGAAAATAATAAACCAATATTTCTGTCTGTCCGCCGTACGCCGTACGCCGTACGGGCCACTTTTCTTAGTTACCATGAAAAAAAATTGATGAAATTCGGGTTATAGGTTCCGTTCGGGGTCTAGTTGGTCCTCGAAGCTCGACGTTACTGTGAGTCATCTCTAAGGGGTTCAAAATAGGGGTTGAAATTTTCAAAACGCCTATACAATTTTTTTACGTAAATATTTTTACGGTTTTAAATAGTTCTTGAACTTTCGAGTTTTTTAAGACCATCCGGAGCATCGTACGTCCAGCCGTTCGTTCACAGTAAGGCCCCGAAGTTTGCACCGACAGGCATTTTCGACTCCAGTGTGAATGAAATTGTATACAATTCAAACCAAATCTCGTAACCAGAGACGCGCCCACAATAGGAATTTGTGAATACGGCCAATCATTGGTAGGGATCACCTGATTATATTGGCGGAGTATGAAGTCGAGTTGGTTGTTCTGTGATATTATTTAATTTGAAAAATGATGGCTCTTATGGAGTTTGTTGGTAGGTAGTGAAACTTGAACAAACGTTGAAGTATTATTGATGGGTAAATTATTACTACGGTAAATCATTACTCAACGGTAAATTATTACACAACGGTTCATTATACCATCTACGTAGAAGGGGCTGGAGTTTGTTGGTAGGTACTTTTGCAACTTTTTTCACTCCTCATCAACAATTTCTTTTCAGAACTTCATTATGTGTGTTTCTTTTTGTTAGGTACTGTTTGTCATCGGCAGAACTATTTTAGCAACATTTAACTCGTGATTTAGGTAGGTACCTAGTAACGAGTAAGGGGTTAGGTGCTAACCTACGGAGGGTCTGCGATCTACATAATATGTATAGAAAAGTACATATCATATTATATAGACGGGTTATCTATACATAGAGCTGTGATCTGTAACACAAGGGTATTCTATACAAAATAATAAACCGTTGTGCAGGGATTTGCAGCGTTTTGAAATACAGGCTGATTCTGAGCTGAGTCGATTTTGACCAAAGAATAGAAAACGCTGCAAATCCCTGCACAACGGTTTATTATTTTGTACAGAATACCCTCCTGTTACAGATCACAGGTCTCCGTATAGATAACCCTTCTATATAACATATGTACTATTCTACACATATTATGTAGATCGCGGACCTCCGTAGGTTAGTACCTAACCCCGTACTCGTTACTAGGTACCTCCCTAAACCGTTGTGTAATAATTTACCTGTATAGGTTCCACTTCTACGGAGATAGAATAATGAACCGTTGTGTAATAATTTGCCCTTCAATAATACTTCAACAGTTGTTCAAGTTGCAAAAGTACCTATCAACAAAATCCAGCCCCTTCTGGGTAGATGAGCCGTTGTGTAATAATTTGCCATTGTGTAATAATTTAGCCATCAATAGGTAATACTTTATCGGTTGTTCAAGTTGCAAAAGTACCTATCAACAAAATCCAGCCCCTTCTGGGTAGATGAGCCGTTGTGTAATAATTTGCCATTGTGTAATAATTTACCCATCAATAATACTTCATCGGTTGTTCAAGTTGCAAAAGTACCTATCAACAAAATCCAGCCGGATCGCACACCCTCCGTAGGTTAATACCTAACCCCGTACTCGTTACTAGGTACCTACCTAAATCACGAGGTAAATGTTGCTAAAATAATTCTGTCGATGACAAACAGTACCTAACAAAAAGAAACGCACATCATTTTTCAAATGAAATAATATCACAGAACAACCAACTCGACCTCTTAGGTACCCCACCAATAAAATCGGCGCGTCCCTGGTGACGAGATTTCGTCTGTTGTATACATTTTCACTCACACTGGAGTCGAAAATGCCTGTCGGTGCAAATTTCGGGGCCTTACTGTGAACGAACGGCTGGACGTACGGTGCTCCGGGTCGTCTTAAAAAACTCGTAAGTTCAAGAACTATTTAAAACCGTAAAAAGATTCACGTAAAAAAAAGGTATAGGCGTTTTGAAAATTTCAACCCCTATTTTGAACCCCTTAGAGATGACTGACAGTAACGTCGAGCTTCGAGGACCAACTAGACCCCGAACGGAACCTATAACCCGAATTTCATCAATTTTGTTTCATGGTAACTAAGAAAAGTGGCCCGTACGGCGTACGGCGGACAGACAGAAATATTTTTATTGCAGTTTTGGATTCTACATACCTTGAAACGTAAACCATCAAATTTTGAGGGGTGGTAAGAATTTTTTTTTTCATGCTCGATTCCAATGGTTCATTATTGAAAATAATAAACCAAAATTGAGGTTCTACCAGATGTTCAGCTCCCGAAATTGATTTTTTATGAGTCAAAAACCTGGGAAATCGTCTGAAATCACCATCAATTCGTAGAATAACACTGGAAAATGTGTCAACAGGTGGATCAAGACGATTAAATGGTACTATCAATGATCAGAGATAATTTATTTAAAAAAAAAAAAAAAAAAAGGAGCGTACCTACCTTATTCGAGGTTTGGGGGCCAAAATTGGTGGAAACCACCAGAGATAGCTATTTCAATCATTTTATATGAAAGAAACAATAAATAAACAGCCAGCATTTCTGCAGGTATGTCCAATGGAATAATAAACCCATGTGACAAGGACTTTGCAGCGTTTTTGGAAACTACGCACCTTGAAACGGAAAAGAAAAAATTTTGAGGGGGTGTTATAAAAATTTTTTGCCGAGCGAATACATAGGTGTATTATTCACAGAATAATAAACCAAAAGAAAACGACTCGCTCTTCTACGAATAGGAAGTTAACTACCTCCACCACCAGCCTGTCATACGATATCCACATGGATATCCACCTAATAGGTGTAAGCATGCCCAACAGGAAGCCGGTGGTGACTTGAAGCCAACTTAGGTCATGAAAGTTAGTGCAGTCTGCTGTGTTCCAAGTCAGACAATTACGTAACATCCTCCCCCCTACGCCTGCAGAAGACACCACGCCCCATCTGACCGCCGCTGACCATCGTCTCGAGTCCGCAGTAACCTGGGAACCGACAGCAGGTGATTGAATTTTTTCAGAAGCTGAGTAACCTGGGAGTGACCCCAGCGCACGACTTTTGGTTTATTATTTTCGATAATGAACCATTGGAATCGAGGATGAGAAAAAAAAAAAAAATCTAAACCCCCCCCACAACCATCAAAATTTGATGGTTTACGTTTCAAGGTACGTAGAATCCGAAAATGCAATAAAAAAATTTCACTTCAAAAATTTGACCATATACACCCCCTCCCACCGTATATGCAAGTGGTTCAATTTTGGTTTATTATTTTCGATAATGAACCATTGGAATCGAGGATGAAAAAAAAAAAAAAAATCTAAACCCCCCCCCCCCCCCCCCACAACCATCAAAATTTGATGGTTTACGTTTCAAGGTACGTAGAATCCGAAAATGCAATAAAAAAATTTCACTTCAAAAATTTGACCATATACACCCACCGTATATGCAAGTGGTTCAATTTTGGTTTATTATTTTCGATAATGAACCATTGGAATCGAGGATGAAAAAAAAAAAAAAAAAAAAAAATCTAAACCCCCCCCCACAACCATCAAAATTTGATGGTTTACGTTTCAAGGTACGTAGAATCCGAAAATGCAATAAAAAAATTTCACTTCAAAAATTTGACCATATACACCCCCTCCCACCGTATATGCAAGTGGTTCAATTTTGGTTTATTATTTTCAATAATGAACCATTGGAATCGAGCATGAAAAAAAAAATCTTACCCCCCTCAAAATTTGATGGTTTACGTTTCAAGGTATGTAGAACCGAAAATGCAATACAAATATTTCTGTCTGTCCGCGGTACGCCGTACTGGCCACTTTTCTTAGTTGCCATGAAAGAAAATTGATGAAATTCGGGTTATAGGTTCCGTTCGGGGTCTAGTTGGTCCTCGAAGCTCGACGTTACTGTCAGTCATCTCTAAGGGGTTCAAAATAGGGGTTGAAATTTTCAGCACGCCGTAGCTCGAAAACTTTCGATTGAAGGGCATGGTTTTTTTAACGATATTAAATTTGTCTTGAGCTAAACAATTTTTTAAGACCACCCGGAGCATTGTACGTCCAGCCGTTCGTGGGCACCAAAAAGCTTCATCAACACGATCGTGAATCAAACGGTATAAATCCGGCCGGGATATCATCACTAGGGAGCACCTGATTATAATCAAGGATGGCTGTAAGAAGACGAGTTGGTTGTTCTGCGATATTATTTCATTTGATAAGTGATGGACTATTGGATTTTGTTGTACTTGTGAAACTTCAACAAACTTTGAAGTATAATTGATGGGTAAATTATTAGACAGCAAATTATTACACAACGGTAAATTATCACATAACGGTAAATTATTAGACAACGGTAAATTATTGCAGAACGTTAAATTATTACACAACGGTTCATCTACCAAGAAGGGGCCGGATTTTGTTGATCGGTACTTTTGCAACTTGACCAACCGTTGAAGTATTATTGATGGGCAAGTTATTACACAACGGTTCATTATACTTGACCAAGAGGGTAGGTATTGACCACAGAAAACAGTGATCTACGCAGAAGG
This sequence comes from Leptopterna dolabrata, assembly GCA_954871275.1. Classification (NCBI taxonomy): domain Eukaryota; kingdom Metazoa; phylum Arthropoda; class Insecta; order Hemiptera; family Miridae; genus Leptopterna; species Leptopterna dolabrata. The sequence continues at coordinate 9,859,383 of OX940983.1, read as the reverse complement.
GGCATCTATTTCACTCCACATCAACAATTTTCCTTCAGAACTTCATTATTTGCGTTTCTTTTTGCCATTTTAGTTACTGTTTGTCATCGGCAGAATTATTTTAGCAACATTTAACTCGTGATTTAGGTAGGTACCTAGTAACGAGTAGGGGTTAGGTACTAACCTACGGAGGGTCTGCGATCTACATAATTTGTATAGACTAGCACATATTATATACATATAGACGGGTTATCTATACAGAGAGCTGTGATCTGTAACAGAAGGGTATTCTGTACAAAATAATAAACCGTTGTGCAGGGATTTGCAGCGTTTTTATGGTTCGGTCTCTCATTATGCTATCGGACATAATATTATGCTTACATTTTAGCTTGGTAAAATGGCTTTTCTGAAGAACCATCCCACAAACGGCCATCCTCATTAACATTTTGCTTCCTCACTACGAAGGTAGGGAAGCCTTGGATTCGTGATTGAGTACAAAAAATGTATGTCCTCCAAAAAGAAAATTTCCACAACCATTTTGTGTTTCAGACATCGAGGAACATTTTTGGTTCCGTGTCTGTCTGTCTGCCAGTCTGTGGTAATTCCTTGTAACGCCCATAACTACTCGAAATAATGGTCGAAATGGGCTGAAATTTAGAAGGTCGGTGCGGGTTGAGTCTCAGATGGTCCCATATCGAAATCATTGAAAAATTGCGGTAACTTCGTCTGCGCATGCGCAAACTTGAAACGCCCATAACTACCTTAATATCGTTGAAATGAGTTCAAACTTGGAGGGTCGATCAGGAATAATACTTTAATAGTTCCAAATAAATGTCATCGGAATCATGTAACTTTAGTCTGCGCATGCGCGAACATGAAATGTTGACAATTTCCTTGTAACGCTTCTAACTACGCGAAAAACAGTCGTAGGGAGCTGAAATTTTGAGTATACACGCTGGTTGGATCGCAAATGGTCCCGTTTCAAAATCATGGAAATCGTTTCGTATGCGCATGCGCAAACGTGAAATACTTGAAACGCCCATAACTGCCTTAAATATCATTGAAATGAGTTAAGATTTGGAGGGTCCATCAGGAATAATAATTTGATAGTTCCATATAAATTTCATTGAAATCGTACTGTAACTTTCTTCTGCGCACGCGCGAACATGAACTGTTGACAGTCTCCTACTAACGCTTCTAACTACGCGAAAAATAGTCGTAGAGAGCTGAAATTTTGAGGGTACACACGGGTTGGATCGCAGATGGTCCAGTATCAAAACGAACCTACCGAACAACTCTATACGTTCATGTGATTCAAGTGAGAAAGCTATACTGCCTACTCGAATTGGCAAACGTTTTTCATGATAATAATATTATAATAACGAGTTAGCAAGATCTCGGCCTCAGAGAAGTGGTATAGGTACTTAACTACTCATATTTACCAGGTTTGACAATACACCAACAATTTAATTATTTACGCACAATTCAATGGAGATTAATTTAAAATTCCACACGGCAGACATAATCCTTTTGGTAGGGTGGAAGGTGTTGAGGTTACCTGAAATCAAAGGTAGAGTATACTGCAATGGACGAGGACGTCTTGTTATGTTTAGGGGCCTCAATAGGGAGCGAATGGTATTTAACAACGAACTGTATGAAATACAACAATATTCCAAGAGTGGCATGATTCCTTCTGTTGACCACTGGAAACCGACCGATTTGGACTAAACCGACCAGCCCATCTGTTTCATATTCGCGCTTAATACATAGGTATGGTGTAAACACTACCTACATAACAATAATTGCATGATCAATTCAAATTACTCTACTTTTCCTATTATTTCAGCCTCCCCATTGGACTGTGAGGGGTCTGGTAGGGAATTTACGAACCGATCGCGGCTCAGGGCCATCTCTGTGGGGACCGGCGGCTATTTTGCTGATTACACCGAGCTTCAGGAAGCATTTACTCGCAGGAAACTGGTCCTTAGAGGTGAGCTACAATGCCGGTTGCAATTTTCGTCGGTATTTTCGCAGTACAGGCCCGGAAATTTAGGTTCATCAATAGAATGACAGTATAGCCGAATTATGCAATTTGATGTTCTATTATCATAAAACATTTTGCGTTGATTTTGAATATTAAAACGTCACGTTCCCGTTAAATTCCCTTTACTCTCCATCATTACCTAACCAAGGTTATTGAGGATTTACAGTAAGAAGTAGGTGATACAGTAACACTACAGTGAGTCTGGTGATGCATTCCATGCAGACACAGACCAGCTAGACCCCAAATGGGACATACAAACCAAATTTCATTAATTTTGGTTCATGGTAAGTAAGGAAAGTGCCGTACGCCGTACTGCGCACTTCCATTAGTTACCATGAACCAAAATTAATGAAATTTGGTTTGCAGGGGTCTAGATGGTCCACGAAGCTCGGCTTTACTGGCAGTCATCTAATGGGTGAAAAATAGGGGTTGAAATTTCCCGAACGCCGTAGCTCGAAAACGTTCAATAGAAGTACGTTGTTTTAAGTTTTTAAATTGATCTTAAACTTCTGCATTTTTCTGAGACCACCCGGAGTATTGTACGACCACCGTTCGTTTGCACCGAACACGAACAGCTTCTCAAGATCTCAAGATAGTCGCGAATGAAACAGTCTACATCTGGCCCAGATATAATTGCTAGGGGGGAACACCTGATTATAATCACGCATGGCACTATGAAATCGAGTTGGCTGTTCGGAGAAATTATTTTCATTTGAAGAACGATGTTATTTTGGATTGTTTTGATAAGTAGGTACTTTTTAATCTGAACAAACCCTATGCTTCATGAATAACAACAAACAATTTATAATAGAATTCCTGATTCCACAGTATATTTTGGTTTATTATTTTCAATAATGAACCATTGGAATCGAGCATGAAAAAAAAAATTCTTACCCCCCCTCAAAATTTGATGGTTTACGTTTCAAGGTATGTAGAATCCAAAACTGCAATAAAAATATTTCTGTCTGTCCGCCGTACGCCGTACGCCGTACGGGCCACTTTTCTTAGTTACCATGAAAAAAAATTGATGAAATTCGGGTTATAGGTTCCGTTCGGCGTCTAGTTGGTCCTCGAAGCTCGACGTTACTGTGAGTCATCTCTAAGGGGTTCAAAATAGGGGTTGACATTTTCAAAACGCCTATACCATTTTTTTACGTGAATATTTTTACGGTTTTAAATAGTTCTTGAACTTGCGAGTTTTTTAAGACCATCCGGAGCATCGTACGTCCAGCCGTTCGTTCACAGTAAGGCCCCGAAGTTTGCACCGACAGGCATTTTCGACTCCAGTGTGAATGAAATTGTATACAATCCAAACCAAATCTCGTAACCAGAGACGCGCCCACAATAGGAATTTGTGAATACGGCCAATCATTGGTAGGGATCACCTGATTATATTGGCGGAGTATGAAGTCGAGTTGGTTGTTCTGTGATATTATTTAATTTGAAAAATGATGGCTCTATTGGAGTTTGTTGGTAGGTAGTGAAACTTGAACAAACGTTGAAGTATTATTGATGGGTAAATTATTACTACGGTAAATCATTACTCAACGGTAAATTATTACACAACGGTTCATTATACCATCTACGTAGAAGGGGCTGGAGTTTGTTGGTAGGTACTTTTGAAACTTTTTTCACTCCTCATCAACAATTTCTTTTCAGAACTTCATTATGTGTGTTTCTTTTTGTTAGGTACTGTTTGTCATCGGCAGAATTATTTTAGCAACATTTAACTCGTGATTTAGGTAGGTACCTAGTAACGAGTACGGAGTTAGGTACTAACCTACGGAGGGTCTGCGATCTACATAATATGCATATAATAGAATAGTACATATCATATTATATAGACGGGTTATCTATACATAGAGCTGTGATCTGTAACAGAAGGGTATTCTATACAAAATAATAAACCGTTGTGCAGGGATTTGCAGCGTTTTTCACTCCTCATCAACAATTTCTTTTCAGAACTTCATTATGTGTGTTTCTTTTTGTTAGGTACTGTTTGTCATCGGCAGAATTATTTTAGCAACATTTAACTCGTGATTTAGGTAGGTACCTAGTAACGAGTACGGGGTTAGGTACTAACCTACGGAGGGTCTGCGATCTACATAAAATGTATAGAATAGTAAATATTATTATATTATATAGACGGGTTATCTATACATAGAGCTGTGATCTGTAACAGAAGGGTATTCTATACAAAATAATAAACCGTTGTGCAGGGATTTGCAGCGTTTTATGAAATGTGATTGCTCGGCTGGCTCCATTACGTATTCAATTTAGGGCTCTCTTGTGTGGAAGCAGGATGGTAGGTACTGACCACAGAAAACAGTAACCCACGCAGAAGGAGCATCTATAGAGGTAAATAATAAACCGTTGTGTAATAATTTGCAGCGTTTTATAATATTGAGGACCTACCAAAAGACTGAATTCATTTGTTGTACTTAAACGTACACCCATAAGTTGCAGGTTTTTCTTCTCACTGACACTACTTTCAGTAAGGTACATACGTACCAATGTTCATTCAAGTGATATACCTAGGTGATAATAATCAAGGTAGATATTAAGTATCAAAACTCAGGTTTACACCATCACATCGTTTATAAGAGTTTGATAATATTATACAACATATTATAATACTTTGGGTCAAAATATACGACTGTTGGCAAAATTCTAGCAACCTTAGTACACGGCCTAATATTGTAGTCAAATTCCTATAAGACAGTCCGATTTAGGTAATTTGAAAAGCTCTCCAATCTAAAATTCCAGAATAATAATAGATAAATAGATAGTACAATAGGTAATAGACCCAGATAATTATTATAATGGGGACAGTACCTAGGTACTCGTAGTCGGGATCCTCTGAGTCTTGGGACAGTAATATCAAACTTCTCCACTCATATCAATTCAACTGAAAGTACCATAATGTTTGGCTGACGATAATGTTTCTCCCACTGCCGAAGAAAGATGTGGAATAAGATGTGCTCACAGTCAGAAAACATGAACCCCCAACGGAAAAGCTACCTACCTGGTTTGTTCACCCGTTGAGGGGTTCAGAGTTCTTGGAAAATTTCTCATGGTCTAGAACAGTAGACAACCTGAATAGGAGGTTAGGAAGGTTCTTGAGCACAGGTAAACAACGATGACCCCACACAAATGGCAAAAATGCTGGTGTCTGATTGGAGGATAGTCTTCGGCCCCCCTGCCAATCATTTTAGTCCTTCAGTTTCATCAGGGTTGCCAGCGGGAGTCAACTTACATCCCCCCTCCTTCATCTTTCATTATTCAGTTTTTGTACCAAATGTAATGGACAATAGCATCAGCCTTATTTTCGGAAATAATTGTATATTATAGGTACTCATCCCCTTCAATATAAGCTGACACTTGTTATTTCCTACTTTGTTGTCAAACTATTTCATTCAGGTCATTAGATACCTACTGACTGCAATTTAAACAAAAAAACGCTGCAAATTATTACACAACGGTTTATTATTTACCTGTACAGATGCCCCCTTCTTCATAGACCACTGTTTCCTTGGTCAATAGCTACTCTCCAGTTCTCCCCTGGAAAGCCTTAAATCGCGTATTGAAGCCGGGCCGGGAATTATAGTTTCACAAAAATGCGCGAGATTCAATAATTCTATAATTATTTATTCATGAAGGATAAGGTAAATAATAAACCGTTGTGCAATAATTTACCATTATTAGATGCCCCTTTCTGCGTAGATCACAGTTTTCTTTGGTCAACCCCCCCCCCCCCCCCCCCAAGAAAGCCCTAAATCGAGTCCTGGAGCCGGCCCGGGAATTACAGTATCATAAAAATGACTGGGATTCAATCATTCAATAATTGATAATTATTTGTTGTTATTCATGAAGTATAACCCTTGTTCAAGTTGCAACCTATCAACACAATCGAAAAGACCATCATTTTTCAAACGAAATTATATCACAGAACAACCAACTCCACGCCATACAGCCGTGCGTGATTATAATCAGGTGCTCCCTAGCGATGATATCAGGGCCGGATTTATACCGTTTGCTTCTCGACCATGTTGACGAAGCTTTTCGGTGCAAACGAACGGCTGGACGTACAATGCCGGATGGTCTCAAAAAATTCTTTAGTTCAAGATCAGTTTAAAAACGTTTTAAAAAAAAACCATACTTTTCTCGTGCGAAGTACGGCATACGGCGGATGGACAGCAATTTTTTTTATTCTGCTTTCGGATTCTACGTACCTTGAAACGGAAACAATCAAATTTTGAGGGGGGAGGGGGTTAACTTTTTTTTTTTGTGCTCGATTCCCAAGGTTCATTATTGAAACGAATAAACCAATATTTGAAATACAAATCATTAAATTTATTGGTTTATAGATCGAGGGAATCCCATTAATCATCTCCCCTTGCACACATATCAGTATCAAAACTGGTAGGAAGGTGTATTCTTTAGAATAGGCATATTATAATTTTTTTTTTTTTTTCAAGTTCATACAATTTATCATAGGAATAATAATTGAAAATAATAAACATAATTGTAGAAGAAGATTGTGGTACGAAGTTCGAGTACTGGTACAATATTATTTACTTTCAAAAAATTATGTAGGTACTTATTCTATGTAAAATTATACTTTGTGGAAAACCAACCTGTTTTGTACATAGAATCTACCTAATGGTTTTTTCGACCACAAGGTTGCTAGGTTGGCAACCCTGTACTAGCAGTTCTCGTCGCGCATCCGGGGTGGTAGGAACTCCGAACGTTGTCTTCAGGAATCCATTCAAAATTCGTTTCAGAAAAGCTATTACTTATTAATGATTAATTGACGTTTGTGAGTTCGAAAATGTAGAAAATGCACCCTTGGTGCGAATCGCTTCGGTGAATAATCGGTCAAATAACCGAGAAGTGATTATGGGCAATCGTACATGACGCGAGTGCTTTGACTGACCCACCGTGTCAATCATTGGTTATGTGATTTGTTCTACAAATTAATAGGTACTTCTGTTTCTATCAATATTCTACAACTATTAAGGTACGTAAATCTGGGTTTATTATAATATTTTCTTGACTAGGCGCTACTACTGCTCTAGCACCGGCTACGTTTGCCGCTGAAAGGTTGCCTAACTTTTTAACATGTATCATGTTTTAGCCATGGGGTACTAGCATTTTTTGCGAGTCGATTTTGCGCGTCAAATTTTTTCGCGCACAATGCATAGTGGTTTTCACGTACAACCGAGTAGTTGCTAGGGAAATGAAACTTCTTTCATTTTCATCGGACAAAAATCGTTTTCCATTCGTTGGAAAGCTCTTGATTTATCACGAATTTATTTCGTATTTGTTCTTGGTATTTATTTCCTAGTTTCATACTATAACTATATAAATGAATGTTATAAATGGATAGTAAACAATGACGCTTGTTTGGTTGTCACGTTTTAACATGTATCATCTATGGTGCTCAAGAAATGTAGACAAGACATCGTCAGAAGAAACGAGCACATACGTTTCAAGAAAGTAGTAGATTTCTACCTAGCCTTCACTTTTCGAGTTAATAACATGATACATGGTTGCAATTTTTGGTTCTTAAACATAAATAAATTGTAGTGGTTTATCCGTGCGGTTCCTGGGAAATGACAGAATTTCCTAGTTTCATACTATAACTATATAAATGAATGTTATAAATGGAACAATGACGCTTGTTTGGTTGTCACGTTTTAACATGTATCATCTATGGTGCTCAAGAAATGTAGACAAGACATTGCTAAGTAGGCTAAATTAAGTATTAACTTACATGAATTTCAACCATTTAGAATGGCGTTACAATATTACTTGTGGAGTTATTATTCAATGTTATGAATTATGAATGCTACTGAAATCCCTCAACTCCCTCAGCTTCTCTCTAAATGTACGACTCCAATAACTCTAACTCGGAGAGGGAAGAAGCTAAACCTATTTTTCTCTTGAATAGTGGTAGCGTCCTTTCTACACGATTAAATTAGCTTGTGGGGCCAAAATGTGCAAACAAAAGAAGCCGATGACCACTCGTACCTGGTTGTGGAGATACTGAAAACGGAGAGCGCCCAATTCTGCGAAACTCGCCGGGACTTACACTGCCAGACAATAGAGTTGGCTCAATGGAATCGGAATTCAGAATTCAGTTATCCAAAAATGTGATGACAAACTATTGACGCATCCAACTTGCAAAAGGAACTGAAGGAATACTCGTGCATGAACTTGACTGTCAGATAATGGGTAGGTATAATGTGGGATAGTATGTTCCAAGTGAAACTACCTATATAATATACTTAATTAAGTGTGTTAATCTACTCACAGAATACCACGATCCTCAGCGAAAATTCAATAATTTTGGTTTAGAAAAGCCATAAATCAGATACTGGCATAGAACAACGAATCTAACGAATCTCACACCAAATATGAGGTTTATTCAATACAGTTAGAACAAACCGAATATGTGATAAAGAACTTTCAATGACTTGGCACGTCAGGTATTCTAATACAATTGATGGTTACAGATTTTTCTTCTAACAAATTCTTATTTTTTCTCAACCACCCGCCTACCTTTAAAGAGAGAAATTCTCTTCTAAAGGATAAAATAATAGAAGCGGTTTTAAATGAGTGGTTAAAGAAAAATGGCCATCCCGATTTGAAAGAGACGTCGCCGAGTCTGATTGCCAGTGTGCCAACGTTTGACAATAATTGCAGGGGGTATCAATGGTTCTTTGAGAGCTGATTGATGGAAATATCGTATACAACGATTAGTTTCTGTTCTTCTACGTGGGTATCCAAATGCTCTATTACGGAAACTACGCAGATCGGGTCGCGTCAATGTTATTAATGGGCACACAAGAAAGATCAACGGACCAATCACGAATCGTATATTTTTCTTACGAATTGATACCGCCAATTCTATTGAAGTGTTGAGAGTTAACAGCAAGTAATTTCGTAATAAATATCTTTGCATACCCGTAAATAGGTTGGCCCTATTAAGTTCAGCGCACTTCATTTGAGCAGATTGACCGATTACTCAAAACGGTGGTTCATTTACATAAAATGAAAAGAAGATGTGGAACCCCCATTTTTCCCCTAAGCTTATTACGACCAGTAGAAAAAAAGTTGAAGGCAAATACATTGAAGGATCAACATACAGCTTTTCCCAGCCTTTTCAGGCACTGAACGTTTAAGGGACAGTTTAGGGATTTGTAACTGCTTTTCGCGCATATCTCTAGTTAGTTATTGGTGGTTTTGGGTGGTGGCACGGTAAATTAGAATGTTGTTGACCAGTTGGCAGTAAGTAGTTTGATTGGTACCATGCATAGAAATACCAAGGGGCATTTTATTTTTTAGATCTATAGCTATTTCGTTCTCGTGGTTGTCCTCTTCTTGCTCGAGGTAATTCCGTTCTACCTTACTACCAACATACCTCGTGTTCTGTAGTTATTCATCATTAATAACAACGAGATAGATATGGTAGGTTACCAACAGATTTCGAGTACTGAGAGTAGGTACATAGTTCTGCTTCTGTCGAAACAAAAAACCCGTAATGAAACCATATACATAGGTATATTATTCAGACTCGTTATTACCAAGGTAACCTAAATCAATTTCACCATCCCTTTGCAAATGTGATTGATAAACCGGCTCTAAGAAAAGTTTTTATAACTACAGCCTAAATAAACATCGAAAAAAGAACAAGCTCGCTGAATCATGGAATATCTTATATGAAAGAAGGGCACTGGGCAAATGCTTGGCAACGGACAGGTTTGTTACCCAACGCTCTGCCAACCCTTTCGAATGTGAACCCAGATTTCAGGTTTCTGGTCGACGATCGAGCAGGTCAAATGACCGCTCGAGTTTAGCCTTTCGTGAAGTAAAATTGGAAACTCATTTTCCGAAGCTGAGGTACGAAGTTGAGGTACGTAATTTGTGAATTGTGAGCTAATCGTACAGTCGTCAAAGAAGTCTTGATCTTGGCTCTCCTTTTAGTTATCATTATATGTAAATAACCGTCAAATAGGCGTCTATGATTTTGTTTCCTCACTAACGAAGGTAAGGAAGCCTTGGATTCGTGATTGAGTAAAAAAAAAAGTGTGTCTTCCAAAATGAAAATTTCCACTTCCATTGTGCGTTTCAGACATCGAGGAACTTTTTGGTTCCGTGTCTGTCTGTCTGTGGTAATTCCTTGTAACGCCCATAACTACCCGAAATAATGGTCGAAATGGGCTGGAATTTGGAGGGTAGGTGCGGGTTGAGTCATAGACCGTCTCATACCAAAACCATTGAAAAATTACGGTAACTTTCGGCTGCGCATGCGCAAACGTAAAATACTTTAAAAGCCCCGTTTGCCGTTTCCATGTAACGCTTCCAACTACCTACGCGAAAAATAGTCGAAGGGAGCTGAAATTTTGAGGGTACACGTGGGTTGGATCGCAGATGTTCCCGTATCAAAATGAACCTATCCAACAATTCTATACGTTCACGTGTTTCAAGTGAGGGAGCTATACTGCCTACTCGAATTGGCAGACGTTTTTTAGTTCGCTTAGGGTTTATGTTTAGTTTTGGTCTGTAAATATTTGGCATTTTATTATTTATATCTATATTTGATTTTGACAATATTTTTATAAATAACAATTACTTATTTGTAAGTTAGGCACTTTTGTATTAATTATGTAATTTGTAAATAATGTGTAGCAACATGTACAATTGAAAAATAATACTTAGTCTCCCGTAAGTAGGTACCTACACAATTATGTATAATTTAACACATCTCTTAATAAGTTAAAGTGTATTCTTGAATACATGAAGCTCGTGAGATTCTTCCACTATGAAATAACAGCACCCGACCGGTCATCGAAATTTACCGTCGCGCTGTTGTGCTAACCACGCATAGTTTGTCCCCGTAGTCATTTGAGATAAGAAGTCACGTAAACCCTCAACAAGTAATTCTGGAACGAAACTCATGTGCCTACCCCCCCCCCCCCCCCCCCCCTCAAATTATACAACTAAAGTAGTATAATTCGATGCTGCCCCCTAACTGCATAATGACATCCTACTAATCAGTCCCCAAGTTCTTTTCAAACTGTCGTTCTCTGGTATCTCCAGCAGGCCCCACGATTCTGGGTCTGTTCGCCTAATTATTATTTATTTTAATTTTTGCTTCTATGTACTAGCACTATAATGATTAAAATTAATATGTTCTCGAGTGAATAATTAGATTTATTAGGAATGTAGCTAAAACCATGGATACTTTTCGAGTAGGCGACTTTCAGGTAGGCAGGTAATTACCCGTAGGTTCTGGCTCATTATTACCATTTCGTATTTATTTCGATTGACCGACTGACTATGTACTGCCAAAATTATTTCATTAAAATTAATACGATTTCGGTTGAATAAATCAAGAAGGTATAGTAGGTAGCTGCATCCTGGGGTAGGTAACTTGCCTTAAATGTATTAGGTACTACCAAATTATTACTGTTATTATTATTCAATAACTTTTTCAATATAATTAATTAATTACTGTTGATGATTTCAAAAAAAAAAATATTGTGGTGGGGTGAAGAAGACCAATGGATATCCTTATTAAACTGGAATTTTTTACAAACTATTTTTGTTGGTAGTTTATATTTATATCTTAAGCTTCTACAAAAGTGATAGTTTGATATAGAGGCGTCATTTCCTACATTTAATAGTAATAATTATTTTAAAAATAGGTAGGTACCTATATAAAATTATTTTAGAACAATAGGTATACCTTCAGAACAATAGGTATTACTGAGTTATTATGCATTTACTGATTACTCATTTTCATTTATCTATGCTCCCCTCCCGCTCTTATAACAGGTAGGGAGGTACCTAACTACTTCTCACGATCATGTTCAACAGATCAAGTGAAATATTCCGAATCGTTGAAGCATAAGACCGAGAATACGCATCTTCAAATACCTATCCACTTTTATTAATTTTAAAAGAACAAGCGGCTATCTAGAGGAGAAACGAGGATCACCCTTAGTTTGCTCGAGAGGTCGCTTTATGTGAGTTAATAATTGAAATAAGTATTTTTGATGGTTTCCACCAATTTTGGCTCCCAAACACTCGAATTAGACTCCTATTTTTGATAAATTATCTTTGATAATAATATTGATAGTGCCACTCAAGTGCCTTGATTCTCTCATTCATAACTTGTTCATAACTAGTGTTATACTGTAACTTTATGGTGATTTCAGACAATTTCCCAGGTTGCTTACACACGAAAATTGAATTTCGGGAGCTGAAACTTCGCTAAAACCACATTTTCCATTCTTTGGTCAAAATCGACTTCATATTCGGTCCCCTCGTCCTAAAAAACATGGAAAACGACGCCTCACAAGCTCAACTCACTAGAACTCCAAAAACCCCTATTTTTACACCCATTTTTCACCCATAACACCCTTGGGTATATGCCCATCGGGTTACAAAATTTTGGGACACAAGTAGGGCCCAAATGGAGCCTGTGTGCGAAAGAAAGTATTTTTTAGACCGAATATAAAGGAGATATGCATGATACGGCGTACGGCGGATGGACAGTGCATTTGTTAAAGGATTTAGTGAACATGAGCTTGTGAGAGTGAAGGATTGAGGTTTTACACCCATTTTTCCCAAATTTTGGAACACATATGGGTCTTAGCTGTGCTCCGAAGATCGGTCGTCCAATCGGAATACACCCAGGGGTGTTATGGGGGAAAAATGGGTGTAAAAATAGGGGTTTTCGAGTTTTTTTTTTGAGGTTTTATCGAACATGAGAGTTTGTGATGTATCGTTTTCCATGTTTTTTAGGGCGAGAAGACCGAACATGAAGTTGATTTTAACCAAAGAGTGACGAATTGAGGTTGTAACGAAGGTTCAGCTCCCAACATTCATTTTTATGGGTTAAAAACCTCGGTAACTGCCTGAAACAACCATAAATTTGTACAACAATACTAGAAGTAGTATAAACAGGTGAATCAAGACAATTAAACGGCACTATCAACGATCAAAGGTAATTTTAAAAAAATAATAAAAAATAGGAGCCTAATTCGTGTCTTTGAGAAACAATAAATGAACAGCCAACATTTCTGTAGAGAAGTCCAGTAGAACAATAAGCCCCTGTGACAAGGACTTGGCAGCGTTTTTGGAATCTGCGCACCTTGAAACGTAAAAGAAAAAATTTTGATGGAGTGCTGTGAACATTTTTTGCTGGGCGAATACATTGGTGCATTCACAGAATAAAGGATACACAAATAAGCAAAATATTTGGTCTGCATCTCATTTATAAATTATATAGGGCTGAATATCGATGGTGGATGGAACGCAAGGAATAGAGACACAAAACCTTATTATTAACGACTTACAAATATGTAGATCCGAAAACCTATTTGGAATTAGTTTTACAGCGAGCCGATGACTTAATCGAGTAAGTATGCCTAAACAAACATAATGATAACAGGAACAGGTCACTGATGATCAATAAATAATTGAGATTCCTAATCAATAAATTATGCGTTCAACAAACTTGACGATTTTGGTAGATATCAAAGGTTGCATAATGTTTAAACCTCTACAGAACGTAGTATTACTACATAAATATCTAGGTACCTATTTGACATTTTTTCTTCCAAAGCAGGTACAACGACTTCAATGAATAGCGTACATGAACTAACGTACATGAATTAACGTGATACCTATAGTTTGGTACAGGTGAAGTAGATATAGAGGTACTGATATTGAAATGTATCATTTTTAAAGGAAACATCAACGATGGAAATTTTATTTTTATAAAGGAGTTTATGAAAACTAGGTAGTATCTATAGGATCACATTGATGTCCCACGTTTTACAACCCAAGAAGTCGGCGATCTAGTTCTTTTGCTTTTGCATCAAGAAAAGTTACCCTGTTACGTTATTTGTGATGTTTTATCACGATACCGTTTTTCAAAAATCTTTGCATTGATATTCCCGGGAAGTAACTTTCTCGAATTAGAGAAAACTGAAAACATTAAGTTATTAACTGTTCTCGAATCAGGATAAAAAATAATCGAGACATTATTATTCTAAACCGATTTTAGAATATCAGCAATGGGATAAGGCATTTTCCAGCAAATGGTTCAACAGATCTCTGCGGGTTTCTTAAACCCTAAAGGATGAGGATTCCTTGAACAGGGTGCCAGTCATTCCTCATTACAGTAGGTAACTACTCATTTCTTGCTGAAGTAACATGTTTTGAAAAGATCACCTGTAACTGCAAACATGTATGATCAAGCTCAAGAGGTAGGTACAAGACACAGCTTACGGCTGACTGAACCGACTGCTGACCACCTCCCAATAAACCATGGTCTACGCGCGTTATATTCGAATAAGGGTATGGATAATACTGGGCACTCCCGCTCATGATGTTTAATTTAGAAGTAGAACCCTATCAATATGTGTACAACAACAATTTGCCGCTGATGCCTGCCAGGAACGGAAAAGTTACGTATACCCATCTAAATCCGCGTCACCAAAGACTGTTGCCAAAGACAGGAAGTTTCTCCGCTGCACTTTCTAAAGGAGAATCCTATATTATTACCATCCCAAGTGTACTATTGGAACTTGGGTAACTGTAAGAGTTCTTTCTACCCAGTTGTATAAGTAGGTTGTTGTCGGGCATAGAACACCGACCGTGTTGGGAGTCCAACACCGTCCAGGCAGCACCAGACATTCAGAAATTACTTGAATCCGACGCGTGATTTACTATGAGTGCGACTGAATACTCGATTTACTCATATTGAGGGAATTATGTAATACCAAACTAAGCCTCGAGACGTTCTGCCTTGTCAAGTTGGTTGTCTATCCTATGTAACAATGTTCGGAGAGGTGTCACACGGGTCAAAAATTTTTAGAGGTCACTTAGTAGATGGGTCTTGCATGTATACACTGTACCCCGAATTTGATCTGATAATCCAAGCAACACCACGATGAGCGAGTACTCGATCTGGCACAGGCCAAAGGCAAAGTGTATTAACCTGATCCTCTTAAAATAGTTCTAGTTCTCTAATAGTTATAGTTCTATCAGGCTATCTTGCTAGCTCGAGCCCATTCTGACCGAAAGCCTCTAAAAACTTCGTTGTTTACGATTAGCTGTCAAATTTAATATTTCGCTATGAAATTAGTTTTCCACTCATGCAATCCATTACTGGACATTGAACTTGGTATGTCGCCTGTCTCCCAAATATGTTGTGCCCTTATTAGTTGGGGTAATTTTTTCTGGCCAGGAATATAAATCCGCACCCCAATCGTTATCCCATCGTTATCCGCACCCCAATTTTCTAACGCAATTTTTAAACAGTACAATTATAGATATATATCGCCGCGAAAAGATAGATACCAGAAGTAGACTAGTATACGTTATTGCAATAGTTCTGCTCGTTTTGATAACTCGGACACTCTTACACTCAAGGGCGGGTTTCGCAACCTGAGTTAATGTAACTCGCACTTTAACTCTAGGTGGTGAAACCCGCCTTAAAAGGGTAAACTTCCGAAATGTTGGGATAGTCTCTTTCAAGTGACTCCATCCCAGTAAATATACCAGAAACCTATTACATTTCAAAGAATAACGATGGCAGCTTATTATACGATGCCGATTACTGAAATTGGCGACTAAGGACACAGCGAAAGAATCCTGTCACTTCAAGGCCTGTTCCGGATATATAATCCCGTTAACGGTATCTGCATTGCAGGTTTAACATTGAGCTAAACATTCTCACAAATCTGCCTACCAAAATACTTATGCAAGATATTCTAGGGTTAGATCGACGAATGACGTGACTTAGGGGATAGGTAATTTTTGCAAGGCTTATTGTGGACTGGATATATTGATTCCCCCACCATATTCACACAAAACTAAGAAATTGAATTGAATAAAAGTACATAAATGAAACAAATTATACTTTGGAAATTGAACACAAAAACAGTGATGAAAATAGAAGTGCAAGGTAGGCAATGACAATGACACAATCATCTAATATCTTTTATCAAATATGTATACATAGGTAAATACACCTACACAAGGGATAGAGGGGAAAAGAGGAAAAAATATAGGAAAGGTATAGTAAATGATAGGAGTGGGAGGGAAGAAAGAAAAAGTAAACAGAGTGGGAAACGAGTGAGAAAGTTAGAAGGAAAGGCACATACGGTAGGTGGGAAGTGGAAGAGGACAGCAAGAAGATGAGAGAAGAATGGTATTTAAAGTTTCTGTTCAAGTACATAATACTATATTATATACTTAGGTGATTGTATATAAATATACACTGCCAATCAATTATTTGATTTGAGTTTTACTAATGAAGTAGAACTGAAGAACAGTTGCGCAGTGAAGAGAAGAACATGAAATCCGATGCTGAATTTAATTTATAAGCACCTAATTGGAATTCGCACGGCATCTACGTGGCTGTATCAATAGGCAACAGCTTTAAAAATAATAACTCTTCTTCCACAGAAGAACGGGGTTATAATTTCCTTAAATCACATTTAGTAGGTAGGTACTTGATGTACTAAACCAAGAACCAAAAATACTGTAACTATCAATAAATATTATTCGTAGGTACTATATTCGCCTTTTTGAGACGTGAAAACCTTGTATTTTGTGACTATGTTTTTTCAAAAAGATGATAATATTAGAGGAACATCTAAAGATTCGCACATTTATGTTGGTTTCGTACAGGTATAAACACACCATTGTTTCGATACTCGTAGGTTTTGTGTGCGAGCTCTGAGATAAATATTATGGTACGTGTAGGTAATACTAACAACAGTAGATATCTACTCCCTAAAAGGAATGCATTAGGTGCCACTGGTAGAATGAAAGAATTGATTGCCCGGTTGCAGAAAACACGGGTTGAGAACTAAGGCGATAGTTCCGTTACCTTCGTAGATAACACATCATATCTATGTCAAAGCTCCGGAGACTGTTGGCAAAGCACGATAGTTGTTGAGGTTACCCAAGATAACAATCCAAGAAGACTTCATTCCTTCCCTTTCTAAACCTTCCTAATGAGGATATCCCCGTTATGACGACACTTATAGTGAGTAGATTCGGCTGAAAGTTACTATTTATACCCACCTAGACTAGTTGTTATGAATGTGTAGAAATTGTGATGGTAACGGTTGACTAGTTTCGGAGCACAGAGGTCGCTCATACCTTCCTATATAAGTAATTCGTGAAATCGATCTATCTCATTAATATTATAACAATACGACTGGCTGGTGTTTTCCGTCAACTTCGGTAAGTCTTTCAGTAACGGAAATTTCGAGTAGGCCAGAAAAGTTACTTATATTATTTTATAAATAAGTATTATTTAGCAACTGTACTTATGCGCCATCAGCACCTTCTATAACTTAGATTCCTAGCGGTTTCCAACAACCTCAAACTGATTGGTTTAGGCTTGTAGAATCTACCTATTTCTTATAATAGTTACCTACATCACTGGCAACAGCTATAAAGCTTAATCACGGAATACCCACATCATATTGATTAGATACCGAGATTATTGATATCTAACTGAAAAAATTAGTCAGTTAGGTTGGTTTCCCGATGAAACTTGGTGTGAGACGAGGTAGGTACTTGGTGTGAAAAATGGAGCTTCTTAGATTGCAAATAATGATATTCAGTCGTGGTTGTAATGTATTGGGGGAGTTTCAGGGGTAAATTATATGGGGAGGGGGTATAATGGGAAACTGCGGTATTCTCTGATGAATACTTATGGTTTTAGAAAGTGCAACGAAGTACGAATTAGGGCCGATGTCGTGGTTCTGATGTCACTGTTGAGTGGCGGAGGGACTACCTACTTTGGAATCCCAGGACTTCAAGTCGAAGCGTGCATGGTAGTTGAGAGTAGGCAGGTAGGTACTTATATTTTGTATTTTATGGGATTTTGACGAATTCTTACCTTTTGCCCATCCGGTAAGTACATTACCGAGGTACAGGACTTTGAAGGAAGGGTCGTACTCCGTGATCGTCACGGACCTGCGTCTGCAAAGGCGGCCAAGACCTTCTTTCACTCTCCTGAGAGCTCGTTCTTTAAAGTCTTTCGGGTCCTCCATGGAAGACCGTAGGAGCCTACGACCTGCGAGAACTCATTTGATCATAAAGAGCCGACTCGTAGCACTCGATGTAGTAAAAAACAGAACACCCGAACCCGGAGGAAGGTACCAACTAATAAAAACACTCCTCACAAGCTTAGGAATACAACGGTTGACGGCGCGATTGGTAGAACTGAAAGTCCTCGGGTCTGATAGGAGGTAGCGTTCCTTGGGACGACCCACCTCTTTCTCACTCCCACTCGATGGAGGTTGGGCACGGCGCACCCGGAAAGGCTTCTCACCGTAAAGCTGTGAAGTGGTGTGCGCCTGGACTGAACAGAACAATATTTATTTTATATAGGTATGTACCTATCTTCATGTTTCAAGGACTCAAGATAGTTTAACTTCCAGATTTCTCAATAGAAATATTTTTAGAGGTTTTTTTTGCGAATCTGAATAGCTTCCAATAGATTTCAATTTTTAGGATTTTAGAGACCCCACACTGTACGGCCAGCCGTTCGTTCACTGAGGCCCTGAAGTTCGAGCCAAATAAACATCCTCATGAGCGTGAACCAATTTTTGGTTTATTATTTTCAATAATGAACCATTGGAATCAAGCATGAAAAAAAAAATTCTTACCCCCCCTCAAAATTTGATGGTTTACGTTTCAAGGTAGGTATGTAAAATCCAAAACTGCAATAAAAATATTTCTGTCTGTCCGCCGTACGCCGTACGGGCCACTTTTCTTAGTTACCATGAAAAAAAATTGATGAAATTCGGGTTATAGGTTCCGTTTGGGGTCTAGTTGGTCCTCGAAGCTCGACGTTACTGTCAGTCATCTCTAAGGGGTTCAAAATAGGGGTTGAAATTTTCAAAACGCCTATACATTTTTTTAGGTGAATCTTTTTACGGTTATAGTTCTTGAACTTACGAGTTTTTTAAGACCACCCGGAGCATCGTACGTCCAGTCGTTCGTTCACAGTAAGGCCCCGAAGTTTGCACCGATAGGCATTGTCGACTCCAGTGTGAATGAAATATTGTATACATTCAAACCAAATCTCGTTACCAGGGACAATAGGAAATTAGCCGGAGATAAAATCATTGCTAGGGGCCACCTGATTATATTGGCGGAGTATGAAGTCGAGTTGGTTGTTCTGTGATATTATTTCATTTGAAAAATGATGGCTGTTTTGGAGTTTGTTGATAGGTAGTGAAACTTGAACAAACGTTGGGTAAATTATTACTACACGATGGTAAATCATTACTCAACGGTAAATTATTACACAACGGTTCATTATACCATCTACGTAGAAGGGGCTGGAGTTTGTTGGTAGGTACTTTTGCAACTTTTTTCACTCCTCATCAACAATTTCTTTTCAGAACTTCATTATGTGTGTTTCTTTTTATTAGGTACTGTTTGTCATCGGCAGAATTATTTTAGCAACATTCAACTCGTGATTTAGGTAGGTACCTAGTAACGAGTACGGGGTTAGTTACTAACCTACGGAGGGTCTGCGATCTACATAAAATGTATAGAATAGTACATATTATATTATATAGACGGGTTATCTATACAGAGAGCTGTGATCTGTAACAGAGGGGTATTCTGTACAAAATAATAAACCGTTGTGCAGGGATTTGCAGCGTTTTTCTTCATTTAGGCGCATGCTACCAGTTTGAGGTTAGTTAGATTGGTTAGTCACAGCATTATGCACCCCTACCTATTACATTGATTTTTAATACATAATTACATCTTACATTAAAGTGGTAAGATAACATTTTTAAACTGACGAAAATCGTGTCAATGTGGGTCAAGCAGTATAACTGCAGCCTACCTAGTTATCGTGATGGGGAACAGATGATTGGAATCTCGCATGGTTGAAATCGAGTTTGTTCTTTTGAAATAGGTGCTCTCTAGAGACCTACGAAAGAAGGTGGGTAAAAGGAAGTACAAAATTCACACGGTGGGTATCAAAAATCAAAATTAGTCTTCAAGCCAACCAGGTAGGTACTTCGAAAATTCGCTCATATTATGGTTGAATTGATGCCGTTTACACACAGCAACTAAAATCCGCTTTGGCAGATCCAGTCTAAACTGTGCGTGCCCATTTTTCGATCCGCCAGGTTTTGCAATACTACGGGAGGGATTGCCGCCCGTCCCAATCCTACGAGGTTGTCCCGATTTTGAGATATTGGTCATGCATCCCGAAACGGAACTTTCTCATTCCGGATACTTGTAGATGGTAGGTATCTAAGATTAGTACTGAGGAAACAACTATCTACCTACTAAGAATTTTACAACTGTATTCACAATCCACTAATCTTACAACAACCGTCTACATAACAACTTGGATTCACTTAATAGATAGGCACTATTAGGTATAGGTATCTACCTACCGACGTTTCTGGATTCAGATTACCTTCCTTTTTGCCTTGAACCTTTGTGAGCTAAATTGCAATCCTAGAATGTATTATTATTTCTGCTAGATACCAATATAAGAACATTTCATCATGAAGGGTTTTAAATGTGATCTCAAACCAACGGAAGATTGACTTATCCAGTCACTGACTGTGATTGTGTTTGAATCAACTATTATAATAAACATCGATCTATATGTATAGATACAGATACATAATACAGATCTATATGTATAGATTGCTGTTTGGAATAGGCTAGTTGAGCATTTGTGCCATTTACTGAGAGTCCCAATCCTGGCAGGTACTTTTACTGTTTTCGTTACCATTCAGAAGAGACTGAAAAAGACTTTTGAGGACCGAGGTACCTACTTTAGTGGAATTAACATCTTGTTAATAAATTTAATAAGGTACATATTGCCCTGCCGTTAATATATCGTCGGGTTCAGCCACAGAGGAGAGGAAGCAAGAAGAATTCACATTCGTTTATTAATTCACTACCTACGTTTCGGGCCAAAACGTGACCCATCATCAGGTGAAACCTGTGAGCAACCCATGAAAAACATTCATACGTACTATACATATTGTCCACTAGAAAGAACGGCATCTTGAATATGCATCCCAGCTACATCCTCCTCCTTCTCGAAAATTGTCACGAATTTTTTTGACGCTTAGGTGGCAACCCTGATGGCAGCCTACTGTAGTTGTGTCACCTGCCGTCGCGGAAGGCCTTTCTCTGGCAGGCCATGGTCGAATTCGACGATCCCCACTCCAACTTGGTGCGTCGGACACCTGTTGCCGCGGTGGGGCGATCCGGCCACAGGCTCTCCCCTGCATCGGGCTGAACCAACTTCCACTTCCATTCATTACCCAACAGGACAGGTCCACAGGTACACTTGGCGGACAAGCCAGAGCAGCCTTTCCATACAGCTACATAAATACCTACGGTTTGGAAAATGTTGCTAATCGCTTCTATAATACACATGATGAGTTGATTATAATCCTAAATATGTAGTGTAGGTACCTGCCTGACAGCGGCGGCACTATTATGCGGCAGCGATGGGGGAGGAGGGGGGGGGGGGGGGCTTTAGGGGCGCCGCAATAGGATAAAATTAAATAAATTAATAAAATATAGGTAATAACCAGAGCCCTTCAAAACATGGCAGTCATCTTTGCCAAAAATGGCATTTAAAAACATGGCAAAATGGCACTTATTTTTGCCAAAAATGGCATTTATTTTTCGGGCTTCCTTTTCCCCGTCCCTGATTTTATGGGAAAATAGAATATTGCCGTTCGAATAACATTATATTTATTGTACTGACTAAAACGATGTGCAAAACTATAATAAAAACCAGCATAACAGAATTACAAATGAATTAAATTGTATCGGGGTCACGATTGTTGTAAAATAATTTCAGGTGGGCTGTGATACTGTCCAAACCAAGGCGTCGGTCGCTCAAAATATATTTCAATTTGTAGAAGGTGCGTTCCACGTCTGCTAATGTTGCCGGTGCGAATTTCATTGTGAGGACGTCGGCAGCTTCCCAGTCTTCCTTGAGGGTAGCTTCTTCCCCTGACAGATTGGCAGCTATACTCCTCACCTCTTCAGCTTGGAATGAAGGACGTGGTGAAGGGAAGGGATATATGTACAGGAACAGTCGATAACAAGCCTGGAAGACCCTTTTCCCCAATAACCCCTTTTCCCTCGACGCGAATAATACCAAGTGACTATGGGATTCGGGAAGTCCAGGCAAGACGCAACGTCCGTCTGCCTGAAGTCTTTCCTTTTCTACCTGGAATCCCAGGATTCCACTGGTTGTGTTTTCTGCAAACACAACTTAGAATTCAAACTTTCTTTCCAAGCTAGTTTTTTTTGGCGGGAAGGAGGGGGGGATAATAATAATAGAAAAATTGAGGCAAAAACGGCAGAAAAGTACCTAGCATTTTCCCCGCAAATTGGCAAAAAATGGCATTTTACCTCAAAACGGCCAAAAAATGGCATTTTAGGATGGCGCCATGGCAAATGGCATTTGAAGGGCTCTGGTAATAACATATAGGTATCGATCGCCCTGATGAAAAAAATTTTCCCTTCCCATACCGTGTTTATTTCAAGTACCTAGTAGGTATCTACCAGTTAATAATAACAACAAAATATTAAACTGATCACCAGCGTAAAATATTTATATCGTGTGGATGTATTGAATGTTCAACCTAGAGACAAAATACAAGTTTTAGCACGGTAGGTACATGCTCATACAATGAAAGTTACTGAAGTGACTCCCACGCTCGCCTTGGCTTCCCCCACTTGTAGAGCTTCCGCCTGCTGGCTTCACTCGTTCCTCCTTCGCTTCCGTTTCAGTGCTCACGTTCCACTACCTCCGTGGTCTTCCCCATTCTATAGCATATATGTGTTTCATACTTTCAGTGAAATAGGCATCATCCGGAGCGAAGGGGGAGTCTCCTTGCGAGGCGCGGGGCGCCCAGTTTTCAGTGTCTCTAGTTCAACGTCGTCTCTAAATAAATAGACATGAGTCGGATAATAGGAACTGCAAAAAATCATCAAGGGTGTGAGTGTGAGGAATTAGACTTGGAGACGCCGGTGGTAGAACCACATGGATTGGAAATAAAAGGTGCAATTAAGGACGTTCAAACTTCTCAATGTGGTTTTGAATTCGACGCGGAAAATCCCGAGTTACCTATTATATGTAAGTGTACTTTATTTTACAAATGAAGAAGCTTCCTTGAAGCCCCTAATTAATTAAATAACAACCACCCTTGCATAACCGTGAAATGCCAAAAATTAGTCCTGTAAACACTGATAGGTAACATGTCATTAATTTTTCATATTTTTCTCGTGGATTGATTGGTTATTAGCAGAGACAAGTATATGACATAAATGTTAAATGACATACTAAAATGACATAAAATGACCATTTTTCGAATAAATAACATAAATCGCCGAAATTCCGAATAAATGACATAAATCGGACGTTTTCGTCCCCCCCCCCCCCTCCCCCGGAGCCTTAAAAATACAGTTTGTTCATATTTTTGCTCTCTAGGTCATCGTCATAGACGACGTCCTCAAGGTCCCTTACGAGGAAGACAGAATATCAACCCCATCGATGAGGGGTTGCTCCTGCATCCTCTACTGATGTTGAGAGATACAAAAAATCAAAATTAAAAATACTTTTGGGTGAAAAGAGAACTAATTTTACTGATAAGAATGCAGAATCCCATATGATTTTATATTTTAATAATATATTTTACACTTGTAAATACGTAGTTCTTATGAGTCGAATGATTTTCCTTGTAAATTTTGTAAATTCTTCGTAACATTATTATTGAAATAAGTCGGAATTAGTGCCTACAGAACGTGTTTGTAAGTTTTCCTTCCCTTTTTCCAGGTTTTACAATGATTTAGAACTTACTAGGATAGCCAAAACTTGAAAAATAAATTACGTGAAATAATTTATAAATGTCATAAATGACCATTTTGTTCGGATAAGTGACATAAACCACTAAAAATAAATGACATAAATGACAAGGAATAAAAGACATGAATCTCAATAATAAATGACAAATGTTACTCGTCTCTGGTTATTAGGGACTAGGTATGGGCGTTTCTGGCCATTTAAAAAAAACGCCGGTCGTTAATCGAAAGAAAATATTTCAGAACAGCAGGTCAAGTAAGTAATTTAATTAGGTACTTTTCAAAACGATGCTGTTTCAAAAGAACAAGGGCAGGTGCAGGGAACTGAGTCGTTTCTGCAACAGCTCCGTTTTTCTACAGCAGAAAATTTCGGCGTTGTACTCGTATAACAGTGATAAGAAGCGCACACAGCGGTCAGTCTGTTATCTCGTTTCTAAGAATAATTATGGAATTTTTCCTACAACATTGTTGAGAAATGTTATCCACACTAAATCCGGAAACCAAAGTAGCACGTACTTAGTATTTAGTAGAGGCACCGCACGATCTACACATAGATATTATGACAGATATTATGATATTATGTACAGGGTCATAATGTGAAGCAGGTCCTTCAAAATACCAAGCTCAGGACAACTATACCTACTATCCCGGCCGACAGGACCCATGATTTGGCTTGAGGGGACTGACTCGACGGCACATTTCTAGGCAGGTACCTACGTCCTCTCAGGACTCGTAGATATCAAATATATTTTAGGAACACGAGTGTTGGGTATTGACCGTTATTACTAGAGAAAAAACAGCACAACACTAGAGCGAATTCATTGATTATGTATTTACAAATACTGAAACTGGGAGAGCAATTATAAAGGAGACGACTCAAAATCTCGCGAACAAAGCATACAAAAAAAAAAAAAAAAGATTGGAGAGCAAAACATAAGGTTACCATGTTACCAAGGGAACTAAAAACTGAATTCAGCTGTCCAAATGGACAGAACACGCGCGTCAGGGAGTCATGGGGTTGGATCTTCCTCTGTCGTAGGTAACTGAAGCGGAGACAGAACATCCTCCCCCGCCGTGGAATCGACAGAACCACAAACATCTTCCGGTAAAGGACATAATTTCCGTACTGGACGCGAAAGGGTACCTGATGGGGTTTGAACGTCTGCAGTGCGGGTGATTCCATCAGAACCGGGATAGATCCGGACGATCTTGCCCATTGTCCAAGATAATGGGGGGGCATTGTCATTAATAATCAAAACAAGATCTCCTATGCATGCCGGTCTCTCTGTTCTGTCCCACTTTGATCGACTTTGAATTTCATACAGATATTCTTTCTTCCACCGTTGCCAGAAATTTTGGAGAACATGCTCTGAGAACTTATGTCTTTCTTTAAGGTTCCTGGTCGAAGGATCAATACTGCATGCTGGCATGGTGAGGGGACGGAAGATGAGGAAATGAGCAGGAGTCAACACGGTAAGATCATCAGGGGAACTGGACATGGCTGTAAGCGGACGAGAGTTTAGAACTGCTTCCACTTGCGTTACGATGGTAGTAAAGGCTTCCAATGTTGGCACTTGATCCCTCAGACAGTTTTTTAAGAGACGCTTGGCTTGTTTTACTGCTGCCTCCCACAGACCTCCAAAGAATGGTGCAGAGGGAGGAATGAATTTCCAAGTTGTTCCGTTGGTCGATGTTTCTCGAGTGACTGCGGAACGATGTTCTGGATCTTGCAAAAGGGCTTGCACTCGCCGTAATTCATTTGCAGCACCGAGGAAGTTCCTGCCATTATCTGACCAAATAGTGCCAGGGTGACCTCTTCGAGAGACGAATCGCTGATAAGCCTGCAAGAATCCGGGAGTAGACAGGTCTGTCACGACTTCAATGTGAACTGCCTTCACTGAGAAACATACAAAAATGGCCAGATAACAGTTGAGGATTTTGTTACCACGGAGTCCGGCAATGCTCACAGGAAAAGGACCAGCGTAGTCAATGCCCGTGGTGGTGAATGGAGGGGCGATCGCAGTTCTGCTGGAAGGGAGCTGTCCCATCTCTGGTTGATATGGACGAGGCCTCACTGTGAAACAATCCACACATTGTGCAAGCTGGCGGCGTACAACATTTTTTCCATTCACTATCCAAAATTTTGAACGGAGATGGTGCAAGGTTGAAAGAGGCCCTGAGTGGAACAGAGATCGATGGCTGTTCTCAATGAGAAGCTTGGTTAATGGGTGGTTACTAGGGAGCAGTGCTGGGTGTTTTGCCATGTCTGGGAGTTGAGCATTCCGAAGACGCCCACCCACTCGCAGCATTCCATGGGAATCTAAAAAGAGTCCCAACGAACGGCAGATCTTCAATTTTGGTTTTCGGGATTGAGCATCGGCAATCTCAGTTCACAGTCCTTGAGCTTGGGCCCTCCGAACCAAGACAGAAATTGAAGCTAACCTCTCTTCAGTAGTAAGAGGAACATTTACCTCAGACCAATTCGAGTCTGCAGTTGACAGTAAGCTCTTGATTTGTTTGAAATGGTTGACGAGGACTGTTCTCTGCTGTGAATTTCGCTTGATTCGAGACAGTCGGATGAACCGGAGGCAGTATGCAACGATGTTCTGAAGGGTAGCGAGTGAAGAATATCTGTACTCCAAACGTGAACAACCTTCTGTGAGCGAGGATGTAGTGGAGACATTGAGACAAGTGGTCCTGACTTCTGACAGTACAGTAGGGTTAGTAATGTCGGGCTGGATCCGACGTACTGGCCAATGTTCTGGGGGAGTTCTCAGCCAATCGGGTCCGTTCCACCATTGCTTGCAGTCCATAAGTTCTCGAGGTTTGAGGCCCCGTGAAGCATGATCGGCGGGATTGTTCTTTGATGATACATGGTACCAATGTCGAGAATCCACATTCTCAAGAATCTCTGCAACCCTGTTGCCAACAAAAACCTTCCAAACTGGAGGTTGTCTTGCCGTAATCCAAGATAGAGTTATCTCACTGTCGCAAAACGTCATGATCCGTTCAGGTTGAACATTCTTCAAGGCAGGAGTGGTCTTTGAAATGAGCCTTGCTAGTAGTTGAGCGCCACAAAGTTCTAGCCTGGGCAACGTCATTGCCTTTATGGGAGCCATTCGAGCTCTCGCTGTTATAAGAGAAACAGCAACACCCTGGTTGGAAACTGAGAGCTGGTACAAGACAGCTGCATACGCTTGCTCAGAGGCATCAGAGAAACCAATGAGCCATTGCACTTCGAATGCGACGGGAATGTATCTAGGAATCTGAAGAGATGCTAGGAGAGGAAGCTCTTGAGCGAGACGGGTCCATTGTGATATGACAGAAGGAGGCAGGTCATCATCCCAACCATGATGATCCTGTACTACAGAGCGGAAGATCAGTCGTGCGCAAACGGTTAATGGCATAAGCCACCCCAAAGGATCATACACACGAGCAATTTGTGAAGAGAGTTGCCTTTTTGTCTGGATCCGATCTAAGGGCCTCAGGAGGTAATGAAAGGTATCGGAATGTGGTTGCCAGGATAGACCTAATATTTTCAAAGACGAGTCCAAATCCTCCTCAAGGAGAACTGAGTTCATACTAGGCAACAAATGCTCCTTTTGGATACCGACCAGTAGCCTTTCGTCGTTGGACGCCCATTTTCTGAGCTCCAATTGTGCTGAAGAGAGAAGAGACTGTACTTGCTTTCGAATGGTTATGGCTTCCTGGAGGTCATCACTCCCACCATTGAGGTCATCAACGTAAGTGCGAAGATTCAACACTTCTGCTGCTTTAGGATGGGTCTGACTGTGCAGACTAGAGAGTTCAAGAAGTACTCGACCTGAGAGGTAAGGTGCTGAAGTTGTGCCGTACGTAACAGTGCACAGTCTGTACTCCTGAATTGGTTCGTTCTCGCTGAACCTCCACAGGATGCGTAAAAAATCACGATCAGTAGGTGGATGGAGTATCTGACGGAACATTTGTTTAATATCAGCGATGAAAACGTATTTGTCTTGTCGAAATCGGGTTAAAACTTCACACATGTCTAACTGAAGCTTGGGTCCTGGCAAAAGAATGTCATTCAAGGAGAGGTTCGAGGTAGATGGCTGGGATGCATTGAACACTACCCTTATCTTGTCAGGCGGATCGTCAGGTCTACGAACAGCATGATGAGGGATGTAATAGTGTGGTTTCCCAATAAATAGGTTTGGAGCGAGTTCCATATGATTTTGTTCGATATATTCTTTCATAAATTTGTTATATGCCAGACGATCTTTGGGAGATTTGGAAAGCCGGCGCTCGAGTGACTTGAACTTTTTCATAGCCATAGACTTGGATTGACCAAGGGATGATGGGTCCATCTTGAAGGGAAGGGATACTTGAAACCTACCATCAGGATGCCGCAAAACTGACTTTCTGAAAATTTCTTCAGCTAGGATTTCGTCGGATGTTAGTGGAGAATGGTGCTCAACTGACTCAATTCGAAACATCTTCTCTAATAAGTGTGCGTACACCGGATCGGAAAGATTTTGTGAGGCCGGATGTTGCACGGAAGATGGGGCTAAGGTTTGGCTGCTGGGTTGTGTAACAATCATGTGCTGAAAAGGTGATGAAGTCGAACTTTTAAGTGATGGAGCTGCAGTAGGTCGCATGCCGTGCCAATTGGTTCTTTGAGTTCTAGGAGGATATCTGACGTTCTTGGATACAGGAACACTCGAGGAGACAGAATTAGGATCTAGGCGAGGAATTTCTCGGACTTCAACTTCTTCCGTAAACTTCACGTTTCGTTGTGGTCCTAGAGAATAACCTCCGGAGATGAGCCACCCGAGGGTCGAATGATGAGCAACGGGAGATCCTCGTTCGCTGGGTTTCATCTGCTTCAACATTACAGCATTGAGAATGTCACCACTAAATATGATGTCGACAGGTCTAGGACGATAGAACTCTCGGTCAGCTAGGTCTAACCCTTGGAGATGTTTCCATTGAGTGTACGGTAGCTTGTTTGAAGGAAGATCTAGTGTGACTTGATTAACCACAAAAAACGGTACGTGGAGGTGAGGATAGTTGTACTTTTGAATGACTAGTGAACAAGTGCAGCCCAGCACTTGAGTTTCGGTGTGACCACCTACTCCTGCGATTCTACTATTCATACTGGTGATATGTAGGCCGATTCGTTGAGCGCATGATTCTGTAATTAAATTCGTTTCACTTCCGGTGTCGAGAATGGCCCGTGCCTGGTGCCACAATTCTGCATCTGCTGACAGCTGGACGACTGCTGTGGGAATAATTGAATACCTAGACAAAGATTTTCTGTTGGATTTTAGAG
Organism: Leptopterna dolabrata; assembly: GCA_954871275.1. Taxonomy (NCBI): domain Eukaryota; kingdom Metazoa; phylum Arthropoda; class Insecta; order Hemiptera; family Miridae; genus Leptopterna; species Leptopterna dolabrata. The sequence continues at coordinate 9,830,134 of OX940983.1, read as the reverse complement.
GAGTTTTGGGGATGAGAGATGGGTATGCTTGTGATACAAGCATGCGTGTGACACCAGGTTGACCTAAACTTCAATCAGCGTTGTACGGATTTTCGGAACCGAAGTTCCTGTGTGCACCTGGAACTGGAGCTTCATAGTTGGCTATCGTTGAATATTGAGGGACAGACTCAGCTGATCTGCTGAAACGGGATGGGGTAGTGGAAATGTTCGTTGAGTGTGCTAACATAGAGTTGTCTTGTTGTAGATGTCTTGGTCTGTTAGAATCTTGAATAAGATGGATGTTGTTGGTCGACGAAGTGGGAAGTGTGGTCGATGAATTATGATTGGTATTTGAATGATATTGAGGAGAAGTTGGACGTGATCTATGATCTTGACTGCCATTCGCTGAGTGGAGAAGGAAATGATGTTTATCTGAGCATTTGGAACAAACACGGTTAGATGGACATTCCATAGTGCGATGCTTTCCGGACAAACATACTCGGCATAGATTTTTGCTATCAACAAAATCCGACCTAGAGTGGTAATCCAAACTCTTGAATTTAGGACAGTGATAAACCATGTGGGGCTCCGTACAATAATAACAAGGGAGGCTGGTCGCCCCCTGCTCTTGCAATACTGGATGAGACTTGAATACGCGTGGTTGGCTTGGTTTGGCAAATTTAGGACTCGATGGATTCGAAGCACGGACAGCAACAGGGCGTGCACGCAAAATTGTCAGCTGCTCGCTGATATAGGTCAGAAGCTGATCGGTTGTAGGAATTTCGTTGGCGAAATCCGACTGTTCCCCTATGAATCTGTCTCTAATATAATTAGGAAGCCGCTTGAATAACAGCGAAAACATGAAATAATCACCCAAGTCGGAAATATCCAAATTTTTTAAGGCAGTAGTCAGATTGGTGGATTGTGAGTAGAGACTTTCGAGGGAGGTCAAATCAACCTTTTCCACGGGCTTCATGTCAAAAAGATTATCAATAAGTGACGATGCAATACGATTCTTCCCCGTGTAATATCCAACTAGGGTCTTGAACGCTATGTCATAATCATTAGCCCCAGAACCATAATGTTCAATGAGCATTGCAGGAGAACCTTGGAGTTTGGAACGCAAAGCAGAAAGTTTTTGTATTTTTGGTATGTTGCGGTCATGAACGGCGTGTCTTAGTGCTCCCAAAAACTCAGGAAATTTTGACAAGTCACCATTGAAAATAGGGACCGATGAGAGTAGGGCCGAATGTAATTTCAACTCCTCCATTTCGCGAGAACGCGCGGGAACTGAGGTCCCTTCCACTCTAGGATCTTGGCGATTTCTAGAACGGGATTCTTCCAAAAAGGCGAGGATTCGCGAGTAAGCTTCATTGCAGTTCTGAATCGCGTTCTCAGTGTGATAAGATAACTCATCAAATAAGTCTAAATCATCGATACAACTTAGTAGGGAATGAAGTTCTCCTAATTTCGTCTGAATTGTGAGTGTATAAAGACTTTGCAGCGCACGTGCGTCTGTAGGCGTTTCAGAATCGAAATTGAACCCTTCACACTTATTCGAGAAGTCTATCAAAATTCCCGCGATGTGTTTGTGACGAATTAAGATGCGCCTGTCTTCTGGTGAGAGTTGATTATTCAATTTTGACTCACCGTGCGAATCGCCAGTATTTACCACTGTCTTCTCTGAAGGATCTTCTGATGTGACGGAAAGTCCATCCATTTCGTTTATTCTCTAACGATCAGAAATTCACCCAAAAGATTATCAAACTGTTCCCGGGTTTCGGCACCAATGTTGGGTATTGACCGTTATTACTAGAGAAAAAACAGCACAACACTAGAGCGAATTCATTGATTATGTATTTACAAATACTGAAACTGGGAGAGCAATTATAAAGGAGACGACTCAAAATCTCGCGAACAAAGCATACAAAAAAAAAAACGCTGCAAATCCCTGCACAACGGTTTATTATTTTGTATAGAATACCCTTCTGTTACAGATCACAGCTCTATGTATAGATAACCCGTCTATATAATATAATATGCACTATTCTATGCATATTATGTAGATCGCAGACCCTCCGTAGGTTAGTACCTAACCCCGTACTCGTTACTAGGTACCTACCTAAATCACGAGTTGAATGTTGCTAAAATAATTCTGCCGATGACAAACAGTACCTAACAAAAAGAAACACACATAATGAAGTTCTGAAAAGAAATTGTTGATGAGGAGTGAAAAAAGTTGCAAAAGTACCTACCAACAAACTCCAGCCCCTTCTACGTAGATGGTATAATGAACCGTTGTGTAATAATTTACCGTTGAGTAATGATTTACCGTAGTAATAATTTACCCATCAATAATACTTCAACGTTTGTTCAAGTTTCACTACCTACCAACAAACTCCAAAAGAGCCATCATTTTTCAAGCGAAATAATATCACAGAACAACCAACTCGACTTCATACTCCGCCAATATAATCAGGTGATTCCTACCAATGATTGGCCGTATTCACAAATTCCTATTGTGAGCGCGTCTCTGGTTACGAGATTTGGTTTGAATTGTATACAATTTCATTCACACTGGAGTCGAAAATGCCTGTCGGTGCAAACTTCGGGGCCTTACTGTGAACGAACGGCTGGACGTACGATGCTCCGGATGGTCTTAAAAAACTCGCAAGTTCAAGAACTATTTAAAATCGTAAAAATATTTACGTAAAAAAATAGTATAGGCGTTTTGAAAATTTCAACCCCTATTTTGAACCCCTTAGAGATGACTCACAGTAACGTCGAGCTTCGAGGACCAACTAGACGCCGAACGGAACCTATAACCCGAATTTCATCAATTTTTTTTTCATGGTAACTAAGAAAAGTGGCCCGTACGGCGTACGGCGTACGGCGGACAGACAGAAATATTTTTATTGCATTTTTGGATTCTACATACCTTGAAACGTAAACCATCAAATTTTGAGGGGGGGTAAGAATTTTTTTTTTCATGCTCGATTCCAATGGTTCATTATTGAAAATAATAAACCAAAAGATTGGAGAGCAAAACATAAGGTTACCATGTTACCAAGGGAACTAAAAACTGAATTCAGCTGTCCAAATGGACAGAACACGCGCGTCAGGGAGTCATGGGGTTGGATCTTCCTCTGTCGTAGGTAACTGAAGCGGAGACAGAACAACGAGTATTACATAATTGCACAGGAACGTCATTTAATGTTGATAGTCTGAAAACGTCTTATGAACTGTTAGGTATTTAAGAAACTTGGATAAGTTGTAAGGAACTAATATATTTACAAAGCCTTTGAACATCAGCAATTGTTTTAGGAACTCGAGTAATCATGGCAGCTAAGTTATTATGGTAAGAATTTGAGAAAACCGGGACGCTTCCCAGTCCCAGGACACGTGAAAAATCAGGACCAAACCAAACCGGACATCCCAAAACACAAACACGACCTGGGAAACCAGGACGGATGGCAACCCTAACGTACAGTTTCGACGCAAGAAGTAGCAGTACCTATTTATTAAAATGAGATCACCTTGTTTATCGTTTTTCAAGTACAATAATTACCTACTGAAAAATTAAATACAATAATACCTACAGATAACTGCGCTTTTCCAAGTTGTATTCTCCCCAACGTCCAACATTCGTGAGCTTAACTTCTTTCCTCTACTCTTTTCTGCACAACAAGGTTGTTGTACATTTCCCAAAAACTGTCCAACCTCATCAATTTTCTTCATGACCGATAGCAATCGCATTCGTGACACAGGGGGTGTGGCGGCCTTGGTAGGCAAGTACCTAAACGACTTTGATATTGGAAGTTTCTAACTATTTGACTGGAATTGGTCATTAACGTGATCTCGAATTTCCCAAAACCCATCAATAGTTGACCAAATACCTACTTAGTTAATGATAGGGAACAGCTGATTATAATCGCGTACCTGCGGCTGGATGAAATCGAGTTGGTTGTTCCGTGATATTTTCATTAAATGAAATAAAATTTTGAAGAAATATGGATATTTTGGATTTAGACTACAGGTAGATAGGTACAACATATTTTTGTAACCTGAACAAAATAACATGCATAACAACAAATAATTACTTATACGTAGGTAGAATTCTTGAATCCACCGCATATTTCCAGAACTGTATTTGCCTCGCCGGCTCCAGTACTCCAGTAGGCACGTACTCAATTTAGTGCTTTCTTGGGGGAAGCGCGGGGGTAGACGGTATTGACCACAGAAAAGCAAAGGGGCATCTAAGTATTACATACTGAAAATAATAAACCCTTCTGTCATAATTTGCAGCGTTTTATTTTCGGAAATACCCATTTTGGTTTATTATTCTCTGAATAGTACACCTATGTATTCGCTCAGCAAAAAAATTTTATAACACCCCCTCAAACTTTTGGTTTATTATTCTGTGAATAATACACCTATGTATTCGCTCAGCAAAAAATTTTTATAACACCCCCTCAAACTTTTTTCTTTTACGTTTCAAGGTGCATAGATTCCAAAAATGCAATGTCCGTCCGCCGTACGCCGTACGCCGTCCGCCGTATCACGTCTACAGGCTTCATTTTCGGTCTAAAAAATTCGTTCTTTCGCGCACATGCTCCATTTGGGCCTTAGTTGTGTCCCGAAACTTTTCAGCCCGATCGAAATATATCCAGGGGTGTTATGCGTGAAAATGTGCATAAAAATAGGTACTTTTTGTGATTTAGTAACATGTTAGTAAAATTAGCTTTTGAGGTATCGTTTTCCATGTTTTTGGGGACGAGAAAACCGAATATGAAGTCGATTTTGACCAAGGAGTGGAAAATTGAGGTTGTACCAGAGGTTCAGCTCCCAAATTTGATTTTTTTTATGAGTCAAAAACCTACGAAATCGTCTGAAATCACCATCAATTTGTAGAATAACACTAGGAAAAGTGTCAACACGTGGATCAAGACGATTAAATGACACTACCAATGATCAAAGATAATTTGAAAAAAAAAAGGAGCGTACCTACCTAATTCAAGTTTTGGGGGCCAAAATTGGTGGAAACCACCAGAAATACCTGTTTCAATTATTTTACATGAAAGTAACAATTAATGAACAGCCAGCATTTCTATAGGTATGTCCAGTAGAATAATAAATCCATGTGACAAGGACTTTGCAGCGTTTTGGTTTATTATTCTGTGAATAATACACCTATGTATTCGCTCAGCAAAAAATTTTTATAACACCCCCTCAAAATTTTTTCTTTTCCGTTTCAAGGTGCGTAGATTCCAAAAATGCAATGTCCGTCCGCCGTACGCCGTATCACGTGTACAGGCTTAATTTTCGGTCTAAAAAAGTCGTTCTTTCGCACACATGCTCCATTTGGGCCCTAGTTGTGTCCCGAAACTTTTCAGCCCGATCGGAATATACCCAGGGGTGTTATGAGTGAAAATGTGTATAAAAATAGGTACTTTTTGCGTTTTAACAACATGTTAGTAACATGAGCTTCTGAGGTATCTTTTTCCATGTTTTTGAGGACGAGAAGACCGAATATGAAGTCGATTTTGACCAAAGACGCGGAAATTGAGGTTTTACCAAAGGTTCAGCTCCCAAAATTGGTTTTTTATGAGTCAAAAACCTGAAATCAAAAACTGTCTGAAATCACCATCAATGTGTACAATAACATTGGAAAAAGTGTAAACAGGTGAATCATGACCATTAAATGCCACTACCAATGATCAAAGATGATCTTAAAAAAAAAAAGTACCTATTTCATGTTTTGGGGGCCAAAATTGGTGGAAATCATCAGAAATAGCTATTTCAATCATTCCACATGAAAGATACAATACATTTAACAGCCAACAAAAATCTCTAGAACTCCAATAGAATAATAAACCCATGTGACAAGGACTTTGCAGCGTTTTTGAACTTAATACATACCTACCTACCTACCTACTAACATTTTGGCGAAACGAGTTGTTTACTTCTTACGGCCAGATATCGCTTGGAATGTCTCATAAACATAGGCAATGTTATAATACACTTGCGTACAGTACCCGGCATGCGTTGCAATGCCAGCAGTCCCACAGAAGCTCCATTCCAAATTTGGGCCTCGTAGGTTGGAAAGAAATTGGTCTTCAGACCTCATTCAGCTGATCAGGGCGGACACAGAACCCGTAAGTATCAGTAGGTATTCTAATGCAGAAACCTTTCGCTCAACGATCCAACTCACCAAAGTTTCGTCGCAATCGGATGAATGGTAGGTAGGGACCCATATAGGAACGCGTACGGGACAAGGAAGGAATGAACCTTCCATTCTTATATGGACATATAATATAAATATGGAAGTTGTTAACATCCAGGTATGGTTTCATATGCTCTGAAATGGAAAATAAACAAAATTTCAAAAATTCTATTGAAATGTTGGACCCATTACAATAGATACCAAGTCATCAAACATTCGCTAAATTTACACTTATTTGGCTGTGGGATGAAACAAAGAGTAGGTACCTACCTAACAAGAATAAGAGCCTAAAAAAGTAGGTACATATTTTTTGTAGAAATATAAAAGGAGTAGTTGTAACTATCTACCCACCTTAGTCCCCCATAAAAAATTCAATAATTTTACTGTATGATTTAGCTGCGCATGGGCTTGGGAAACCTGTGTTTTTTGGTTTGTGTTGTGGTAGGCAGGTAGGTACGTACCTATCTGGTGATAGGAAGGAAGGTAAGACCCATTGTTTTCATATAGGTAGACATTTTTTGAAAAGAAAGATTCTGATTTAATACCTAGGCACTAATTACCTATTCAGAGGGGTCAGGTCCGCTTCTACAGGGAGGTAGGTAGGCGTACAAGTTTTAAATAATGCTGCTCTTTAATGTTTAAATTTACTTATTACAGGTGCTCAAATTAAATTTAGCCACCTGAGCCAAAGTCGCTTCTTTAAGAAACCCTTAAATTTGCATGGGTAGGTGTACTAGGAAAGCCTAGATGTATTTTATCGGTATACTCCTTTTTAAAGCCTAAAAGATGTCGGTGTTGCTGTGCAACCAACAAATCGAAACCTGCGGTCTTCTTCAGACTTCAGTCATTATCCGTCAACACTTCGTTTCTTCTCGTTTTCAAGAAGCCAGCGGATTCCTGGCAAAAGGGCAGGCGGAGAATGGGGTCGCCATCTGCGGCAAGGCCGGTGAGCTGTTGGGTAATGGGTCGACTACCCAATCTGGAAACAGAAAAGTTCTGACACCGAAAAGAAGAAGCTTGCGAAAAAAACAACACCTGACTATAACAGAATATTGACTTGGTACCTACATTTTAAAGTACAACTTCATCTATGATAACATACTCGTATAGGTGGGAGCTACTATAGATGGGGTGGTGTGGATTTACGGAGAGACCTTCATTTTTCTAAATCAATGTATAAATTCGTTTAAAAAGTGGTCCTCAAATTGGCATGCAAATGGTTGATAGACTACCTAGACATTCCTTAGATAGGTAGGTACCTAACTCATTTGTAAGGAATCAAAATGTCGGTGTTTTATTGCAACCTACAAATAATTACAACACTAGACCCTTACCATTCATCATGGGCTCCATTATTCAGGTGAAAAGCGGACTGGCGCAAGCCTTGATTAAATATACCCAAGTAGGTAAGTACATATTCCTATATACCGATCTACCAAATAAAGTTATACGGGTGGGTGATTGCCAAAATTTTCAGTTCGGTTAATGTGCTTCAGTTGCCAAACCTATTAAGATTTATTAATTACCACTTATTACCTTAAATTTGGCGAGTGGCATCACGAAGGATTCAACATGCAATTCAAGTAGGTGTCTCGGTAGAATCCCATCTTCCAATCCTGGACCAACTATCTTTATTCTTTACCATACCTACTACATTACTCACTATCGGGTTTCAGAACGACAGACTGATATGGCAGACAGCCTTTTAATTCCCTAACCACGATGATTTCGTAGCGCGCTGGTTGTGTAGATAGGTACCCTGTTGCCGGATATATTTTCACTCTTCAAGGGTGGGGTTCCTTCCTACCAAACATTTATTCGCTGATTCGAATATAAATATATCTTCCTAATATAAAAGTTGGCAAATAACCTAAATAAAACGAACAAAAATTGAAAGTTGAAATTTATTGTTTTACGTGACAAAAATACCAATCAATATAACGGCTGCCAAGGTAGTTTTCTTGTAACCATTTGACTGTATCAAAACGACTAGGTAGCTGCATAACCGATGAAACCGATTATTGACCGAATATGAGAACGATTACCTAGACGATTTATAAATTTCATGAATACGCTAATTACTCCTTTGATTTGCATCACAATTTTATTATTTACCTATGCGTGTGATGAGTGTTAAATGTTTGTGAGTACGCGGATAAAAAGTCTGATTTAATAAAATTCATGTCCGATTTAATTAAATTAAATCCATGTCCATTTTCATCCATGCAAATGGATTTCATGAATTTCTATTTTCATCCAGTGTATTATGAATGTCAATTTGTTCATCAATGTCCATTTCGTGACTGTCCATTTTCATTTTCATCCACGTTCATTTTCATGAATTCCATTTTCCCATGTCCATTTTTTTAAATCCAAGTTCATTTAATTAAATTCATGTCTGATTTAATGAAACTCATGTCCGTTTTAATGAAATTCATGTCCGATCTAATTAAATTCATAGGTATTACGAGACCACCTTGGACCCAACTTACAACTACCTTAGGTAGACCGGATTTAATCTCATTTCAACTAGGTATACTTTCGTTTAGTAGTTATTGTCCGATTTTGATGAAGCTTCCGAACGTGGGACTTTCTGTAGGGCACCAAATCCACCTTCAAAATTAGTTAGATTATTTCTGCCACCCTTTTGTTCAGAGACTTCGTGATAAGCCAAGAAAACTTCAGGAAAATGCAGAGATTGCAGTAAGAAGGGGAAATATATGTACCTCAAAGAAATGTCTTGGCAAAAATGAAGTAGTAGAAAAAGCGGAATGACATCAGGTATGTAGGTAGGTACCTATTTATTCTCAAGTTCTCAGCAGAGGTAAAATCCTACCTAAAGAGATGTTAGTGCATATTTTAAGTAGAATGGATGTGAGCAGAATGAAGAAAATAAAAAAAACGCTGCAAAGTCCTTGTCACATGGGTTTATTATTCTATGGACATACCTACAGAAATTCTGGCTGTTCATTTATTGTTGCTGTCATGTAAAATAATTGAAATAGCTGTTTCTGATGGTTTCCACCAATGGTGGTACGCTCCTTTTTTTTAATTTTATTATTTTTATTATCGTTGATCATTGGTAGTGCCATTTAATTGTCTTGATCCACGTGTTGACACTTTTCCTAATGTTATTCTACAAATCGATGGTGATTTCAGACGATTTCGCAGGTTTTTGACTCATAAAAAATAAATTTTGGGAGCTGAACATCTGGTACAACCTCAATTTTCCACTCCTTGGTCAAAATCGACTTCATATTCGGTCTTCTCGTCCAAAGAAACATGGAAACCGATACTTCAAAAGCTCATGTTACCAACATGTTGCTAAAACGCTAAAGTACCTATTTTTACACACATTTTCACTCATAACACCCCTGGGTGTATTCCGATCGGGCTGAAAAGTTTCGGGACACAACTAGGGCCCAAATGGAGCATGTGTGCGAAAGAACGACTTTTTTAGACCGAAAATGAAGCCTGCACACGTGATACGGCGGACGGCGTACGGCGGACGGACATTGCATTTTTGGAATCTACGCACCTTGAAACGGAAAAGAAAAAAGTTTGAGGGGGTGTTATAAAAAGTTTTTGCTGAGCGATTACATAGGTGTATTATTCACAGAATAATAAACCAAAACGGAGTTATTCAAAAGTTATCTATTTCACTAAGAACCAAATTCATAGGTACTCGTTGTACGCCTTTACCTATATATACCGGTTTGGGTGATCAAACCATCGTCTGTAGTAGGTAACAAGGTAATAATAATAGTTATTGTTTGTTACTGACGATGTTTTGATCACCGAAACCGGTTTAAGGGTTGTTCTTTGTGGAAATAGATAACGTTCTAATAACGGCGTTTTCATCTGAAATTGGAAAAAGTTTATTCGTTTGAGATTGGATCAGTTTAACAACCAACGATGAACACGGGCGAAGACCTTGCGTACCCACCTACGTAACCTGAAATACGAGGACTAGAATTCTTTCTGAAACGAGAACATAAATTTATAATTTATATTAATTTGTTTGTTTTACCTCACGCTCATGTCAAGAAGTATTCAGTTTACTTACAGTTTTCAATTTTCTGCCAGTTGATCTTAAAATTCCAGTGAATTCAACCCGTTCTGCCTACAAAAACTGATATTTACTTGGCCGATTGGATTGGGGTCAGATAGTGCGGAAAGCCTCTTATTTAGTATTTGCAATGTGTAACGTTTTGATGTATACAGATCTCGCGGTGTTATAGAATGTTCGTCAGTCCAGGCATACCTACATTTATTTTAGGTTTGAAATTATTGGTAAATGTCAAGCAGATCTTGCTCGCCAACACAGGCGAGGTTATTCGGATTGTTTGTCTAGAAGTTTTGTTATTTACTTTGTAATTGTCTTCGAATAAAAATATTCTTCCTCTGTCTTGTTGCAAAATGAAGTGCTTCGGAGCACCCTGGCACCTCGAACGGTTGACCTCCACCAAGATGTAACATGAATCAATAAATGAGAAATCCTTTCGTTCGTATCTTTATGGGCGTTGCAAGGATTTCACGTTGGCGCAGACGAAATTCAATCAAATTCTGACAAAATTCATATGGGACACCCCGAATCTACCTAACCTCTATATTTCACCTCAATACCATTTTTCGATTATTCATGCGCGTTACAAGGATATTTCTTGCGCGCCTGGACATCGCACACTCGTTTGTCACTTGCAGGTCTGAAACGGATTGGAAAGTGGTTTTTTCTCTAGACTACATGCGCTGGTTGTCCCCCTCACTCATGAATTGAAAACAATTAGGGCGTCCTTCATTTGGAAATCTAGCTCCCGAGGGGCTATTTATGATTTTTGCTAGTCTTATTCACCATTGATCCCATGGTAAACCATATTATCATTTCAGTCATGAGATTTCCGTCACTATAAGGATCAGCTTATTTCCCCCAGCTTTGCGGCTTTAGGCACATTCATACGGTGAACGAACTGGTATCGTAGAGTACCTATTAGGTATCGTAAATTCGTATTGGTAGCAAAAACAAACCAATAATGTTTACTGGGTGAAGGACAGAGGATGAGAAATAACAAAGGTAAATAGAGAAATATGGTTTTTTATTTCATTTGAAAAGTGGGCAAGAATACAACATCATGTAAACTTTCATATCTTTAAAAAAATAAATAACTTTAAACATTAAAAGAATAACAGTTACGGAAAAATGATGCTCCGACATTTTCGAGGGCTTGGGAATGACTCGTTTTTTTAGCTCTCTCTAGAACCCAAACAACTCTTCATGTCAACAATTTGGCGTTATTTCACTACTTATTAATAAATTTTATTGCTTATTATTTTATTTCATAAAAAGTGCACGCAGCGCCAAACCAATTGAACAGGCTTAGGAAATTGTTACATCGTATTAGTTAATCAATTGAGTTAAGGCACCGATTACAGCACTTAATTTCATTACCTATTAACATTGACAAAAACCGAACAAACATTTCCAACTATTTCATCCCAAGAATGAGGAAGTATAAAAACTTATTCTCTACACAAAACACAGCATTCTATTCGTACATTGCAAGAACACAGTCAACAAAGTGAAATAGAGATTACAAACATAATTATCTCTAAAAACACATGCAATATCTACATATTATTAAACATAGGTAATAAATTTAAAATAATAATTTCTCAAAATTTTAATAAATATATTTTTTTAACCTAAATATGATCTTAGGTTTGATGATACATTCAGCTGTAATTCACAACAGCTTTTTCTTAATAGAGTTAGGTACCCACCATTTCGACTAGGTACGTCTTGTTTAGACCGTAGATTGTATCAACAAATAATATGAAAAATACATTAAACTTGAGTTGATGTATTTTTTTATGCAACTGAAGTTTAACATTCGGTATATCACATTTGTACTTTGAGAATTTCAATAAATATTGTTCAAAGGTAGAGGTTTGCAGGTAGTAAGGTTGTTTGAAGTATGCGTACTTTGAGACTAACTAGATTTGCAGTGGATTACAGGTAAGAAGCATTTCTTGGAAATGAAATTTAAAAAATCATATTAAATAAATTTAATAAATATAAATCGATCGGATCGCAGAATTTCCAATTTTGTTCCAAGGTTCAACTGAACGGCACTAAAAGCCATTTTAGAATTTAAAAAAATCAAATTTCCGACCAACATCTATACCACCAGAAACTGGACTGAATTACAACGTATATTTCACTAATAAGTTACCTACTATAAACAAGTGCTTATGGTCATTCGTATTTCAGAGAGATTTACCATAAATACCGATTCGATATTCACCGAAAAGAAGGGTTTGATAACGGAAGGTGATGCTCTTCACCAAATGCTCAGCTGATCTAGCGAACAACCAAATTAATTTTTTTGAAAAATGCGTGGACAAGAGATAATGCCGCCAGCCTCGAGAAAACTGAAGGTTTCTCAGCTGGAGAAGTTACCTTCATTGTGTGAATAGAATAAGCATTCAATAACCTCCCTGATGTGTTCTACTGATGACGGAAGGTCGTAGGGAAAATTCACTCGGATCTGGTTTTTTTAGAGAGCGGCTCAACCTACAAAATATTTCAACACCGTAATCGAACAAATAATTTCAACTGGATAATAAACTAAGAAGACCTTTGGGAGTACTAGGTGTGTACACATATTACGTTGTCACATTACAACATAGCGCTAACAAAACAAAAAAAGTGACGAATAGGAATCTTACAGTTTGATTAAAAATTGTCAATGCGACATCATACAATCACCACCAATAAGGTACCCACAAGTAATAAATTAAGAACAATATGAAACTTGAGCCATAGATTTGGCATTAGTAAGCAACATAAACTCATATGACAAGGTTCGAGATAGTAAATAGGTACTGATAATATTGTGAGGCGGTACTGAGATACGTGAGGTACTTTGTGACAGCTATTTGTTCTATTATTGATACATAAATAAACGCATAAAATCACATTTCAAGGATATTGAAATTAGTAACATTGGCAGAGCGCGAGATTCTTCTATGGAGAGGTGATGTTGTTATTTTCTGATTCTTGATTGTGGTTGACAATTTTGTTTCTCTGAGAATGAATGGTAGCGCTACCAATCACCTCCATCCATCTGTAATAAAAATGAGAAGTTCGATAAAAAGCGAATCAACGCTCTTGACTATCGTAAGTGGGAATTATCGGCTATAATTTACATTTCAGAAGCAGCATGGACAAAGCGTCATGCATAAATACATATGTTTGGATGTCTAATAGGTTATGTTGTTGTACAGCCATGTATAATATTTTCCAGAATCCACAATGTCTGTCCAAAACAAGCGCATTTGGTAATGAATTTCTGTCAACTAAAAGAACTCATAAAGTCCATGACTTCGAAAGAGCGGGTTAAGCGACGTTGCACCGTGGGGGCCGTTTTTCGGTAAAAACTTTTGACAATAGAGAGTTTTTCCTTACTACGGTGTCGGGACACCATGGTAAGGAATCTAGGGGAACTCATCGTGGATGCTAACTTTTTCAGGATGTCACGTGGTCTTAGTACGGTGTCCTTGGGCCTTAGTACGGTGTCCTTGGGCCTTAGTACGGTGTCCTTGGATAAAACGCACGGTGTCCCGGCGGTGGGGGGTAGGGGGTGGTTCGTACGGCCCGGGTGAAGCTCAGCTACCACTGTGAAGAAGGCCGATCACACGTCCCGTGTTAGCTAGTTCATGCGTTCTCCGCCTGGTTCGCGGTAATCGCACGGTGTTAGGACACCCTGCTAAGGCCGACCGTGGTAAGGCAAAACTCTCTAATTTCCATCCTTATAAGAGGAAAATAGCTGGATACCCGTGCGTTGCACGGTGAACAGGCAGAACTCCGAGTGCAAGGCAACATTCCTTACATCCTCTTATAACAGATGGCCGGTTCATCGCACAGAAATCATTTTGGAACCGGCGAACAGTTGGTCGTTGGAATCAGCGAGAAAATCTCTTTCTGTCAAATTCTGTTTCGACCAAAACCGCTTCCAGAAGTTTTACCGCTTATGTCACGCCCTTAACTACAGCGAAATGTAAACATTCTGTCGTCGTGAGGGACCACCGAGTTTGCGATTAAGGAGATTTGGACAAATTCATGTAGCCTGTGTTATCCGCCAGTGTTTGAAGAGACTACCGGAAAAAACCTCATCACGATTCAAAGAAAAACGGAGTTATTGAAAAAATAGTCTATTTCCACTAATACACGAAAAACGCAAAAAACCTGTTATACCGGTTTCGGTGATCATACCACCGTCAGTAACACACAATAACGTTCAGTCAACAGCCATCCACTCAAGACATTTAGCGCTGATCACGAATATATACCACAATTACGTTCCTATACCTAATATAAGTAGCTCCTTAACGCATTTTCGCAAAAGAAAAAAAACTTATTACACTTATTTTTCTACAGGTACCTAGGCATTTATCCCATTAGGACTCGTCTCACTGGTCATTCTCGCCCATTTTGGCTCGTTTTTCATCCAAAATACCATCACCATAGGACTCCTCGCAAGCCAAACCTTTACGAACTGTCACTACTACATTTCGAGAAGAGAAAAAACAAAAACAAAAATCGAGAAGACGTTCCCTGTAGTAGACTTCAAATACTATAGACAAATGAATAAAATAAATTTCATCTTATTCCAATAACGCCTGGACTTCGGCACTAGCCCGCAAGTGTTCGAACGTACTGGTGCAAGTACTGGGACTCCTAAGTATACTGCTCTGTTTTGGTTTATTATTCTGTGAATAATACACCTATGAATTCGCTCAACAAAAAATTTTTTGAACACCCCTCAAAATTTTTTTCCTTTGCGTTTCAAGGAGCGGAGACTCTAAAAACCCTGGGAAGTTTGTTATTCTTTTGGACATATACAGAAATGTTGGCTGTTCGCTTATTGTTTCTTTCATGTGCAACAACTGAATAGTTATTTTTGACGGTTTCCACCAATTTTGGCCCCCCAAAAACACGAATTAGGATCATAGTTTTTTTACAAACTATCTCTGATCATGATAGTGCCATTTGTCTTGGTTTACCTGCTGATACTGTTTCTAGTGTTATTATACAAATTTATGGTGATTTCAGACAATTTCCCAGGTTTTTGACTGACAAAAAAAGAATTTTGGGAGCTGAACCTTCGATACAACCTCAATTCTTCACTCTTTGGTCAAAATCAACTTCATATTCGGTCTTCTCGCCCTAAAAAACAGGGAAAATGATACCTCACAAGCTCATATTCACTAACACCTCAAAAAACCTCGGAAACCCCTTATTTTTACATCCATTTTCCCCCCATAACACCCCTGAGTGTTTTTCGATCGGGCTGCCGAGCTTCACAGAATAATAAACCAAGTGTCATAAAATCAAAAAATTTGAATTGAAAATTAATTACAGAGGCATCCAAGGACCATAGACTACAAAATGTCTGGAACATCGCATTAATTTCATGATTCACGGGGGAGATAATACCTCAACCATATTTTCTAGAAACCAAGGAAAGCAATTAGGGAGGCAGGTAGTACAAAGTTGAAATAGCTGATTGTAGAAAGAAGAAAAATCTTCACCTGTCGAAAGTGTACTGGCTTTCAGCTCGGAAGAAATATATGTGGTTTTTGAACTGCAATTTGAATACGAATTCTTTCGTAATGCCGTCACTCGGGGATGGGACTGAGACAGAATAACCGAGCAGTGGTAAGCTCGCCAGCGGTGCTTCGTCCTGAAAAATAGGATTCATTGGTAATACAACGGTCATGAACTTCCGGATAGTGGGGAACTTTTAGTTAGTTAATTCCTCTAGTTCCTAATTAGTCTCTGTCCTGAGCCAGAACGTTTACCTCCTGCCACTACCACCTCGCCTTGCCTCCTACTGAACGCCTCCACGTTATTCGAGGTCTAGGCCCCTTTGCCTGTATCCCTGTCCCTGATTCCAGTCCATAGTCTAATGCTCCAATGTGCCTTGTGTTGTGGCCGATCCAACTCCATTTTTGTTTCGTTAGCTTTGTTCATGCTGTACGCTTGGGGCTTGCTCCGAGCAAATTCAGTTTTCGCTTGAACCGAACTGGCTTGGTGTACGGTGAGCTCTGAATACGCTCGCTCAGAGCAGGGTGAGCCTGGAGCTTGTTCGGAGCACGGGCAGCTCGAACGGGTCGAGGGTGCATGCGCGGAACAGCAGTGCTCAGCTGTCCCTGGACTTCTCGTGGGGCACAGGAGGGCTTACTCAGGGCAGCTCAGAGGAAGCTCCCTGGTCAGCACGAACACCGAATCAGCTCGACTTGGCTCGGAGCTCGCCCTGGGTCTGCACGAACAGCAAATCTTTGCCTCACCCTTACCGTGCATGCCCGTGTTGCTCTGAACAAGCTCTGAGGGACTGCACGAGCAAAGCTTTTATCTCTTCCAAGATGGGCTTTTGGTTGGTCTGCGCCCACAGTACTACATTTTAAATTACTTCAGACCACCACACACCAAGAATCCGTCGCAAGCAACGGTTGATAAACTACCTACTGCAGCTTTCGCCGTCACATTCCACGTCTTGCATTCACAGAGAGGCACTGATTTTACGTTACTGTTGAACAGGCGAAGCTTGGGTCAGAGTACCCAATAAGGGTACAGTTGCGAGTACGAACCATTCGCTTTATGGATCCTGCTTTTAACATCTTCATCAGTGCTTCCATGAAAGTCGACGTTGCTCCCCAGAAAACGGAAAGCATCCAATCGGTCCACCGGCTATCCATTTACCTCTAGATCATTCTCTCGTCCAACGTTCATTAGAATTTCTTTGGTCTAACGGATCCAGCCATGGAGGAGAGGAGGTCTTCATTCCTGCGACCTTGATTCTTCGTTCCTCTACATCTCCTCTACCTCCTCCACAGCGGCTGTCAAGACCGAATTTTACGTTGGATTCCGAAAGAAAGAAGTACAGAAACTTCAATTTATAGGTACAATTTCGAGCAGAATTTTTAGACCAAAATTTAACATCAGTTTAAGGCTGAAACTTGCTTAGAACCTCAATTGTCCACTCTTTGGTCAAAATCGACTTAATATTCGGTCTTCTCGTCCCAAAAAACTAATTATTTTGCGATATGCTATTTGGACTTACCTGATATGTTTTGTAGAAGAACAGACAGAAATTCGTAAAAACAACCCATAGTTTCTGCCAACCGTTGCTATTCTTGAATTTTCGGAGTAGATATCCACTAAGTTGATTCTGAAATAGAGATAACGATTTGGTAAAATCTTACGTTGGTATATATTGTAAGGATCAGTTAGATGATGACCACTAAAAAAGAAAAAAAAAAGAAAGAAAAAAAAAGAAAAATGAGACAAATGTGAGTTTTTGTGGGTCAAAAATCAGTAAACATTTCTTTTTTTGTGGGTCAAAAATCAGTAAACATTTCTTTTTTTGTGGGTCAAAAATCAGTAAACATTTCTTTTATCTAGCACAAGCCCACCATGGAAGAAGGAAAATTAATGTATTTTTAGTAAGTATCCATTTCAGACTAAATGGAGACGGAATTTTTTCATCCGCCAGGGCACTACACCCTCCATGAGCGACACGCCCTCATTCGCCAGGGTATCAGGTTGATGCGGCAATTTGACAAGTTGAGAAAAATTCTCATACTGATTCAGAATTCATTGGGATATTTTTCAGAAAATTTCCAGTGGCTTAGGCAATGACAGTAAACTATGATAGACGTACTTGAGCAGCAGAAATGTGGTCTGTAAGAGATACGGACGTGTTTCTGTGCCAACAAACGTGAACAGTCGTATTGCTTCGCTGGGGGGTCGTATCATTCGAATTTTTATCTTTTTCACTCACATCGTCTGCTGAGTCTGCAACAGGGAATAACTGACATCAGAGGCATACCGACAAAAATGTTCTATGTAGGGACTTCTAATTTGTGATCAAATTTTAGGACCGAAATTCATGAGCCAGGACTTAATGAACTATAGGTAATAATAACATTTCTGAGAAAAAGGTCATACTTGAACATTTCAGGCTAAAGAATGTTTTGCTAGGGGAGTCTTCCCGTTTGGTGATTTCAACGGCCGATGAAATGTCTCTGATCCACTTGTTCTTCTCTTCTTGACTACTCCCACACACAGTTATGGCTCTGAAACAATGTCAGTGAAAGTCAACAGCTGTGACAATAATAAATGATAGAGTGAAAAAAGAACATACTGCAGACAGGTACAGCCAAAATAGCAAAGCCCAAACATACTAGCCAAAATCTGATGGTGGAACAAAACAATATGTACTTCAAAGTGAACTAACCTCTTTTCAGAGTACATGGTGAAGGAATTGGGCGATGGATTATCTTCTCTTTCTTCCAAGGTCAAACTTCGAAGAGGTAGTTGACCATGAACTTTGAACTTTTGCCCCACCAAATTACAGTAAAGAAGCATATCGGACAGCTGAAAAGAATCAAATGCTGAATGTCATAATAGCCAGTTTTGCAGGGGGTAATTTCGTGATAATAGCGACTTTAATCATTTATGGATAATCAAGGCAGCAATCTGAAAATCGAAGGAATTTCTAATAAGTAGAACCAGTGGTTTTTTAAATCATTTTACGTAGCATACCTATCATAGTACAAAACAGTATCATGTAGATAGTAAATAATAACAGTCTGAATGTTGCAGTGTCAACAACTGTAAGAGTAGCTATTGCACAACACCAGACACCTACCTAACAGAGACACCTACAGGTCTAGGATAAAGAATCCCGACTCAAACAAAAATAAATTATTACTATTACTGAAATAACAGCGAATCACACCTAAAATTGCTCATTATATTATGCTAAATCAAACAATTTTTACAATTAAACTGATTGAATAATAATATGTTAGTGTATAAAAGAAAACTCACAGACTTTACAATTTAGTACCTAAATCTCGGAAACCAAAAAAAACTAATTTCTATCGTACTATAACTACCCAATAACCTACAGTTATGTTCTTCAGTGTGTACTATAACAACCTAACCGATGTCTTGGATGGCAATATGGACGATGGCTCAGATGAGCACTCCATCCATCGAGAGGAGTCATGGACATGGAGTAAAGCAATTATTCTTACCTCCGCAGCCTATCTGACACCACCATCCATACATATTAACTCCTGTGTCCGACATTCAAAGGAGGAAAACTAAGCTGAGAACCACCACCATCCATATTACCTACCATCCAGGATGGTATGAAATGATGTTTTTCTTTGTTTCTTGCCTTTTCCTTCCCACTTCTATGGGAAGGTGATTTACTTGATTGTTTCTATACTATTATACTAACATCAAGCCTCGTACAACGTATTTGGTTGAACTAATACTTAAACAGTTGATGTCTGTGGTTCAGTGTCGCGGAATTATGAAAATCCAAAAACTATCGATATATCGATAGGTAGTTTTTTTACCCGATAGTATTGAAACTATCGATATAACCGACTACCGATATTCGAAATCACTAGTAGGTACCTATATACTGCCCATTTTATGTACAGGAATATCGAACATAAGGTATTTTCAGTAGGTATCAGTGCAATTTGCAATCATAATGGAGAAACATTGTTTTTCCAGAAAGTCAGTCCAAAAAATTCCTTATAATGACAGAGAAGTTCAATACTTTAAAGCTCTTCTACTTTTAGAATAGGTACATATATTCATATGTGTCCACGACCCTAGGAACCCATAGAATGAAGAAAATTGATGGGAATATTGACAAGATTTCCTTACCAGGAAAAACATCCGCTGTTGGTACCCTTTCTTTTGGGAAAACTTGGTTAAGCACCCTTGTCGAATGAAGGTCCTGTCATCGTCAATCAACTTCCCTTCAAAACAAACTAGATCCCGACTCAATTCGATCAACTGCACGAAATTTTCCTGTAACAGAACATACTTATAGTAAATGCATTGTTACTTTTTAAATAGGAATCTCAATCCACAACAGCTTGAAAACAGTAGTAGTGAACTTACGGATTCGGCAAGAACTTGGGACACTCTTTTATTCAGAGTCATAAGATCTGATTTGGCATCTTCAAGCTCTTGATAGTCGGCGTTCATAGAAACAAAGTGATCTGCCACTCCTGAAACAATCATCAATTGATCCAATTTGAGCAAATATCTTGCAGTTTCTACTCAAAAGAATTAATACTAGTAGGGACCTTTTGAATCAACGCAAAGAATCAACAACTGTAACATTAAGATTAAAACAAGATTCTTACGGTTGAGTAGACTAGAGTAATGCAGAAGACGCTGAAGAGGCTTCAGGACGAATAACGTTAATGGTAGATAACAAACTTTGTTCTTTTCGAAAGTAGCATACACAACGTCAAAAGTCCCCTGATTTAGGTTACCGACCAACGTATGCAGCACATCTCTAACCGAGTCTATGTAGTCAACGTAGATCTGGAAAAAATATAGGTTTAAAGAGTACGAGCAACTTACATCCCCCTGTATGAAGATCTTTCAATGGGGAACTGCAGTAGTTCTCACTTTCGGGATATGAATGGTACCTAGATTCTCAATAATGGAATAATAAGTGTGTAATGAGAGAATACGGCGTGGACTGGTCGAATTCTGTTAGTGCTAACAAATAATGCAAAATGAAAAAGACTGTAAGATTCGGGCAGGCAACAACTGCAGACTTCTTTCAACCCTTCATTGGCCCTGACCCAGGCTAGGACCCCCTAGCCCCCCAGCAAACGGACGGTTTTTGATAATACAAAGGGAAGTCTTCTGAAATGAGCAATAAAAAAAAATTCACTGGACTTGCCCAATGAGACAGTGGCGTATCCAGTAGAGGGGAGGGGGAGGGGGGGGGGGGTCATTTCCCCCCCCCCCCCCCCCCTTCACCATTGGATTGAAAACATACTTAATTCGTCACAAATTAAATTTGCAAGAATGATAACAATAAAAAAGTAACAGAAACAAATACAACAATAATAGATTAAACGGTAAATCAAACATAAATGAACAGTTGAACAATATATTACATTTATTTGATTACAAATGAACAACATATTTTCCAAGCAAACGGGGGGGGGGGGGGGGGGGGGAGTTGGATGGGATGAGAGGTGTTGTGTAGGAGGTTCCCAGACTTCCCTATAAAGGTTGCTTCACACTAAACCGGCGGCCCGTCACGAGATTCCAGCGGCTGAGATCGGTCAGTGACGGTCCGTGATTCCTGTTCACATTGAACAGAGTTTCATCTGTCATGAACAGTGCAAAGCACTAGTCATTTGTTAAGTTAAAACTGAGCAAATGATAATGTGTAACGTCTAATATTAAAGTATACACATATTTCTCATCAGTTGTTTGACACTCCTCTCCAATTTATTTTACTCCAGATGTTGTTCTTGAAATCAGTGTCCATGTACTTTGACTGGAGCGGCGGTAAAGCAGGATATAATATGTCCCCACTACCTCGATCAGTTTTTCATCACCCATGCTGAAGAGTATAAAATAACTATCTTAAAACTGAGAACGAACCTCAAATCTCACGGAAATGAAAAATGAGGGCCGTCAAATCCAGCAGGATATCATCACCAAGAAACTTCGAGATGACGTCTTGGTGACGGCGAGCGAACTTTTGGCGCCTGAACGTTGACGCGCTGTGTTAGTGAAACACCTCTCTTCAAATATTGAGAAGAATAATATTATATTTTACGCCACACCGGCCGACGTTCGTGACAGTGACAGACCGGCCTCTTGACGGTCTAGTGAAACGACAGGCTGCACGGCTGAGCACGGCACATGCAGTGCGTAAAAAATGCATGGTTTTGTGTTTATGATTTCTGCACTGACAATATGTCTTTTGTTACACAATCCAATATAAATAAAAACATTGTTGCCAAATAAATATAATTATGTTTCATCAGTATACATATCTTACCTAACGTTACCTTAACATTTAGTGCTTTTTTAAATTTACATTCTACTTTGTGAAGCCAAACCTTAAGTTTTATATTTCCGATGCCCCCCCCCCCCCCCCCCATTTGACAACCCTGGCTACACCACTGCAAACAGCAAACGATGACACTGAACTACTGTAACAATTTTACACTAAAGAACAACAGTCTACACTCACGTGTCGCTGACTGACAATGTTGCAGAAAAAATCGGAGAGCCTGGTATCATACGAAGAGCGGTTTTCCAAACTCGAAAAGTGGTACTCCATGTCCTTTAAAAGGGCGGAGTGGAAATCGTCGATCGGATCAATCAATTTCAACAGATGGCTCATGTAATTCGGTTCCTCCAACACTGAAGAAAATGCTTCTCGAGCCCACTGAAAAAATCCATTTAGAACGAGGGTTAACAGGCACAGGACTATTCAGCCAACTTCGCCAGCTGTAGATTAGAAAGGTCCAGTCAACGCTGAAACTTGAAATCATTGACAGTGCATAAGAATATAATAATCTATGCAGTCAGCAGCAGCGCATTCTAAGTAAATCAAGAGAGAACTGATTCTAGAGTTTCAACCTGGGATCACAGATGGCGGTGAACATAGTTTTGTCCAGGAACCCCGGGTTTCCAGTTCCTATCTACTGCAAATGTTACGAGTTATGACTAATCAAACTTTCCCCTTTTAATTCGTTTACTATTAATAACTAATTTCAGTCTTCCGCGGGAAGTCTGAATAGTTAACTATTAAAAAAGTCAAGTGTCATTATTAATTTTCCCCCTAGAACAGTTTATACAAAACACACCTGCTTTTCCTAATTTACCACAGGTACCTTATGAAAATCTACCACACTATACCCTTAATTACCGGAAACCCCCACAATTACCATATGTACTCAACACAGTTCGTGGGGACACTGCTAAACGGCAGTTGATTTTCTTGATTTGATACGTTGATGAAGGCATTTGTGATCTGTGCGCTCTTCATGGTGAGCTAGCTTGGCAGCTACTTATCTTCAGTTGCCACTTGTTACAAGTTTCACAATCCCAACCCGAGGTGATATAATAATCACACAGAATGCACTTACCAAGTTGATCAATTCCAGATCCCTCTTGTACGTCCGCTCCGTCATGAGCAACTCCTTCCCAATGAAATAAGCCTTGTCTGACGCTGTCTTCTGCCAAATGAAGATGATTTAATTTATAAATACACAAACCATGTTGAAACTTTAAATGAAAAATATATATGAGTACATGTTGTCAACTTTGGATCATACCTTTTTCTTGGTTTCTCTTTCCAATATTTCGGGTTTGTGGCTTTCATTCCCATCGGTTTCGGACTGCGGTTTGAGGTCTTCGTATGATCCACTGTAAAAGATAGGTCAACCGATGATTTCCTCATAGAGTATTTAAATGTTGATTTACTTTTTCTGCTCTTGGGCCATACCTAATAACTTATATATGCTGCTGTGTATGTCATGCATGGAACACCGTCACTACAGTTCATGCAATAACGAAAATGTTTCTGAAATGTCTGCGTACTACTAACTTGCTGTTTCAATGGGGTATTCCAGTCATTTTTATTCTTCTGTTCCTAAGTATATTGATTGGGGTTATCGAAAATCGGGTCTGTTCGTCGAGAAAACATTAACATAAAACTAGAAATTGGGAGTTCGAAAAAAAGGCGGGCTGTGACGTAGAGATGGAAATAATATAACAGCGCAAGTTTCCTCCAACGTTACTAGACCATTCTTGAACACTTGAATAACGAGCACGCAAGCACGCACATGCGCGCATGCGCACACACACAAGTCATGAAGTAGATGTAGGACCCGCACTTTTTCAACTGATATCTTTACTTCGCATTTCCTTCCTTATCCTGCACAATTATCTCCTTCTTCCACACTCCTCTTCAGTTACTTGAACTAAAATATTTTTAAAAAATTTCATTTGTAGACTGGAATACCCCATTGGCGCAAGCCTACCCTCAGCACAATTGTAGGTATTCTGCAGTATTTGCAGTTTACTGTATAACGTAGGTACCCCGAAGTATTCCCGTTCCAAAAGGAAAGTAAAGTAACAGCCATTCCAGGCTGGCGCTTTTTGTCTGACTGACCTGCCAGTGTCGCGGACGTGATCAGCTGTCCTCCAATGAGAGGATCAGAATTCGACCTGGACATTTTGCTCTTGGCTACTCATTGCCTCACCCCCTTGAGTAGAAAGGGGTTCGCCCAACAGCTACATGTTTACTTAGACATGTAACCACGTGTCACAGTGGTCACCCATCGAAGTACTAACCACCTGATAAGGCTCGTACCACAAAGTATATTGGGAGCTTTAACGAAACGTACCTACCCCAATAATCTATTACGAAAATGGGTAGTTGTCATGAATTGTTTACATTTCATCTCAATAGTTCATTATGTGAGAAAGAGGGTCATAGGACTGAATCAGGAAAATACGCCCCCTCCATATTTTCAGAGACTTTTCAAACTTTGAGGTTTCAGAAGATGCAGGGAAAGGGGCCCTGCTGTTCCCTGTAACGTTGAAGGGATACCTATGGGTTCTGATTGGCTGCCGGGTGGTAGCAGATGGGAGATGACCAATAGACGCGTTATAGTTGTGTGATGTAAGCAAGCGGCTTCTCTGAATCGCCTTTTTCTTTTACGTGTTTTTCTTCAGTCATAAAGCAACTTTTCCCTCAACTTTTCCAAATGCGTAGAGGAAGATGATTATAAATCAGTACCGAAACGGTTCTTTGTGGATACATAACTGCCCATTCAAGTTTCAAGATAATGGGTAACCTTCAACTGACCCGATAACAAAACTGCCACTATTTGTTACTGACACCGAAACTGGTAAATATAACAGTGACTTTTGTTCTTAGTGGAAATACCAAGTTTCAATAATTCCGTTTTGGTTTATTAATTCAATAATGAACCCTCAAAAATACCCCCCCCCCCCCCACATTTTATAGTTTGCGTTTCAAGGTAGGTACGCAGAATCCGAAAATGGAGTAAAAAATTACCCGTCCTCCGAAATTGACACTTTACTTAGTTACTAGAGAGTTCCTAAAGACTAAAGTCGGGAAGATGTGTTCGGATTTATCTCAACTGCGCATGCGCGTCGCCCAAGTTCAAACTTATTTCCTTAAGTTCGACTTATTCGGCCTTATACATAAGGCGCGTTATCTCCCAGGGCACAAACTTTAGGAATCGTCTTTAACCTTACTCAGGGGTAACAGTGCACAGCTTTTTGCCGCGTTTTGTCGTTTTTTTTAACGCGTCATGTGTCGTCGGTCCTCGCCATCGCCAGCATCTTTCAAAGAATTTGCTAGATTGTTGCGATATCAACTTAGGATAAAAAAGAGAGTATACCTACCTATGCTATGTAATGGAATGGATTTCGCGTTGTGCTAAGTTAAGTGACGTTACTTTTTAATTCACTCCTACCCCCACCACTTCTGTCAAACCGGACTTATTGGTTAGCATCCAAAGGCTGCTCGCCTTAGATGTGGCCAAAAGATATGGCCGTTCCCTAATGAACTTATCTCTTAGAAACTCTCTAATATGAACAAAAATTAATGAAATATGGTTTGTAGGTTCCATCTAGTTGTTCACGAAGCTCGGCGTTACTGTCAGTCATCGCTCAGGCCCTGAAGTTTGAACCAAAAGCTTTAACAAGAGTATGAACTATAGGGTATACCGTATACATCCAGCCCAGGTATCACTGCTAGGGAACAGCTGATTATAAACATGCATGGATGTATGAAACCGAGTTGTTGTTCCGTGATATTATTTCATTTGAAGAAAAAAAAGAAGGTATATTGGTTTTTGTTGATAGGTCCTTGTTTACCTAGGTAGGCAACTAGATATTGTTGATAGGTACTTGTCTGTTTTTCATGGCCAAATAGATCATCAAAATTAAGTGAAAATTTTGGAATATGTCGAGGGTCCTACTTAGGTTCAGCGACCATCGGAATTGCGAAAATGACCTGGAGGGGCCGAAATGGTGGGTTACAGGAGGGGCAGAGGAAAAATGCAAAAGTACATTATTCATGCAACTGATGGCATTTTTGTCGTATTTAATTGAGGGTCTTACATTAATAGGAATTCAGTGATTTACACGGAAGGGGAATCTATACAGGAAAATAATAAGCACCTAGTAATTCGCAGCGTTTGATGGGAGGGCCACGAAATTGTACATAGGTATCATAAATGTATTCAATACCTAAGGTTATTTGTATATACATGGAAATTATTGAGTTGTCCTTCCCCAGCATTTGGCTAACCCATACATACTAAGGTATTGTCGGTCCCTTAGTAAACATTGTATCTACAGACTAAAAGTCGATGAATAACTAAATTATCTTATTTACAAATAATCTTAAACAATTTTTTAAAAGATTATTTATAATTATGATAATTCAGTTATAACGATAATTTAATATTTAGGATATCAATTCAGGCTTACCCACATTTCTGTCATGATATTGGAAACAGACAAATGATGAACCACATTAATGATTTATGATGAATATTAATGATGTTGTTAAGAATGAAATACCAGTTTACCTGTTGGCGGGCAGAATAGATCCATTTAGCTTTGGAGGCTGTGGTGGGACGTGATTATAGTTCGTGTTTCGGGCATTCATCGACGTATCATTCAGGCTCGCACTTCCACTATCTATAGAAGGATTTTGGATTTAGAAACGAATTTAAAAAAAATGGATATATGCACAAACCAAAGAAATAAAATGAAGCTTGGAAATTGAACAAAATTATAAACCAAAACCGGAGCGAAACGGAAAAGAACCATTGCCCATCAAGTGAAATTTAAAAACAAACAGCAAAATTTGGAAACAAAACCTAGAGGTCAACAAATTAGATCAGTAAGATGATAAATACCTATGTACATAGTTGTGCAACTACTACATAGGTAGGTATTAACTTGGCATATCGAATGTCTGATAAAAATACTAAACAAAATATTTAATAACTTTATAACATACCTAATGAGAAAAAATAGATTAAAAGTAGTAATAAATGAAAAAATAAAAAATGGAATACAGAACTTAAGCGTGAAAATGTATGAAATATGGAAGACAAAATATTATTAGGAAATAAGAATAAAAGACTGGAATCACAATCCAACAAAACTAAAGGTTCAGTGAGTGTAAAAAATAAATTCATTACATGAATTCTAACAATGAGTGATGGAAGTTTATAATCATGGTCTCAATCACTCACATGAACCACCAAGGAATGTACCCTCTCAACAATATTAGCACAGGGTCTAGGTTATATATCATCGCCATAGGGGAAAACGCCAACCAGCTCGAGATAATTTACCTAGGGTTGTCATTTATAAAGATAAGCAATACACAAATGAATAATAAACATAAAAAATGAATAGATGAAAAAAAAACAAGGATAGCAAGACCCATTCGAAAAATAAGATAAACGCCAAAATAATATTGTCAAGATTGATGAACTATAAATCGATTGTATGAATGAATGCATTAGTGATTCGTTAGAAGCAACATACGTAAGTTAGGCAGTTTAGAAATAAATACCAGGCGACTTTTAAAATTAGTTTTTATTCGCTTTTTTTAATGATTTTTGTTTTCTTTTTCTCAATCAACAGTTACTTATAAAATTAACATTATAGATAACATCGTTGTGGATCACAATAGGAAAGAGCGATCACTGTCACTCGAAAAACAAGGGAGGAAGAGATGAATATTTAGAAAAAATCCCACATATCAAAAAAGTTCAACAACGGAACGATAGATGAATAAATGTACGAGAAAAACATAATGAACAGACTCAGTATTTTCTTTACAAAGTCAAATTCATACTTCGAAACTTAGAAGGAACCCTGTTCAAAAATCGTTCAGACCCGTTCGCTTAATACTGTAAATTGACTTCAATTGAAGGTTATATTTATAAATAAGTTATTCGAGCGTATCGTAGGTACAGACCTCAAAATACAGAACTCAAAATTCCGACTATATCATTTAGAAAGTAACGTACACGAAGTAAATATTCCAAAAACAAAGAAGATATCAATATTACCCTCTACAAATAAGACACGAGTTTACAAGAAGATGAAATTTGCTATGAAAATGGGAAAAACATTACACGTAGATCAATTAAACGCATTTCAAATGGATACTGTTGAAAAATGAAGCGAGGATCAGACGTTCTCAGACAAAATGGCGAATTTTAAGGGAATTATCAACCCTACATTGACACCTACAGCTGTTTATAATTAAATGCGAGAAACAAGCAAGGTATCATTCCTAAATTTGATTCAAGAACTTGACTGAATCGAGAATATGTATGTTATTTTCTACTTATATTCACTCGAGAGTGGACTCAATAAAGGTGGCAAAATAAAATTAGGTGACTCGAAATCAACTGAAAGAAGAAAACGAGCACAAATGCATAACATGACATCAAGAGAGTTAGTTCCGCTATAATAGAAGTAGGTACAACAACTAACACATTTTCCAGACCGGAGCTGAGACGAGCCTTATCTAAAGGATAGATTATAATCCAGTCAATATAGGCAAGAAGAGAATTA
Organism: Leptopterna dolabrata; assembly: GCA_954871275.1. Classification (NCBI taxonomy): domain Eukaryota; kingdom Metazoa; phylum Arthropoda; class Insecta; order Hemiptera; family Miridae; genus Leptopterna; species Leptopterna dolabrata. Next base: position 9,801,425 of record OX940983.1, on the reverse strand, counting down.
TTTACTGCTCAGCTATAATCATGACACCCCCAGCAGTAAATAATTCTCTTCTTGCCTATATTGACTGGATTAGCTATATCCTTTAGATAAGGATTCTCAATTTCCTGATTTTCTAGACCTGGTTTACAGGGAAAAAATGAAATGGATAAAAAAATTAACACAATATCTACCTCTTACAATAGGATCACAGTAACAGATTTTTAAACAGATAGTAAAAGGAAATCTTTCTTTGTAACAATGAAAACCTTGTTTGTGATTTTACGAACATCCATGGATATACTTATATAAATAATATTACTTATTATTTATATAAATAATTTACTTATTATTTATATAAATAATACAATGAAAATACCACAGGAAAGTATGTAAGTATAATAAATATAAAAACAAACACGAAATAGAAAGAGTGAAGTTGAGTACTGACAGAAGGGAACGTATACGTATACGTCACATGTATACCTTCTTACTACAGCTTGTACACATGGATGTTAAACCAACTCCAAATTGCCTGATGGCATACTAACAGGGATCTATGTAGTTACATGCTGTGAAATAATATATAAGTTAGTCCAAAATCTCAAGAACGCGATAACAGAGTACCATCTGATCCTCACTTCAACAATTATTCCACCAATATGCATTTCGTTACTACTCACGTTTCTCTTTTTTCACCGACTTCCGAGCGCACAAATATTTATTTACCACGCACCAAATCACCATTATTCATTACAAAGTAAGTCCAGGAAACCAGTAAGGTACGAGCAATTACTAGAATAAAATTAATACTGTTCTTTCTCCATTAATGCTGAAATTCACCATTTTCTTACTCTCCTTCCGTTGGGAAGAATACAGGCATTTCCTCAACTTGCAACATGATATGACAAATATAAGTTACGCCAGTTTTATTTTACAGTCGAGTGGAAGACAACATTTAGCACTTGACGCCACAACAGCACGTGGCACCCATGTTCAAGTGCAAGGACTTCAATAAGGGACGTAAGGGGAAAACAAAATTGGCACATGAGAACGTTTTTTTAAGAGGAGATGAAGTCTATCAAACTTCAAATTATGGCAGCAAATCTTCTAAATTAGTCCCACAATTATTTCAGACTTGAATTCTTTGGAATGATAAACATTGTCCCTTCTAAAAAATGAAACACTTAATAAAAGAAAATGACTAGTTTGGGGGGGGGGGGGGGGGAAGGGGGATGTAGACACATTCAGGAAAACAAACGGACTGGTACTTTTCCTCAATAGTAGGTAATGAAAAGACAATGAATCTCAGAACAAACGAGAATGTAAAGTTTGTCTTGATCGACTCAACCGTGAAAGCATACAAGCTACATCGATATACATTGGATTTTTGTTATAGTTTACTCCTTTTAGGAAATATTTTGCAACATAGTGAACATTATGACCGAGCAATCTCAAATCCATAGGTACATAAAGTTGGGAAATGAAAGTTTGATACAACAACTCGCCACTCAAGGCACCTCCCTCCACAGCTACATGATGTTCCACGAAAAAAATAAAAAATTTATTGATGCCTACCAGATTTGGGAAGAGAACACGTTGTGATGACCATACTGTTAAGTTGTGAAAGAAGAATTAGCTGTTCATTTCTTAGATTTCATGTACACTAGCAGTGAGGTACTTTAAAGATAGGTATCAAATACAATGACTACCCGAACACTTTCAATGAACAACTCTCCCCCCACGCAAACCCTTTAGGCCACAGTTGAACGAAAACACAATTTTTATGACACGAATTTGTCCTCATTGATATTCTCTAGATGACAGTGGCGTAGCCAGGATTGTTGAATGGGGGGGGGGGGGGGGGGTGTTATCGGAAATGGAAAAAAGTTCCTGTCATGTAGCATGGCTGTAAGAGCGAATCTTCAAAGAAATGTGCCTGCTATGGTGTAGAAAAATGACATAGCGAGTAACCATACCACTTTTCTTAAAATTATGTAATTTTTCGTCATCTTTGCCATTTGCACCCATGTTTGACCCTAATAAAGTCAAATTTGACCCAGTTGCTTTTGAGAAAAATAGTTTTATCATCGAGATAGTCCCTCCGTCGTGATTAATCATCCCACACAACGTCGGGTGAATTAATATTGATTTTTAGCCAGTAATACCAATTTGTTACCCCCAAAAACCAAAATCTGACCCCTATTCTGTGTGAAAAACAACTGAAATTGTATTTTGCTGTCTTTACTCACCCTTCCAAACCACTTCCATTCATTTTCTATTGCAATTTTAGCCGTTTTTACCGATTTTGCCCCCTAACAACTCCAATGAACCCCTTGACATTTTTTAAAATTGCTCATTTTCGAACTCATCCTTTGTTTGGCAATACAAACGTTGTGGACAAATTTGGATTTTTATCATGTACCCAAGGACAGATATCTGGAGTGGCACATAAATATACATAATATATAAATTTTTGTTAAAATCAAGGGAAACAGATTTGCCTATAAAAATATTTCAAAAATTCATGTTCTGAAAATGTTACTCATTGTAATACCTTCATTTTCTTTGAAAATTCGCTTGACATTACAAACAAAGCTGAATTTAAATTAAATTTTGCAAAGCACTAAATTTTACAGGTAGGATAAACTGATGAAATAAAACATTTATTTAGCAACAATGTTCGCGAATTTTCAAGGTAAATGAAGCTATTGCAATGGATTCAAAATTTTCAGAACATGAGTCTAATTAGGATTTTTGGGGATCAACATATTCATCTGAAGTGTGGGATGGTGACGGTGAGGGACTTTGAGGGGACGGTGTAGGTATTTCGATAAGCATTTTTGTCAAAAAGATTGGGTCAAATTTTGGGGACAGATCGTTTGTAATCAAATAAACGTAATATTATTCAACTGTTTGTTCATGTTTGATTCACCGTTTAACCTGTTATTGTTGTATTTGTTGCTTTTGTGATTGCTATCATTCTTAAGATTTAATTTTAATTTGTGATAAAGTTTTCGAGCCAATGGGGGGGGGGGGGGGGAGAGGGTTAGTGGGGGGTCATAAGTACGCCTGCTACCTGGCTACGCCACTGCTAGATGATGATCCTCATATTCTATCGCCACATTCCTGTTCATACATAACAATGTATATTTACCTGCCCAACAAGTGATCAATGATCTTGGATGCTTTTTTGCGCGTAAAAACACAGTCCAACTGCTTAATTAGGGAGCCAAACAAATTTTCAATAAATAACATCACACTTCCTCGATGACCACTACAGGCAGCCGTTCAAGTGAAAACCTTTTACAATCCGAGCTATCAATCGCTCAAAAATGGTGAACCTATAAATGGCGCGGTGGGCCAGAGCTTCGGCAAAATGATGTGCTGCAAATATGTTTGTAATAACAACGATTCGTACGTAAACAAAAAGTTAAGATTTTTCACAGAACTGTGAAAAACAGTGAATTTTTCTAGTTCTGTGAATTTTTCTATAGAACAAAATCCACTTATGTGACGATTGAATGAAATCAAGTGCGATTATGATTGTCAGAGTCAAAAACTCATTCAGCTCAAATACAAGAAGTGTATAGATTCATTCAGTGCAGAAATTAAGAAAATCCTTCCATACTCGGGTAGCATATGTTATTAGAGTCATGAAGTAGCGAAGTACTTCGATATCGTAAAGTTTTATGGGATTACAATTTTATGATAGCAACGGCAGAAACAATATTGTACACATGTACAATATGACTTGGTGTTGCTTTTTAAATTCTTAATTAAGAATTACCTATTTGAAAAACATCTGAATGTTAATAAATGTAAAACGTGCTAAGAAATAATGAAAAAATCATGGCTCACCAAATGGATTCGAACAATGAATGTTTTCCGAGATAATCGAAACAAATAAGTCGGCTGCAGACACAAGAGATGAGTAGATATTGAAGATGACATTCAAATCTCTTGGAACCTTAGCAGAATATGAATCGACGTTTTACACAACCCGAAGGAAAGGATTACAAAACAGTATCGCCTGGAAGCGCTTCAGGTCAAGGAACTGCCAACCACTCATCAATGACACTAGTGGCTGACATCCTAGGTTTTGGCTGTCCAGAAGATTTTTATCTTTTATGATGTATGTGTGATGTGTTTCTTTTCAACAACACGAAAGATGATAAAAAAAATGTATATATGGTTATGTTATAGGTAAGTACGTATGAACTACATCACTCGTGATGAAATCGTGGGAAAAATCAAAAACTTCCTAGTGTTCAGTACAGATAAGTACTTAATTAACACAGAAAAAAACAGACAGGCACATAAATATGCTGCACACTTCTGGCGGAAAATTGCACGAGCATAAACCTTGACTTGTAGCGCATTCTGGCTCAGTTTCAGCCATCCCTCCTCCCCCAAAAAAAATAATTGTCGGGTTTTTTGGCACACCCAATTAGAATCAAAACTACAAGAGAAATGTTCACAGTTGAGTCATGGTTAAATGTAATGTTTTCCTTCTTTTTTCCTGTATAATCCTTACATTGCAATGATTGCTTTGAAGGTCGATGCTTCCAAAGTCATCACTGTTATATTTTTTAATATAAGTTTCTGAAAACTTGATCGACCAAACATCATGTCATTATGAATAAATATCTAAATACATAGTTAATAATACGCGTATAAGAAATTTCTTATTCAATTAAACAATTTAATAGTTTCTGTTGTTGCACTCAAGTATTTTTTCACAATACATGCTCAAAACATAACGAACATTCATATAATATTTATATATACCCCTAATCACTATTGAGCATTAAAAACGACTATTCTTATTTAATTTAAAAAAAATACAACAAACGAACTATATTAAGTGTTTCAATTACACAAATGAACTCACGTAACGCTTTTTACAAACAATAAATTTATTGAGTTTTAAGTTGATTTTAGCAGAGCTGGATTCGGTTTTTACGAATGATGGTTAAGGCCACTTGAAAATGCCTTATGATCATTTTGAACGTTTTGCCGCAACGGTTAATAACAGCCTCCTTGTTTAGGTTGATTAATTTTACGATTGATTTATATATTATATTGTTAAAACTTGATTGAGACAATGTTGAACTACAAATCAATGTTTGAGAGCTGAAGGGGATGGACCCGTGGGTCAGAAGCTATGGCTACCTATATTTTAAACCCCAAAGAAAAACCATCATCAGTGGTGAGGATGATAGTATTCCATGATCCCACACACCTGTGAATTTTCAAGTTCGTTAGAGCTAAATGTAGGATACTTCGGGATTTTTTCTGAACCCTGTTTGATATCAAGTAACAGTTTGAGGCGAAATAATAATTATTCATAGGTAGTTGATTTTAAAACCGAAAGTTTAAATAATGGTACTTGATACATGAAATTACATACTGAGGATCTATCTTCCCTTTGTTGACTACCAGGTATAATTTTAAGCTATGGAATAGGGGAAGAAGATCTTGTCAGCATGGGAGGAAGCTAGAAGATATCTACATTCCATTAGTTTGTTCAACTAAATGAATCTTTCTCAGTTAAAAGTATAAATCCTATTCTAAAGAAAATTCAGCCAACTTCTGGCCCACAAGTATTGTTCATCGAATTTACCGAACAAGAGTGTTTTACGACAAAACCAACGTATATTCAATCACTTTCTTTGAAACATGCCTGAAAGTTGAGAAACTTTCAGGCATCCAGCTGAACTAAGTGCTCTAGAAAAGTCAATAACAACGTCTAGCCTCAAAAATTCTTTTATGCAAAGTTTTCTTATAGTATGTAAAGCTGTAAAACGCACAGTGGAGAATCACATTATTTACGTAAACATTCAAATCTTTTTTGACATGAAAAACGTTCAACACCTATTTACACAGTTTAGGCCAGTCACGCACCGAACGTCAAAACAATTATTAAATCATCTTAATAGGAAAATTAATCGAAACACAACACGATTCACATCAATCACACCGCACTACAGTTTAACGCTCATGATGCGTCCGATATAGGTAGGTAAGTACCTAAAACCTCACTCACATGTCTATCGAAAGTGGAAAGAAAGGATGAAAATTTCAGTTAGACTACAATACTTGTCACATTAACAACCGTTCAACTAGGAGCCATAATAATTAAATTAAGAAATTGTCAATTTTAAACGATCGCCACATACATTCCATATTTTCTTCCAGCCGAAAGTGTCTAAAATTATCAAAACCTGAACACGGTGAAAAGAAAGGTTCAACTGGAAAAAAATCGTAGAAATGGAAAAAACTGGTAGAAACGGAAAAACCAAACTAGGAAGTAATCTGAAATCATTTAGCAACTGGAGAGAAGGTATCATACCCTACACAGAAAGCGTATCAAAACTTATCCACATGAGCAAAGAAAGGTGAAGATGAAAATGACAGGATGTCTAGAGGTAGCTTTTAATTTCCGTGATTTCCAATTATATATTATTAATCGTTTATCATACCAGAACCAAACATATTACATGTATATTATAGATGGCAAACCTAAAATCGCCTTGAATAAAAACCGTGAATACCTGACAATAATGCACAAACTTAGCGACCATTGGAATGTAAATTCTAAATAGACCGAATATTTTTTAGGCCTCTCAAGTGAGACACAGTGTTTTCAAGAATCCCATCAAAGCCTTTTGGGCGGTTCCGAGAATGTTCTCAAAACCGAGATTTTCTAGATTTTTCTCATTTTAATTAATCTTTTGCCATAGATTCTCTGGGAAATCCATTTAGATTTTAATAATCTCACCAAAACTTGCCGAACGACAGAATGCAAATCATGAATATACCTGAATTTTTACTATTGAATATATTCATTCAATATATTCCAGGTCACTAGACACCCGGCATCAAACAGAAGACTATCGATCGATCTACCAAGGAATAGCGAACATAAGTAGTTGAGAGTATAACTGAATAATCGTTTTCTACATAAATATCCCCAAAAGCCCACACATTCTTTCGTGAAAAATTTCCTGATTTTCAATTCCAATACTTGGGTAAATATTGGTTTGGTAAACACAATAATAGGAATGAGGAAAGGAGGACGCTTTTTCCTATATCCCAATCCACGTTTTTTACGGTGGTTTTTATCACATGAACCACACAATTTCAAACTTTATTAATAATCTTATGAATAGCGAACAGGGAGATGATAAAATTACATCCTATACACGCACAAAATTAAATGCTGAAATGTATATTGAATGATTGGTCGACAACTCAGGGTTCAAATTTGGCAGCATAGTGTGAGAATGCGGAGAGCTACCAACTGCTACGAGTAATACGAAAAAAGTCTGTTGAATTTATAGTATAATTCAGTTCGTTGACATTCACGCTTTGATTGAGAGGGGAGTTCATGCAGGGTGGGTAATGAGCAAGTTGTTGGGCACCAAGTTAGAAACCGGTATCTTTTCAGATAGCGTGAGAGGGTCGAATTTAAACGGAGGATTGTTTGGACATGTGGGACTGATTGGAACCAGCGGCTCGTTTGGTGGTGGCCACGACGCTTGGTGATGACATCGAGAGGAGATGAGTGTCGCTTTCGGTGGCCGCTCGCTGTCGGCGTTTCGGAGGGACGTGCCTCCGCCTTTTCGACACCCTGGGGATGGTGTTGGGCGTCGACGGGGGCTCGCCGAGCTCGAGGGAAGACGATGACCCGTCACTCGGAGGGCTCTTCGCCAGGGAGTAGTACGAGTAGCATTTGGCTCTCGCTATGGACTTCCCGCCTTTCGGACACTCCTGATAGATGTTCTTGCATGCTCTCCTCTCGGATTTCGGAGTTTTCCTCGACGAACCACCTGGCCCTGTTGGGCTGGGGAGATTCACGAATCTTTTAGGTACTTTCGCGCTTTCATCGGACTCCGAACAGGGCGAATCGTAATCGTCAAATGATCTCTGAGGCGTATGATAACTCCTTCTCCTCAAATTCATCGAATCATCAGAATTCTTACGAGACGAAGTCAAAATTTCAGTAGACAAAGAAGAACCAAATTCAGCAAGAGAGCTGTCTTCGGATTTAACAGGACATGCATAATACGAACAGTGTTTAATTGTAGTACCTGTCGTACTGCTAGAAAAGTCACTAATCCCAAGCGATGTATCACTTGAATTTCCAGTTTTCTTCATTTTTACAGCCAATCTCACAGTACTTTCCTTAGTGGAGGAGTCAGGACCATCTTCTTCTTGAAGAGTCTTGTTATCATATTCTGAACCAGACGAAGATTCGTCGTAATCTGGTTCTTGAGTAATCATAACTTTAGTCGGTTCTTCAGGCCGGAGTTCCATGTAGTAGGTTTCTATGTTACTGATCACAGGAGTATCGAAAGATGAGTTTGGAGGTGACGGCCACTCTTCATCGTGTTGGAGCAGGGGTGGTGGAATGTTGAAGCACAATGGCTCAGGGGGCAAAGGCGGCAAAGGATGTTCTTCTATTTCCGGATTATTTGAACTTGGGTCCGAAGACAAACTAGGCTGCCTATCACTTGACATCATAGATTCATCTTCAACTGACATCGACCTCGAAGAAGGTTTTGTTGAAATATCATCATCAAAATCAGATCGTTCCTGTTCGGAAGTCGTCGATCTTTCCGATATTCGTGATAGTGTTCTAGACAACCCAAATACCCCACCACCTGAATAGCCACTAATAACAAGCTCAGCACCGGCGACTGAATATCCAAATCCTTGGTAGTCGTCCTTTGCTGAATTACTACTTCCTTCTTCCTCGTCAGCAAAATGTGAGCAATCATCAGGAGGAAAAATCCCTTCTTCCAAACTTGAAGAACCAGAACTTTCCAATGAAAAAGGTTTTAATGTAGCCTTGTCGGGTTTGATACTAGACGAACTGGACACATCATCGTCAAAACTTCTTTTTGGAGGTATTGATTTGAATTCGGGGACAGGTTCTACAATCTTCTCGCAAATCGAAGACAATGGAAGGAGCTCAGGTTTCTCATCGAATGATTCGTCACTTAGCGTTGTTTCAATTTCAGGAATTACAGTCACAGGATCAGGCAGCGGTGTGGGGACTGGCACAAAATCAATAGAGAATGGTGTAGTGTCAGAAGGGGGTGGTGGCGGAACAATCTGTAAATCTGAAATTTCTAATTCGGATATATGAATTTCAGAAATGTGTATGTCGGAAATTTGGATATCTGAGATTTGTAAATCTTCACAAATGGTTGACGAAAATGTAATAGTCTCCGTGTGGATGCCAATGGGGGTACAGATGCCTAACGGTTGAGTATCAACAGGTGGTACCAAACATTCGTTGGTGAATGCTTCATCATCCTGATCCCAATCTTCCACATCAACAGTTGGGATTCCTCGGTTTTCGTTTCCTTCAGACTCAGTTGATATGTCAACTGAATAGCTCTTTGTGTTTTTAAACGAATCCAATCGCTCTTGCCTAGTGCTTGGCCGTCTTTCCGTAACCTCAACATTAGGGGATGGCCCTCTGGGAGAATGTTCATCCAATCCTGCAGACGATGTTCTCTGATGATCTCTACTAAGAGTGAACTCTGTGACGTCACTACCTTTCCTGCTGTCGCTAAACTCGAAAACATCATTTAAAAAGCTGCTGCTGTCTTCATCATCACAAATTTCACTTGGGCCTCCAGAATCCACTGTATCGTAACACTGTGACTCAGGCACCTTCTGTTCGTCACTCAACTGGTTCGCCATGTAAGGTTTACTTTTATAACTCGGACTCAAAAGTGTGACCTCAGGAATTTTCTGATCCTGATCAATGAATATGATTTCAGTTGGGTACATTTTTGTACAAGGTGGTAATACGACACGATAATTTTCCAATACCGACTGAACGACTGTTGCAACAGGTTGACAGACTACAGAATCTTTGTCAGTGACCCCCGAAACACTATCAGATAACATCTGAGTCGAATCAACTTCAATAACCTTCACGAATTTGTTTGAATCCTGTATAAGCGGTGATAAACTGGACGTGTCTTCTTCCTCTATGATATTCTCCCTGTGGATATTTTTGACAGACCTCAATGTTTTTTCTTCAAGCTCAACACCCTCTTCGTTGTCCACAGTGTCATCCCGACTTGAAAAAGAAGTAACTGGTGGCAACCTTTGTAAAGACACAACAGGAGCATCCAAAGATTTTGCTCTTCTTGAACTTGATGGAGACTGAACATTCATGGGAGCAAATGCAGAGCCTTCAGAAAACCCCAATCTAGCAAACAGAATGGGTGACCTTTCTCGTTTACTCGATATCGTGGGGAGTTCGCTAAACTTTTTCCACACAAGTTCTGGTGAAGTTAGTTTGGAGTTATCAGCCACCAATTCTGGTGTTTTAGCAGGTTTGGAAGTTTCTTTAGTTATATCATATTCTTTCGTTCCAATAGGTTCAACTTTTTTAACTTTGGTCTCCACGATTGACACAGTCTTTCTCATTTCTTCCCACTCTTCTTCCGGCGCTTCTTTTATCCTTTCAAAACTCATACTGCTACTAGCGGAAAGGGGAGCAGTTGAAATCGGGGACTTATCTTTTTCAGGCTTAATATCAAAATCCTTCTCCGACTTCCTATCATCATCACTGCATTCGCTCAATTGAGACCTCGTCGCATTTATCTCGACATTCACTTCCATAACATGTCTTTCCATTTCTTTATGATCTGGTTTTGGAGAGACCTCAATAACTTTATCCTGTTTTTGAACCACAGGCTTTGCTAGCCGAGAATATCCTTTCTTTTCCCTTTTATTATCATCCTTACCTACTTTGATTATTTCAATTTTATTCAGATCTTCGTGTTTCTTCTTTAAAGAATCTATCACTTCTTGCCTCCTCAGAATTTTATTGTGGTATTCTTCACTTTTTTGACGCTGTAATTCTTCACTTTTTTGCTTCCTGAGTTCTTCCGTTTTCTTTTTTTCAAGTTCTTCGCTCCGTTGTTTCTTCAATTCTCTTTCTTCTCTAGTCTCACGTACAACTTTACCTTCAATACTGGTTTTGACTTCTTTGCTGAACCGCTCCCTCTTGAATTCTGAAGCTGGGTTATCGCAACTAGAGCTAGATTCACTTCGCCATTCCTTGAATTTCCTGTGGCCCTTCGAATCCGGTTGAGCGCTATCCAAACTACCCATTCGTTTATCCTTTTCAAAAGATCCTTTGCCATCTGAAGAGCTTCGTTTTTGGAAAGCTCGTTTCCGTTTGGAATGATATTCAACAATAATGACGTCAGGATCGCTAGTATCTAACGATATGTTTTTATCGTCAGTACTACAAATCACAATACCTTCGCCATCTTGGCTGGGAATTTTGATCACTTCAACTGGAGGATTTCTATCAAAAGACATCCCCTTCCTTAGTCCAGAATCCGCGCTTTGAGCCTTGCTTTTTATGAGCAAATTTTTAGTCCTTCCACCGTCTTCGCTGTTGCTGAATTTGAACACTTCTTTCTTCAATGACGGTTTAAGCTGGAGAGGACTTGTAGAGTTTATGTACCTCTGATCATTTGGTTTCAAGAATTGATTATTTTTCTCAGCCAAATCATCAATGCTTTCGCCCACAAGGCTGAGTGAAAGACCCGAATCGTGGGAATTAAGGTCAGCATCGTGTTTGAATTTAGTGTGACGGTCTTGAACCAATGTCGAAGCCTTTCTGTCGAAATCAACCGAAACGCTTTCGTCTTTTCTGGGAGAAACTGGTGAGCGACATTCGTAGCAATGTGACGTACCATTCATTTGTTGCCTCCTTTGGACTGAGTAAGGTATATCTATAGTGCTTTTGCTAGTGACAGACCTATCTTCAGAATCCAAACTTTCTGTTGGAGTGTAATCGAAACTTTTCTGGTGAAACAGTTTCCGGTGCTGCTTGGCAATTTTCCAGAAGTCTGAAACAAATGGTTCACTCTTGGTGCGTTCGACTGGGTAGTGGGTATCAGATTCGTCGTACCCTATCACAACTCCGGGTTTACATTTGGCCTCATACTCTTCAAACTCCACTTGGTTTCTTTCTCTGAACCTTGCAATGCCCTGTTTGCATTTTTCGTTGAATTCATTGAAAGCCATGTCCCTGTACTTCGGTTCAACGTAGCCCAATCTTTTGTCAACGTCATCTTTGATGTCGTCCATCAAAAACAACTCCTCCTCGTCGTCATTAATATCTAACATGTTATCACCCGATGATCCGATTGAGCAACTTCTGGAATGAACATAATTGAAACTTTCACGCTCGAGCAGTTCGTAAGAATCGTGGCTCAAGTCATCGTGAGAGAATTCACGAGAACTGCCAGTATCAATAACCAAAACCGAGCCACCAGGTTCCAATTCATCAGCTGACTCAGTCGACAGGGATGAGGTAGTACCAGGGTAGGAGCTCGAATAAACTTTAGTTTCCGCTTCCCTATCGAACGAAGGTGTTTTTGAACCTGCAATAATGAAATTTCGTTCTCTAGGGGGCGGCTCATAAGAAGCATCAGAAGGAGCTTTCCGCAACTCTTTAGCAGAAGCCGATCTTTGCCAGTTATACGACGTTTGTTCTATGCTAGTGGAAGTCTCGATTAAATCTACAATGTCAGTTTGAGAGGATGTAGTATTATACGAACGGAGACCTGCTGTAATGATGTGCTGGTCCGGCAATGTATGTCTGGGACCCGTCGTCTGATTGGTCGTCATCATCGGCTGAAAGGTCCGGCTCTGAGAACCCTCCTCCGCCCCCACATGCACCATCGACCCGCATGACACTGACACTGGAACAACAGCAAAACAAACGTCACACAGCGGGTTCCGTAGGCATAGTGTGACGTCATTATTTAGAGTACCTACATTAAAATAATTTTAATGTGTCTTGTTATATATTTATATGAATATGATGTGGTGAAGTACCTACGTGGAACTACCACAGGATTGATTTCTAATTTTAAAAACCCTTTCAATAATCTCTTAGCCCATACCTAGCTCAATATCTAATTTGCAACACGTTTGCCTATTCAATGCTCTCTATTTCAGGATAAAAAAGTATATGTACCAGTATAACCATGATTTCAGAAGATACGATTCGAACGGGCGCTCACTCCATTCTCCATTATACCTACTCTAAAATTTTCGTCTCACCTAATGTATAGAAATGATAAAGTAATAATCATGCAACAATCAGGCAAATTGGTATCGAAATATAAATGAATCTAGCTGATTTGGTGAACACTGCTGTTTATTATATTTCGTTGGTTATAGCAAATTACTGGATAATTTTTCAACTAAAACGTCAATATTTCAATTTCAGACATGATTAACACGAGAAAGATCCTTGGCTGGTAATTACTGAGCCTTAGCTCAAGTCGTTATGGCACTCATAAAGTCAGGAAAGTTGTGTCGATTTACGTATTATTTGTTGTTGGTTAATATTGAATTAAACTATAATTAGGTATTACAATATGGTCAGTCAACATGATGGTGCCCGAGTTGTATAAATTCTGATTAATAAGTGCCTCGAAAAAATTCATGACATTTGTGAACATTGGAAAATAGCTTTGCTGCAATCCTGCTCAAAATAACTTACAAATTCTCAATTAGACAACTTCGGGCAATGTTTTAGCAGGTTTCTGTACAATAACCACATATATCAGCTTAGCAAAACGAAATGAGTAATCGAGAAATGGACAATATGACAAAGAAAAATTCAAATTGGAGTAATCGTATCAATAATCTAAGATAATGAAGATCTGGACCAACGCCTAGGTGGCGCATGCTTAAGAAGCAATGACCACTAGCAGTAGCGAGATGCGAGGCGATAAGCTATAGATCTAGAGGACAGATACGACGAAACGCCTTCGTGTCTTTTCCAAGTTTGTGAGGAAGTTATGCAAACTGAGCTGATGCATAGCGCTGCCTCAACAGTTATTATATTGTAAATGCACTAACAACTTCGCCAGAAAATGTCTTCATAATTCAGAGGAGTCCGTAACGAAGGGCTATTTGCTAATGCTCCAGGAGTACTGACTACTTTACCGCAGTAACATACCAAGCTTGGGCCTTCTGGAAGACGAAATCCTCGCACCTCATCCATGTAAAAATGAAAATGTATAGCACAATTTCTTATTAGATAGAAATGCCTTGGGGGCATTCTACCAGTTTAAAGCCCACCACTGTAAAGTATAAGTAAAGCAGTGAAGTTAGCAACTGTTTCAGGCTAGGGTTGGATTGAAGTCCAACTGCCCTGTCAACGTCGTGGACGTGATCAGCAGTTTCGATCCGATCATTTCGCTCGTGGTTATTATTTTATTGCCTCGCCGCCATAGGTGTGACCAGGGGCAATGGGATTCATACTGACGGACCAGTCACCATCCCAGTCCCAAGTGACAGTGTTAACGTGCTTGGCCATCGGCTCACCCCTAATCAGTGGTAGCGTTGTAGTGACAATTTTTGTTTTTCATCACGTTTGGATGGAACCCATTGGATCATGATCTTGAATTATTTGGATAAATTGTGAATCTTTTCGCAGTGAACGAATTAAGCTTCTTGTTTGGGGATCAAGCCTCAAGCCTCTATTTCTTCACTTCAGAGTGGAATGTATAGTAACTACCATTTTTTGAAAATATCCTCCCAGGGGATCATGTTAACCTTCAGTATGTTCAGTAACGGAGGAAAGTGATCCAGACCATTGAAAAAAAGAATAAGCATGGCGGCAACTGCTATCTCCTACTATTCTCGACCTGAAACCGAATAAATTATGAAGATCTGAAAGAGAAAGGATAGATCACCTAACTTGCTTTGGCTTGGAGACAGCTGTTTGAGCTTTTAATATATTACAAGCAATAAAAGAAGAACAGACGAAATCAAAATGTCGACTTAGTCCCAATGGCAGAGGCTCAATACGAGGCTGTCTGGCTGTTGAAGCAAAGTATAATCTTATGTCATGCAATAAACAAAACAAAAAGTTCCATGCACCATGCGGTAAATATATGTCAAATATCCTACCTATACTGTTATCCCCCAAAGGGATTAGAGGGCGAGCGGAAATGCTCCCGCCAACGTTGGTAGCTACAGATGAATGCACTGAACTAGATTGTCGGAAAGACTGAGACCTGGAAAAGAAATTGTTGACCATTTTATTCAACTCTAAATTCAACGGAGTTTACATAAAACAATGAAAAAACAAAACAGAAAAGTTAAAACAGAGGTTCGAAACAGCACGGTTTTGAGATAAGGAAGATACCCCACCAAGAGTCAAGACTGACGAGGTTAGGAAAAATAGCAACATCGAAATTAGGATGTATAAAATGTCCAAGTCAGTCATACCTAAGACCTGGTGGGAGTGAGAACAACTTCTTTTCCAACATCACTCAGTTTAATCATGCCTCAAGAAGGTACAATGTAAATTAAGGTTATATTATGAGAAATAGAGATGATATTACGACTACCTTGAGAACTATGTCTAAAAATTTTGAAAAAAATAGCGGGGTGGAAAGAAGAAATACAAATAGCAGCTAGAACGAGAGAAACCATAAAAAGGAACACAAAATAAAACCAACTGCAGTGACTTGAATGAAAAAATGAATAAATATTGGCAAAACAAAACGAAATGTCAGAGAAACAAGGGAGGATAATAAATTCTGCCGATGTACATACAGAAGTATATGCTCATCAGAGTCCACTCATCGCAAAATCGAATTATGGTTCTTGAAGGGATTGATGGGAGATTATTAAGAAATAAGGGACGAGGTTGCAATAGTATAACCAGGAATGAACCAAAAGGATGGGTATTCTGAAAAGTTTGATTCAACAGACCGATGAGAGAAATTGATGAAAGGATTGACTGTCATCTTCTCTTCCCCAGGTACCATGGAACATAATTACTGTGCCATACGGTAATGTACGGAGATTTGGATTTGGATTCCGATATATTGGTAAGCTAATTTTAGATAATTTTTAGTTTGATAAAGAGTGTCTGCTAAACATAATTCATATTCCCGAATTTGAATGGAAGGAAAAAAAATCAGCCTAGACGTGGTAAATATAGCTTCCTCGCATTCATAACATGATCGGTCATCAATCGGGCAGTTTGAACCAAGATTTCACGTTCAAGCATGCGCAGATGAACATTACAGCCTGATCTTAATGAATCTCAAATGAAACAATCTAGGGCCTTACTCAATTTCAGCTCTAGATGAGCTCTAGTTATCAGCGTGGCAAGGATTTCCCGTTCAAACATGCACAGATCAAAGTTACATTCCAATTCCGAGGAAAGTGATATATATTGATTGTTTATATTGATTACTTAGTAGGCTCAGAAGCAAAATCAATCATTAACAAAACCAGAACACACTAATACAAAACTGGACACGGTGTTGATAAATTAAATCCGATAACTTTGATATGAATGGTTGAATTTAATGAATACCAACAGGGGCATTGGTAAATACTCAGGAAAGGAGGAAGAACGTCAAAATAACCATATACAAGGGATATTCACAAACCTAACATGACGTTTTCGGAGGTTTTCGTACCAATCGGGGAAGGTAATAAGGATCTGTGACTTCATACTGGGAATTTTAATTTATCAGAGGGTACTAAGGTCAAGGGAGGAAAGTAAAAATGTATGCATAACCTCACCTTTCTAGAAGAAGGTTATGTCTGAACGGACTGGCTGATGAATCTTGTGAAAGTTGAGATCTGCAGCAGAACATTTTTCTGGTATAATCCAAAACTAACTTGAGACCACGGAGCATATCTGACTGGTACCAGACTTTGCCGATCACCACAGAAAGCAAACATCATTTATTAAAAAGAATTTTTTTCCTTTTTTCCCCTTTAGAAACGAGCTTACTGCCTTTTTATGCCTGCTTATGCCTTTTTATCATGTTTCAAGAGAAATGAACAGGCAGAAGATACTAATTTTAAAAAAAAACCGTGAACCAAGTCAACAGAAGGATCTGAATATTCTCAGTCTGGGAAGAAAATTATCATCAGATTCACATTCTCCCGCCACTTCGAAAATTTACATGGATTTGACAGTAAACAGTGGCTACTGACATTTTTTTCCTTTCTTCTATACCTCCCACTATCCTTCAGATTCAATTCAGCATCTGATTCGCCAGTCAACGACATCAAATAACAAGTTGAGACAGTTCCAGGAAGACAGAACAGACCACAACCGCAGAAAGAAATCGTTACAATCAACAACCAACGAAACCCCAAGCTGATGATGACAAAATCTCTCAGGGAGTAAGTACTGTTATACAATTTAATTTGAAGAACGATTTGCAAACCGGTTCAGTAAGTAAGGTTCTTTGGAGGAAATAGCCTGTGGAAACTATGAGAAGCCAAAGGCAAAATTATAAAAAGCAACCGAAACTATAGAAACTCAAATACAAAGCTGTCGTTAGCTGAAATACATACCTGGATAAACAGCTGTTCCTGTAAACAGAGTTGAAGGAATATTTTATTCTCTGTTTGGGTACATCGCGCGGACTGCTTGAGCAAGTAGAATCGAGAAACATTGAACAAAGAGGAATAAGAGCGGGTGGAATGAAAAAAGTAAATGCAGGGAAACGAATGTGCAAACAAAAACAACACGGAGACGTTCGATGGAATGCAGCAGCTAGCTGTACTAATCATTTCAGAGGCATCAGCAAACACGATTCGAAGGATAAAATGAAGTCCGTTGCCCATTACCTGTTGATTATCAAGGTTTGACAGGGAACCAGGAACACTAATAATAGTTCCACAGTTAGATTGCAGATCATAAACTAAATCTAAGCGACACGGAGACGATCCATTTTAAAGCAATATCAACGAATTAACAATCTCTGTGTAGAAATTGCGGATTTTTAGGGATGCCAAGAGGAACACCTCGTCAGAATATGGACGTAGTCAAATGGATAAACATGGTTTCTTTAGTCATGACGATAACAATACAACATTTTTCAAGAGCAGCAACTATTTATTCATATTTTTACATCCTCCATGAACTACAATGAGAAGAGCTCACTCAAGCTACATGTCTGACCAAATAATCTCAATTTGAATTTTATAAATATTATATAACTTCCAAACTTATTTCAGTTGGATCTTAAAGAAATTTCAATTTTTAAACCAACAGTAGAAAGACAGGTAGACAGTTTAAAGGAAATAAGTTTTGAGGTGCCCACCTCAAGGCCAGACCACAGCGGCAACCCCAATCCACTGTTCAAATTGTCTGGGGGACTGCTGTGGACCCCGTACTCTTGTCTTCTTTCTCAGAAATCTACAACTTTTCTTGCATTTAATTATGCTAGAAGAAGCTCTTGAATAAAACGTTTGGTTTAAAGAATCTGGGCAGAGGATGGACATGCCTTGTGAATGCTGTATGAATGCACTGAATCCTAGAATGAAACGGAAGAACAAAAAACGTGGTACCATCAAACGTGAAAGCCCAGTGAGCCACCCGGTCTTTGTGTATACGCAAGTAATGGCGAAAATGTATGCAATGACCCAGCTTTCTACCTCTGGATTTTGTCCACTTTGCTTTGCTTAGACCAAGGTCTTTAGTTCTTTTGTTCATAGTGCATTGAGTAAGTTCGCACCTCAATCCTTAAACTATCAGGGAGATTTTTAAAGAAACCAAAGAAGTAAATGGAGATATAATCAATAGTTATGAAGTTTTTAGCACAGTTCTAGCACTGTTTTCATATCGTGAAAAAATATCATTCTGTTAAAATTAGCAGGGAGCGTTGGAAAGCATTCTTCCCACTTCCCGTCCCATCTTTATAGGATGAAACTAATCAATAGTATTATTCGAAAATCAATTTTAAATGAAAATCTTCGTAGTCTTTGCTCCATTACTAAACTCCACATGTTGAATCAGATGGTACCTATGTGAAGTTTACCTACTGTGTGAAAGAATAATCAAGATTCCAAAAACGTACCTATTCATTCACAAACTCAGATTAGAAACAATAATTTTGAAACACACATGAACAAGCAGTGAAGCAGGACACACATGAACAAGCACTGAAGCAGTATCTCATTGATTCCGGAAAAGTTTTGTGAGTTCAACCATGAAATAGTATAACGTAATGTACCTTCAAGTTGTGGTGAATGACATGAGTCCAAGAAACATATTTATAAAAGAATGAAAGACACTAAAAACTGAAAGTTAGGTAACTTATATCCCAATCGGGCAATTCCAATCATGAAAATCAAAATTTGGCCAAGGAAGCTGTCATGCTTTTCGAAAACAGGTGGTAAGTAGTTAGTTTAATTTTGAAAAGCCTTCCGTAATATTCACCTTTTTCATTTGACCGAAATCTAGATGATTCAAATTTACTGAGTTACTTGTTACAACTACAGAGATTATAAATAAATATGATCCCACAATTTTTACCTACAAAGGTTTCCAAGATGGGATCATGTTTATATGGAAACTAGAGTTCAAAAATATCGTATCATCCACAGCTGGCCAATATTTTGAAAAAATACGAATCGCCTCCAACCCGTAACTTTAACGTAGGTAACAAAATACCTAACCAGCCAGCACAGAAAAAAGAAAAGTTTATTGATAATTATGATTCACCAGTTCATATCCAGTAAAGGAAAGTAATGATGAGTTATTCGTGTGATGAGTGTAATAAGTCAAAGTAGAGGATGAATACATAATAAAGAGTGGTTGTTATTAACATAAAAATATTAGAGTGAATTGAGACGATGTGATAAATCAAATCGACGATTATGCCAAGAGCTGTCAAGACTGTAAAAAAACACATCAAGATTCAAGATCTGTTGAAGAATTTTGGCAACAAACATTATACCTAATACTACATAAATATACATGTAAGAAAAACACAAATCTACCTCACCAAAAACTCACTACAACAGCGCATTAGCATACCAGAAGCTAGCAATGAATTACTTTCAACTCGTCAACATTGGATCAAGTGCCCGTATTCACACTTGAACAGTATGAATTTGATAGATTGAAAATTGAAAAGTAAAACAGAAAGAAAAACACAGCAAAGAACAAGATATCGGAAGGGAGATATAATAGCAAAAGCCAAAGCATTGTCCCAGATTCGTTTGAAAATGAAATTACAGTAAACGGAACAAATGGCATACCTTTGGAAGTTCTGCCTCTTCACGTAGTTTTCTCGAACGAACTCGACCATTTGCTTCTGCGTTTTACCAGAGTATCTGAAGGGGTAAAAGTAAAATATTGTAAGAAGATTTTGTCTAAAGGTCCCATAAAACGGAAAATGCAGCATTTCGTTAGTATTTTGAATTGAGTGAACTAGGAAGATAGAAAATACAGTGAAAATCCCACTAACGGGCGGGCTCAAGCGACAAAGTATATTTTAAACTAAGAACTGACTAAACCTACAAATATGCAAGATACCTAATAATGATTAATTATCAAGTTTCTGCATGCTCTGCAGATGCAATAATTGCTTGCAATGCAGCGAGATTTATACAGGCCTACGTCAGACAGAATCCCTCATTATTATGCGAAAGAATCCGGACAAAAGTTCAAGAATAACAGCACACATTATGCAGTTGGTTAACTTCAATAACCAAACGCCGTGGGCAAAGAACGGGCGTAGAGTCCCCGAGTCGAGCCTAAGGAATTCTGAGGACTGTAACTAAGCTCAGGGCTGTAACTAAAAGCTCATTACTGACTTCGACTACCTACGAAGATAATTTTCTAAGCGTTTTCAAGAGCATTTTCTCCAGTTTTAGCTAATATTTCTGATAAATGATTGAAAAAGTTATTAAAATCCATTTAGCTATGCGGTATACCTATATTTCTTAATACCACGAAACACAGTTTATACAAGATGGCTAATAATCCTTGCTTTTATGCCAGACAATGCCCATTGCACAGTTCAAAAGGAACATTCAATTATTTACGACCAATGGTCTACTATTCTCAAAGAACTTTTGGACTTCATCATCTAATTACAACATTCTAGAGGGGAAATCAAAGCTGCCTCGTAGAATCCTACAAGTTCCCAATTCCCACAGCTCCACTGAAAGACTCAGGCCGAAAAAATAAAAGCATACCTGAATGAGCTCCCACGCGACAGCACTCTGGTGCGCTGCCGGGGGACTCTCTTTACTACGTTGCACCGGAAAAATCCATGATTCTCCACGCATTTCTTCCACAGGTTCTTACACTCGTTCCGGGACTCGAAGAAGAATTCAACAACGTCTTTGTAATAACCCTGAAATCAAATTATTATTGACAATTCAGTGGCCTATCGTGTAGGTATGTGTTTGTAAAACTAAAATGAAAACAAACAGTAAATTCGTGTAGTAAAATGAGAAAATACTGAGTTGGCATTACCTAAATCCAGCAGCCATTCAGTGTTAACAGGCCTTTGACTGTTAGAACTCATTTGCTACCAAGTCTACCAAGGTAGCTGAACTACCTTGTGTAGCCTTGTGATCACTTCAGGAAGGAAAACAATTTACTGTCCCCCATAATCAAAACGTCCACTCACATTTTGCGCTTTAAACCTTTCTGAATAAAATCCTTGCAACACGCATAGCTACAGGAAAGCATGGTCGCGGCAAGCGACCATTTAGAGAGTAGGTGCGGATGCCACCTAAGATGGTCCTGTATGAACTGAATGAAACACGGACAGTTACTTTTGTCTGGGCATGCGCAATCGTGAAATTCGTACAATGCCCATAACTATACGAAAGAACAGTTTGTATTGAGCTGAAATTGGGTTTAGAGTTCAGATGGTCCCATACAGATTTCAGTAGAACTGGAAAATAACATCTGCTTAGCATGGGGACACGTGAAATTCTCGCAGAATCAGAGGAAAAATGTGTTTCTATACTAGAAAAAGCGTTAGATACTGAAAAAGCGTTTGATAATATAAGCCATGATCGCCTTATTGCGTTCCTTGAAGAGGCCTACATTGATAGGAAAGATGTAAGACTTATCCGTAACTTGTATTGGGGGCAGAGAGCTGCTGTAAGAGTGAATGGTAGTGCACTCTCCGAGCGTTTTGACATTAAGAAAGGTGTCCGACAGGGATGCATTCAGTCCCTGATAATGTTAAACTTATATGCTGAGAGAATTTTTTCCGAAGCAGAGCAGGACCTTGAACTGGGCATCAAAGTTAACGATGTCCCCATAAATAATTTAAGATATGCAGACAACACCGTGCTCATGGCAAGTAGCTGCCAAGACCTGCAAGCCATTCTCGATAGACTGAACACTGTGGGAACTAACGTCGGACTGAGGATCAATATAGGCAAGACCAAGTTCGTGGTAGTCAGTAGAGATTCACACCTAGGTGCTGGATTAATGCTTGACGGCCAGAGAATCAATAGGGTGTTATCCTTCAGGTACCTTGGAACTATGGTGAATTAGAAGGGGGATCCTCAGGTAGAAATCCCG
Organism: Leptopterna dolabrata; assembly: GCA_954871275.1. Taxonomy (NCBI): domain Eukaryota; kingdom Metazoa; phylum Arthropoda; class Insecta; order Hemiptera; family Miridae; genus Leptopterna; species Leptopterna dolabrata. The sequence continues at coordinate 9,779,059 of OX940983.1, read as the reverse complement.
AGTTGGATAACATTGGCCAGAGAGTTTTCTCACGCTTCGAACTTTTGATGTGTGATAAGCACCTCTCTTTTGAGATACGCTACAGGCTGGTAAAGTGTTATGTGTGGTCAGTTCTCCTCTACGGAGTAGAGACGTGGACAATTAAAGCAGACTCTGTGAATAAGTTGGATGCTTGTGAAATGTGGGTGTTGTGCAGAATGTTTCGGATCTCATGGGTGAGTAGGTTTTGCAATGAGGAGGTTCTCTCCAGGGCAGGCATCAACCGTGAGCTGTTTGATATAATCAAGAAGCGGAAGGTTGCCTACCTGGGCCATATGCTATGAGGGCCGAGATATGTGATTCCCAATCTTATTTTGGAGGGTAAGATTGAGGGGAAGAGGGGAGTGGGCTGGAAGCAGCTTTCCTGGCTGAGGAATATAGAGCTTGGACAGGAGTGTCCAGCTTTGGACTACTGTGCCGGGCTGCCGAGGAGAGGACGCTTCGGTGGTATTTTGAGATTGTCACCGAGACATGGTTTTCATGCATGGCACCGGAAGAAGAACAAGAAGGTACTTGATGGTTTATTATAATTAAAAGTAGGTATGAAATCTATTCACATTTCAACAGCAAAATGGGCTGTTTCTTATTGAGGTCCAACAAAATAAAATACTCTCCCAATGAAACCGTGATAGTTGTTGTCAAAACTCGAAACCTAATTCTTTTCAATTCCCCTCACTTCATTTTCTCCACAATTTGAGAATCCAAATGAACTTCATACATTCTCATTTCACTCAAGTATGTACTGGTACCAGCAAAATACGAAACTGATTTAGCGAGTACTTACGTAACCATCAGGATGGAGTTTGATTAGAAACCGTTTCCTCTTGAAAGAAATTTTGCGAACTTTAGCCCACGAGAATGTGTATATTTTAGCGTAGTTTTGAAAAACTGATATGCCCATGTGTGCAACAGCCAGATTCAAAGGGACTCCTTCGTGATCCTGAAAGATAACGTCCAACCAAACAACTGTTAGCTTACTGACAACTTCGAAAAATATATTTGACACCTATTAGAAATTTTTATGCAATATTAAGTACTTTGGCTGGGTGCATCTTCATTCCATAGAGTTCACATCTTCGCGCTGTTTCCAGAAGGTTAAGATCTGCTTCGGCAGGTGACTGACTACTGCAAATATGAAACAATCATAAGGACATTCATATTACCATTGATTTAGTCTTAATTCAACATGAAGACAATATCTGGTAGGACTTACATGTGTTTTTTGTGGTTATCCATAATTTTCTTTTCCAGTTCTCGGTCTTGATGTTGAACGAATTTGTAAGACGATAGGTAAGTGTGATCAGGGTAATCATCGGCTGAATAGTCACCACACTCGGCTGAAGAAAACATAAAAATATATCTATGACCGAAGATTAATGAAGTTTGTCTCCAATGAGACAATAAGGGCGGGTTCACACGGAGGAGATCGGTATGAGAGACGCGTATGAAGGATGCTAATGATCCTCAGGATCAGATGGGATCGCACACACGGTAGGCGACTGTGGAAAAAAGTATGAGCGACAGAAAACGTGTCGCCTTGGAACATTCGTCTCCTGCCACGCGCCCGGTATGAAGGAAGCTTATGTTACTTGATGGATCTTTGCATCATCCGCACGTTGGCGACAATCTCCTCAGTCTTCTTCCGGAGTTGGAGCCGAACAGGCGAAAATTTTCATTGAGTGATTTTTCTTTTCTTTCTTTTGGTTTATTATTCTGAGAATAATACACCTATGTATTCGCTCAGCAACAAATTTTTATAACACCCCCTCAAAATGTTTTCCTTTCCGTTTCAAGGTGCGTAGATTCCAAAAATGCAATGTCCGTCCGTCGTATCACGTGTACCGGCCTCATTTTCGGTCTAAAAAATTCGTTCTTTCGTACACATGCTCCATTTGGGCCCTAGTTGTGTCCCGAAACTTTTAAGCCCGATCGGAATATACCCAAGGGTGTTATGGGTGAAAATGTGTATACAAATGGGTACTTCTTGTATTTTAGTAACATGTTAGTAAAATGACCTTTTGAGGTATTGCTTTCCATGTTTTTGGAGACGAAAGACCGAATATGAAGTCGATTTTGACCAAGGAGTGGAAAATTGAGGTTGTACCAGATGTTCAGCTCCCAAAATTGATTTTTTTATGAGTCAAAAACCTGCGAAATCGTCTGAAATCATCATCAATTTGTAGAATAATACTAGGAAAAGTGTCAACACGTGGATCAAGACGATTAAATGGCACTACCAATGATCAAAGGTAGTTTAAAAGAAAAAGGAAAAAAAGGGTGTACCTAATTTGCGTTTTAGGGGCCAAAATTGATGGAAACCATCAGAAATAGCTATTTCGATTATTACGCATGCAAGAAACAATAAATTAACAGCCAACATATAGAATATATAGAATAATAAACAGATAGAATAATAAACCCATGTGACAAGGACTGTGCAGCGTTTTTATGGCTCTGTTCGATAATGGCAAGTTGATTGCTGCGGTCCAGATGAATCCTTCCTTGTGGGATATATCTCGAAGCTATACTTGGTTGGTTTTGAGAATCAACTTCCCTAGGGACTTGCCTTAACGTCAGTGCCCATCTTTCTTGAGGTGATACGCTCTTCCTCATGTGGGTATCACGCTTCTTAATAGTCACGCGGACTTTCTTCTCCAGCTCATCGAATGAACCTTGCGACATTCGGAAGTAAGTGAAAAATTTGCTTTCATCGTTGGTTAACTCTTCATAGAGAACCGAAAAAACTCCTTTTTCCACTCTTCCAGCGTTTAGTGGGTGAACCCACATCTTCCTATTTGTTTTTTCATCCGTTGTTTACAACGCAAATAGTAGTAGATAGCCAAGGCTTCTTCTTCGTACATGATGCGCAGGACACAATGATCGACAACTGACGGCTCTAAAAAAAATTCAAGAAAAATTGAGAGGATAGGGTTGGGAGAACTGGAAGGGGGAAATCTCCTTGTGACGTTGCTTGAAGACTTTTAGTCTCTCATAATGTGTCTCTCATACCGATCTCCTCGTGTGAACCCGCGTGTGAAGACATTGAGATAATTACTAATGATCACATACTACAAAAATCATGGATACTACTAAATTACAGATAAAAGCTCTTGCACGGATGAGTAAGTACCTAGAGTGACGGACCTTCGGGTATTTTGGGTCATCATTTTATAACCAAATCATTTCAAACGCACACCTTGAATCGGTCAGTCTGTTATACTATTTCAGCTGCTAAAGCAAGTAACAGGTTAAGTGGTTAGGAACGCCAATTCAATGGACTCCAAGACGGAACCACAAACAAGACAGCGGATAAAACAACTATAGAGGCGTGAATATGAGAACAACCCGGAACGAGAATACCTGACCGGCTGAGAATATCGCACACTGAAGTGGCAGAAAAAGTAGAAATTACAATGTAGTACCAACAGCGGATTTTATTGGAGGTCTCCAGTGCTTACCAGATTTAAAAGATCTAAAACATTATTGTAATGATAGTATATTTTGATGAAAGAACAAAACGTAGGTACCCTACTATATAAATATAATGAAAGCAATGAAAGTACAAAGATTACCTTGAACTATATAGGAGGCCATAAGCGCAGCCGTGTTGTCATTACACTGAATATGACCTTGGGCCAAGTCTCGTTTGATTTGAAGGCAGAACAAATACCTGAAAATTTATTCGAAATTAATCTAGACACGAGGGTGAAAATCGAAAATCCGAAATTAAGTGAATTTACATGGGCTGACTGAAACAATGGGATTTCCAACAAATAAACCAGGGTATCGTGAGAGGAATACAAAGACACATCAAACAGTTCAGTTGAATAAGACACGGATATAACATAATGTAAAACATTTGCTGGATTATTGTGTTGCAAAACATTGTCGATGATAGAACCTACCTCGTGAATTCTTCTTCAAGTTGAGCGGGGTCGGGGGTATAAAATTTAACGCAGAAATGTAGAAGAGGTTCGATTAGAGACAGCCCGACTTGACGGGATAACTGTTTCTCCAAATCCAGCCAATACTAAGGAAGCAAGAACAGAAAACACATCCGAATTCCAAATATACACGAGGTACAAATAAAACAGTGAGCATTGAGAATTATAATTTATTGTTGGTACACATCTACATCTAATATTCTTCTATCTATCTAGAGGACAGAATATTTAAGTCGTGTGAAATTGATGAGAGCATTATCGTGAATTAATCGACCTGGTGCACCAGGGATTTATTGTCAGATCAAAGTTCAAATCCAGGATAAACCAAAAAAAAGGACCAGGAGGGGAGCAATATCATTTGTCTCAGTGTTGCTACGATGCCCCGGCAAGCTCAGGTCCCTGCATCCTGACTACAGCGGAGCCACGTTTCTGATTGAATCTCAACATTCCTGCATATATGGATTCACTTGCAGCCCCATAGAGTTCGAAGAGTTTCCACCATGGCGTTTAAACTTTCCTGCTAAGCCTCGGCAGTAAACAAGTTGATCAAGTTTTCAGGATTTGAAGAGGGAATGTTGCCGGATTCAAGAGGCAGTTCATACATTTTTCGTTGTTACATTTCTCGTCCCCCTTGGCCACATAGCACAGGAGTTCTCAAAAAGAATTTTTTTCCATCCGTCTTCCGGCAATCTCTTGAGCTGGCGAATGATAATTTCTAGAACTTGCAGGCCGTATTTGCAAGCTCAACTACTGAAACTACTGGTGTAGTTCTCACCATTTTCGCACCAAAAACTCTCCCTCCAAAAAATACCTCCCGCCACGTTTTTTGCATCAGGATTCCACAGAACACAGAATATAGAAAAATGAGCTAAAAAAAGTGGGGGCACTAAAATCCTAATGTCAGTTCCGTATGTGCTGTGTATATTTTCCAAAAGCTGGCAGCCGAACAAACTGACCTCAGCCATATCTTCGTTAATGTTATATTACCATACTTTCCGGATGAATCCGCCGTCACTAGCTGGTTGAGTACTAGAGGCGTGCGTTTTTGATGTAAGGACATCATCAGGCCGTCGAGAGAATAATATTACTATTTCCACTGGCGGAAATAGCCCTTCAGATTTAATTCGTTCAATGTTGTTGAAGGAAACAACGCATTCTCTAGTCTAAAGGTCCTGGATTTGATTCTGCTCCCCAACCAAGTTAATGTACAATACCACGGGCAATTTGACCCACTGATATACATGACGAAAAAGATACTTTTGAGATGTGACCACCAGCAAGCAGCCAGACCACGGATCTGGGGGACTCTATCTTCATGCCCATCCTAGTCGGATACCGACTAGACCAGTGGCCTTTTCATCGATTAGGTACTCACCTAACCACTGAATGACGACAGTATTTCGTCTCTTACTTCAGTGAGTGTTAATCGCAGTTTTACTTACTTCTAAAAACATGGACTATGTTCGCTTCTCAACAATCAACCTTGACAATGCCTGTATTCGACTCAAACAACAAACACAGGCAGTGTGGGGACACATACAAAATTCAAGGATAAGTTCCGTAAATTAACTTTGAATTGATAAATTTTATTGAGGAATGGGTGATGGGATTTGATCAACAAAAGCAGATGGAGAAAAGCTTTGGCGGTTTCCTAAACTCTGATTAAATTAATTTTTTTGGGTGGAAAAATGAATGAGCGACGATGTCAAAAGTGGGAGTACATACTCCGGAAAGTTTTTCGCCTAATCTGCTGTAACATCGCAATGGTGTAGGCTGAATCAATCCCTTTATCTTTCCAACTTGGCATGAAAAACCTTTCACCTCCTTGTTTGGTTCTTGCAAGGAAGTAATACCAAGTCTGAGGCTTTATAATACTTTACAGTTTAGATTAGGTATCTTCAGTGACAAAACGTATAAGGGTTATTTATTTTACAAGTACCTAATGATTTTGATTGGCTGATGAAAGTTTCTAACCACGCTGTGAATGATTCACGCATCCTTGTGCACTCACTCTAGTTCAGGCCATCAGTAGCCACGAATATGCGTACACCCATAATTAGCAAATATCTGAACAATTTAGCTAGTCACCTTTTGGCGACCTATCCTGAATGCCCTATTACTTAAATCCAGACTGTCAATGGTAAAAGTTGTAAACTTATACATTTCCCAACATACGACATAAGTAATTAGGTAATATATCAATGTTTGAAACATGTAACTGGAGTAACTAGATTCTTACTCTGATTCCACTGTGATCCTGGTATTCCAGGCCGAAATAATCCGCTTCTAAGAGATGCAGTTGTTTGCAAACTTGTTCGAATAGCACTCTACCTACAGCTTTGGCCTGAAAATGACGAGTTTAATGTTGTACTTACTACAACAGAGTGGCTCAAATAAATTACGGAAGTAAAATTACCATACATTCCTGAGGAACTCGTCGTCCCTAGCTGGTCAAGTACTGGAGGCGAGAACTTTCGATGGAGCGTTCTCACAACGGCCAGATGATGATGTCCTTACATCGAAAGCCTCAGTATTCGACCAGCTAGTGACGATGGAAGATTGGTAATTTTACTTCTATTCTAGCGGAAATAACCCTATAAATGTAATAACAATTTATGAAAAGAGTACAGCCTAAGGGTTTATTGCAGCACCTCAAAGAGTTCATGAACCAGTTTAAGAAAGTGAGTGGTGGGGTTGAGTTCAGGAACAGCTCAGGGGGCCTATTCACTAAGCAAAAGAGATACCTCTTTTTGGTCCAACTCTCCCTTTTGGCATAAGAGATTTTTATAGTATCCATGCCAGGGTTATTAAAGAGTTTTTGCAGCACCCTCACGCCAAAACGAAACGGAAACGGAAATGGCGGATAGGGCGACCGAAGTCAGATGCTAACCTTTTTCGGTTCAGTTTTCGTTCCGCTTTGGCATCTACCGCCTGGTGAAGTCACGCGAACGTTATGTTAACCTCTCTTTCGTCCATTTTACTCCGTGGTGAATACAAATCTATGTTCACACATGACACCAAGTTTGGATAAACAAAGAAAGACACGAGGAAGCAGCTGTGAATAAGACGCTCGACATTTATTTTCCAAGGAAAACAGAGAAGGTAGGTAGCGTTGTACAGATGTAAGGTTACATTACGTTTCGTCATCTCAACACCACGAAAGCTGACACCGTGAGATCCCGGTATTTTTTGTTGTCAAACTTCTCGGTGTCTTAAGTGCGCATGCGCAGCTCTGCTATCGTTTCGGCGTGAGGGTGCTGCAAAAACTCTCTATTCAATAACTTAAAAGAGATAGCTGGCCATCTTGGCATTTTTGGTCTCGTTAGAAGGGACACCTAATTAGGTGTTTTTTTTTCTTGAAAGAGATAATCTAGTTTCTCGATTGTTTGACAGTGATATCGTGTATCATCCTTCGTTCATCCGCTACCACATGTCATTTTGATCATTCATAGTTTATTTTGATCGTGTATGTTTTTGGTTTATTATTTTCAATAATGAACCTTTGGAATCAAACATAAAAAATTTTTTTTAACCCTCCCTCAAAATTTGATGGTTTCCGTTTCAAGGTATGCAGAATCCGAAAATGCAATAAAAAAATTTCTCTCCGTCCGCCATACGCCTTACTGAGCACTTTTCTTAGTTAACATGAACCAAAATTGACGAAATTTGGTTTATATGTCCCATTTGGGGTCTAGTTGGTCCTCGAAGCTCGGCGTTAATGTCATCATCCCTAAGGGGTGAAAAATAGGGATTGACCCCAGGACGCCGTTTTCTCGAATTTTTTTACGGTTTTAAACAGTTCTCGAACTTGGTTTTTTTAAGGGTTTGTACGTCCAGCCGTTCGTTCACAGTAATGCCCAGAAGTTTGCACCAATTTTCATCTCATAATGTCAAGTCGACTGTTATTAAAAATATATACACGTATTATCGATTCATGAGTCAAAACGACTAAGTATGGGTTGACATAGGTACGTACTTAAGAGTAGATAGATTAATATATGCTTATAATAGATAGATAGACTACAGATATAATAGAAGCATTAATTCAACTGTTTCTGTAAATCTCTTTCTCAAGGTCACAAGAGCTACTCAGTAAAATATAAGAACCTCCGGGAGAAATCTGGAAGGGACTGTGTCAGTGGACCCTCGACGTCCCCTGTCTAGACCAGCGAGATTACCACCAGTTAAGAAGGGATATCGATTAGGCTTGGCGCACCCCATCTTCACCCGAACAACGAACGACTCGAGAAATGCCACTGTCACACTTCTCCCCACATGACATACTATCATACTATCTCATACATCTGCTACCCAGAAGTATGCGAACGGAAAGGGGGTTGAAAAGCAGTATGAAGTTCTGGTTCAGGAAAGGACATCTAACAACTTCAAGGTGACTAACCTCCATCGTAATGGTACTATCTCAACCATTTACTGGTGGAGAACAAAGCTCCTACATACGAGTATTGGCACAGGAAAAAAAAAAAAGCTGTCAGAGGTTGTTGTCCAGTGAATATTGTGTTCATCTGGGCAACCTCTAGGTGATCAACCTCCACCGCTAGGATGGAGCAACTACTGGGACTTGTAAACTGTGACACGGCATTGATCGCCTTCAAATAAGCTCAATATATTTTAACTATACTGAGCTCTAAAGTTGGGGAAATGGGAGTGGGGAAGCCAAGATGTATGAATTATAAAAGGGACAGGATGTCTGTAAAGGAATCCTTCCAGAAACCTTTGGCTTATCCTTCTGAAAAGCCCTCAAAAAGTGGATGGATTGCGGGGAGTTACTCAGCGCATACTACCAAATCACGTTCTGCTACAATGTGACAGAGTGAGAGGAGAGTGGTGGTGGACCCTCGAGAGTCCCCCTTTTAGACCAGCAACTTATTATTTCACCAGTTAAGGATATCGATTAGGCTTCTGCCAAACGACCCCATCTTCATTGGAACAACAAACGACTCGAAAACTTCCACTGTCTCAGGACTGTTTCCCGAGGTAGATTACCTCTCCCAGGAGATTTTCAAAATAGATAATCTCTTTTCTCCTATCTCTTTTAGTGAATAGGCCCCCAGTTCATGAACTAAACTGCTGGGAAACAGTACAGTTCTGTGAACATAAATACTGATGAAAAAGCAGGCTAAGCACTGGAGTGAGTTAACATGAAACTGGTGTTCATGAGCAGTTTCTGAATCCAGCTGAATCAACTCAGCTGGAATGGTGTTTTGAAGAGCGACTGCGCTTAGTCCTAGAACCCAAGAATGCTGGAACAAACCTACGGAATACTGTGGTTCACGAGATTAGAATAGTACTAAGCACCATGATAAATCGAGAAAAATCAATCAATAAATATTTTCTGTGTCTTTACCTGAACCTGGAACAACGTGATGTTGTCATCCAACATATGAACGCGGATAGCCAACATTTTACCACCTCCTTTGGGGCCAGCGCCGGGTGGAGGGGTTTTCGAAATTTCTGCCGAGCGAGAGTGTGGCAGCTTGGTACAGCTCGACGCCAGAGACACCCCTTCACAATCTACCATATTCATTTTTTCTTCGTAACCTGCAATAGAAATGTACACTGCTACTTTTAGTATTTGACATTCAATTCATTTAATATGTACATAGATAATACATTAAATACAAAGCAGTTTGAGCATACACAGACCAAGTTGCAGTTGACAGTGAATGAACTTCTTTTCGGACCATCTGAAGCCACCGTTTAGCTTCAATACTTGAGCTCATTATGACCGTAGTTAATAGAGTTCCTAGGAGATACGGTTGCTCAGATGTGTCGGCCGTGTGTCTCGCAAAAGTTTTCTGCACATTCGCCAAAATCGGCCACATCATACGGCTGACGCATCTGATTGTAGAAATATGGCTCCACCTCTCGATCTGGTCAAATGTAACGGCTAGATCGCATCTAAAAGTAACCTGACATGTTCGGTACTCGAACCAAGCAGTACCGATGTAGTGCTCTGACCTCGTGCTGTGGTGAAATCGACAGAACACTGATACTAACGTGGTGAAATCGTGATCGAGGTGAACTACACCAACGTTTTCGCAATCCATATACCTACTTCCCTTCCAAGCCATTTCTGCTCAAGAGGAAAGAGAAGTTGATATGGAGACATGCATCATTGGAGAGGATCAACGAAATGAACCAGAACCCATAGCTACCGATTTTTGTTGGAGAGTCAGGGTGAAATTGATTTAAACTTTCTTGCTTTAAACCCCCCCCCCCCCTCCCCTTCTTTACTTTTCTTTATTTAGCAACAACAAGAAATTCAGTAACTTTCTTCTTTCACGAACTTTTTCTGATTATCTAACTCAAGTTTCGCCCATGTTCCGTATTTTGTTGTAGTGTACCTACTGTGAACATTCTGTTAGGGCCGGTTTCACCAACGCAGCTTAAACCTGGTATCAATAAATCCTGGATTCAAATTTGATCTGTGGTTCAGAGCTTCGACAGTTTCACCAACGTTTTTGATCCGTGGTTTAGCCAAACTTGGGTTTAAGCCGAGATTGTTCAGTTTACATCAGCATTGCTATCCCCAGAAACACAAATCCCGTATTACAGATGACATGGAGGAGAGATGCTCATCCATGAGTGGCGGATCTGTGATGTTTCTTCTATGGATACTTAAATTTTGTCCGCCATCCTCTGTTGTGGAGACATTAAACTGCATAATAGTAGCCAGGTGCGGAAGTTTCGCGATTTTTTCTCAGGAGCATCTAGGAGAAGAGTGTGGTGTAATCCACGCCTCTTTGGATTACAGAATTCAGTGTTCTCCCAAATTAGAAAAAAAAACTCAAAAAATAATGATATAAAAATATCAAAATTGCATTGTGTCAATGTTATTATGAACTATGAATTATGAACATTATGGAATATTTAGGATCTTCTAGTAGGAATACGGGAATTTTGACATGATACACATCGGCCGACTGATAAGAGATAACTAGCGATAACCCAGGTTCTTGAGCTCCGGTAGGTTCATCTAAATCTTCGCTAGGCAGCGCTCGGGCCGTTCCACCACACTCTTCTCCTAGATGCTCCTTTTTTTCTCACAATATGCCTCTGTCATTCTCATTCTGAGAACTTCTGCTAGACTCCACTCTGTCATTACTACAAAAGACCATCTTACATCTTTCGAGACAGCTCTTGTAATAAATTATAGATAGCCTACCTAGGCTCTTCTATAAAAGGTATCTACTTTTTAACAATAATTCACTGTATGCTGAAGAAGTTATACATGTACTTATTAGCGCAGTCTGCGAGTACCTACCACGTACAATGAAGGTTTGTTTACCTACTAAATAAATAATGATGGGTCCGACGTTGTTGCCTACCTGGTTTGGTGTAAAATTATATTTATTACACATTTTTGGTTGCACTCACATTTCTGTTTCGAGAACTAGAAGGCTTTCTCTTGCATCGAGCACGAAGCTCATCCCTTCCCTCGGAAGGCGGAACCTCGCGAAAAAATCGCCGTCATCCCACTTGTGGAAATGCTCGACCCTTTCGCGAATTATCGCCGTCTGTTCCAGAAGTTCATTGAAATATTCATCCAAGGATGACTCAAACACTTCAATGTAACGATTCATCGCACTAAATGTTGATGCAAGTTGAGAAGTATGAAAAAGACTGATAAAATAGATTTCAAAATGGCGATGGCCTGGAGGAGAATCGGAGATCAACCGTAGATCAGAGGTTTAAACCACCTGAAACGAGGTATTAACTTAATGCGCCGTTGCCGCGACTTATTCCTAGATTAGGCGTTCGTGAAACTGTCTTTTCTCAGAATCGATGGCTTAAACCTCAGCCGGGATTGAACTCTGGATAATCCGCGTTGGTGAAACCGGCCCTTAGTACCTAATATTCTGTACATTTTTTTTCTTGACCTAAAAAATAAAATGGTTTCACAATGCTTTCTCTGTTTAGTCCTATTTGCCCCTCATAATAAAACCTAGTTTCACAAATTTATAGCTGGTTTTGCAATCGCACTCTCTTTCATACCAGTTGCAAGAGCAGTCAAACACTTGCAGAAACAAAACCAGCTATATCCTACTTTTATTTTGCAATAACTAGTTTGACGTTGACAGGACGGTGTTCAATTTAACATACCAATTCTATTATCGACTTTTGTAGGTATTTGCAAAAGAAAAATGGCAGCTCTACCCTGAAGTTTTTATACCTACCAGTTTTTCTAATTTTGGATTGGTTTTGCAGCTGGCCTACTGATAACAAAGATTTTAGGAGCTGGCAGTGGTTTCTTTTATGTCTGAGTGTAGCTCTTTTGTCTTCTGCGATGGAAGCGGGTAGAATTCGCGGTACTTCAAGATACAGCAAGGAATTGACAACACTAAGAGGTAAGCTAGGTTCACATGAGACGCAATTCCGGACGGTAGCCCGGCACGGCTATGCGTTCTGCAATGCTATTGGCCAACGCAAAATGGATTATTTCAACGCAGTGCCCTGGATACTATATCAAAATCTCCAGATATTTTCCGCTGTCGGATGCGTTGCCGGATCTGCGCGGAGGTTACTGCGCACACCTCTCTTGTTTGGTTGTTCAGCCATATTGAAATTCGACATTTATGTGGTTGATATTGCGTTTTCGAGTTCGAGCAATTGTTTGTTTTTTGCGATTGCATTTTGTTATGACTCCGCTGCCATGTGAACGCCTCTGCGGCAAAAATTCCGGCAAATGCGTTGCCGTGCCGGATTGCCGTCCGGAATTGCGTCTCCATGTGAACCTAGCTTTACAGTCTATCATGCTCAGTTATCTCGTAATCCATGGCAACGGGTTAGCATCCATGTTGCTTGACCTAACAGCCGTACCTCCCAGAGGCCATATTGGTATGACCGTATTTCCTAGGAATATGCATACTGGAAAGAGATAACACTTCATGATCATCATGATTGGATTCATGTTCAGGGTAGCCTAAATAATGAAGGAATAAGTCATTCATTGAAATGAACCTTCAAAAGAACATTAGGAAAAGAGAACAGACAGGGGACGATCACTTAATGGCTCCGTATCCATCAAAATCTGATTGCTGAAGTTTCGCATGCACACGTGCAAACGTTTTCAGGAAATTATCATACTTCGAGCTCAAATGTAGAGGGCAATAGCAGATTGCGGAACTCCAGGTCGTTTATTATCCAAAGGTTTTTCTTAATAATACCTACAACTTGCTAATAACAATCAGCTACTTCTACCAAGAATTACCTACCAAAGACTAGCTAGGTTGACTTCTTAATACCCTACACTCCCTACAGGTATCACAAAACCATGATATGAATCAGCTATTCCTCACTGTGAAATCAACCAATTTATCACCCCTTCCTGATTCCAGCAGTCAGCTGACACAGTGTTACAAAAAGGGCTCAGGATCACCACTGGCTCCGTAAGTTTTATTCTATGATACCTATTAATTCAACTGTAGCTAGGTAGGTTCCTATACCCTACTCAACTTTTTTACGTAAAATACTTTTGGTTACGCAAACTCCATACATAATATTATATCACTGTTCATGTGAGTGATATACATTCCATTGCCATCTTGTCAACACACTACAATCAATGGGGAGTATAAATGAACAATTAATAAGCTATTTAGAGAGTTTGCGGAATAATGATGGACACATGTTGTCAGTGGAATCTTGGTTATCCGAATGCATATTTCGAGGTATTTCTGCTTCAGAACTTGCAACAAAGACGTGCCTTAGCGATGATGTACAACAGAGGTTGTGTTTTATCAATGCATTGTTGACATTAGCAGAAAACACTTTCAACACTTCCACTTGCAAAACTGAGGATGTTACGGTGTTAGGGCACGAAAAACACGTGAATATTATCGTGAACAATAAAACAACAATAATGGGAGGATGGGAGGATGGTACAGATGGGATTTCCAGGACTGGGTAGAACATCGAAGGATGAACGAAGTTGAAACCAGCAACCAGTCAACTGTTTCAATCGTATAAAAAGATAGCTGTTACTTACTATAAATACAACATCTGTTACCTGTGTTTTTCCTAGAATGAGCTGTGGTTTTTTGGCCTCATCATGAGGCAGAAACGTCGACTTTATTACAGCAAAACAATCGAATAGAAATTGGTAACAACTTTATTCACATCCTTAATGATATATTATTCACAATATTATTAACAGCTGTTAAGTACAGCTAAACGGAATTTACGGAGCAAGATATCTAGTACACTATATATTTTATTTAGGCACAGTGGTACATGCTGTGAAATGGTCAATATTGTCAGCAATTCCTCTATTTTCCTAAATATCAAAAACCGTTCCACTAGATACATTTTGTTGGGAAGTAAGGCTAAAGGGTGTAGGTAAGTGTCAAAATGTTTGGAGCACTTAGCTGTTTGTTCTATATTCCCCTGGGGAGGGGTCTATCAGGGTTCTGAAAGAGATAGGCATAGATGGGTGTTAGGACATTTGGCCCTTGTAACAAACATGGGCACTTCATTATGAGACACCTAAAGCAGAACGAATGGAAGGAATATTGTGAATTGCGAACGGAATTGTGTATATATATATTTTTTTAATGATCATTAAATGTTATCGAATAAATGTAGGATAGTGAGATAAATCGTAGGTGCAAATTCGATAAAAACAATATTAACTACTTACTTACTATCGGTAAAGACAAGACAAACCTTGGATACTACAATGAAGATGTGGAAACAGAACAGGGAGCCTCAAGGAAAGGCTCGCTCCAGGCGCATAGATTCTCTTTCCTGAGCATGAAATCGATTTCTGGTTTCATACCTGCACACAAACAAACAGATCTTGGCTAAAATTCAGCATGTCCCTTCTTAAAGTACATTATACTATACCTGTAGTTAGAGGGGAAATGGTTTTAGCACAACTTGTAGTAAGAAGGTAAGTACCTACCTAAATGGTCGGTTTCTAGGCACTCCCTTCCGAACTAATAATGATAATACATAAGCTAGGCTTTTGATAACAATATTAAGCTAGGCTTCAGTTTTTGAGTGGGGGGGAGGGGGGAGGGCCAGACTAAAATAACCAGATTGGTGCAAATCCATTAACTTCGTTTTGGTTTATTATTTGTGAATAATACACCTATGTATTCGCTCAGCCAAAAAAAATTATAACACCCCCTCAAAATTTTTTCTTTTACGTTTCAAGGGGCGTAGATTCCAAAAATGCAATGTCCGTCCGCCGTACGCCGTATCACGTGTACCGGCTTCATTTTCGGTCAAAAAATTCGTTCTTTCGCAAACATGCTCCATTTGGGTCCTAGTTGTGCTCCGAAACATGCAGCCCGATCGGCATACACCCAGGGGTGCTATGGGAGAAAAATGGGTGTAAAAATAGGGGTTTTCGAGGGATTTTTGAGGTTTTAGTAAACATGAGATTGTGAGTTATCGTTTTCCATGTTTTTTAGGGCGAGAAGCCCGAATATTAGGTTGATTTTGACCGAAGAATGAAGAACTGAGGTTGTATCGAAGGCTCCCGAAATTCATTTTTTTAGTCAAAAACCTGCGAAATCGTCTGAAATCACCATCAATTTGTATAATAACACTGGAAGTAGTACCAACAGGTGAATCCAGACAATTAAATGGTACTATCAATGATCAAAAATAATCTGTTAAAAAAAAGCCGAGCCTAATTCGTGTTTTTGGGGGACAAAATAATTATAAATAATTAAATTAAATAATTATTGCACATGAAAGAAACAATAAATAACAGCCAAAATTTCTGTATGTATGTCCAGTAGAATAATAAACCCATGTGACAAGGACTTTGCAGCGTTTTTAATAAAGTAATGATGGTTAGGATCATTCAGCTGGCTAGGCTTTTTACACAATGGGTGTTTTTTGGCTGGTTATAAATTCTCCTTTTTTTGGCCAAATTCTTATTAACCTTATTGACCAAACTTATTAACCATGTAATGAAGTGTGTGTCGGAAAGTCAAGGCAGAAAACGAGTGTGAAATTTGAATTTCCAACTTCCCACTAGAAATGCCTTAGAAGGTCCGAGTAGTTCAACTCCAATCCAGCTTAGTATAAATAAATTTAAAAATCACGACCTCAACATCAAACCAAGGGGAAGGTCGCGGCTAAAGCTGTTGAAGGTTTGTCATCTCTAATGTTGGGTTGTTGGCAGCATTGAGAACCTTCGCCACCAAGGCTTCCCTAAAGCTAGGTTCACATGAGGTGGAAATCAGGTACACCACAATCCGCTACGGCAACACATTTGCCGACATTTTTGCCACAGACTTTCACACGGCAGTACGAAGCTGGAATCTCTAAGCGGAATCATAACCTTCTCCTTCATTAACAATATTATCTGGTGTCGGCAATTATCAGAAATTCGTTTTTGCACCCTTCCATGACAAAAAATACAGGCCAAAAAAATCACTAAGGAACCAAAAGAAAAACCAACGATGTTAGGAACAACTGAACAGGAAAGGTGTGTGCAGTAACCTCCGTGCAGATCCGGCAAGGATCGGGCAGTGGAAGTCATCTGGAGATTTTGATACAGTAGCCACGTGTTGCGATGCTGTAATCCATTCTGCGTTGGCCAGCAGCACTGCAGGATTTGCTGTACCGAACTGCCACCCCTTGGGCCCCTGCAGCCTCCTTGGGCCAACAGCCATATATCAATACATCTCATACGCCATTTTTTGCCGCATTTGTACTTTTAATCATCCTCACTTAAAAAATAATGATTATTTTTGAAAAAAGGCTTCAAACTACTATTTTTCCAGTTCTGAATTATATACTATAATATAAACTTCCTTTTTTTCAACACAAAATTTGATGAAAATTCCCTTCAAGGAAATATGTACCTGCACCTAGTTGATGCTTACTTACCTACTATGACTGCCTCTCCTCTTTATAAAGTATCTGGTGGAGACCTAAAGATGTTTACTTATGGCGCAATGATACCAGAAACCATGTTCTCTCCAACCGACTGTCAGCGTCGTACTGACATCATTCAAAGCCATAGAGATGAATTCCCACTTGTTTCGAGGATGAAAATATTTTTGACTATCGAAACAGACTTCACGCCATGATTCATTTTATACAATTGTTTGTGAATTACCTCATACCTACCACTGTTGGTGAGTTTTAGACATTTCACGGATTTCGAGCAGTTTTTTATTTTACCTCCCTAAAACTTGAGGTAACTTTTTTCTAGGTATCTAAAAATTGAAATTAAAACTAAAAATTAAAACTGAAACAGTATTTCCAAATCGCAAGCCACTATTCTGTACCACGTTTGGTGATTATACCTAGGCCAATTCTGCCGATTTCAGATCCTACAAAACGCAAATTTGACCCACGTTTTATATTTGAAAATTGTTCAGTATAGAACTCTTCCTTTCCTTTGAGATTTAGAATGCTGCGGAACAGAACGGTAACTAAAAATGAATGAATGAGTTGAACCCATTGGAATAGCAATAGCTGAGTTCGAATCGGCAAGATGTTTCGTAAATGATGAGAGATGAATGGATTTGATCTGGCAGATTCAAGTTTTAAATGTTTGATATTACATTCGGAGTACATGGGAAACACGAAGTGTTTGCTGGCTACATGATCGCAGGTCTTGTGATGGTGATGACTAATGAGTTATATAGCTTGTTCAGAGCTAGGCGGGAACAATGTTCCTATTCTGAAAACAAAGTTAAAGTATACTGGGGTTGAGCTCACGCGTAGCTACGATTCATGCGACTAATATGAAATTCATTGATTCTTTCTAAAAGAACTACCTACTGTATGCGAATGGTTAATCTGATAACCACTGACAAGTGGACTGTATATTTTAGTAGGTTTGAAATTATGCAAGAGTGTAACGAGACAAATAATGCTAGAAAAAGGGGGTTGCAGAGTGGGGGTTTAGAATATTTTTCGACACCTTGAAACACGATGAAATCTGCAAAGTAGTGCAATATATGGCCAAATATAATAAAAGCGGTACCTTGGTGGTATGACGATCTCGGAGAGAAGGGCCCTTCTACGATGTCGATGAAGTCGCCGGTACAAGCAGGTATAACGTCATTTTCCGATAAATCACGAGGAATTAATATCTGGACCGTAGGTACACTACTTTGCATACGGAGAGATTGAAAGGAGAGAATACTGATATATAAAAATGAATTAAAAGGCAAATGAAAATTGACTGGGAAAATTCCGAAGCGGGGGGTCGATGCGATTTTCATGCGATACAGCGTGGAACTGACTCGCCCGTTTGCCGTAAACTCTTGACTCTGATAAGAAAAGCTTAAAAGAACGGAGTGCATTCTCACGACATCTGTGGTTTCCTCAGGTGAACTATGAAAGAAGGTGAGAGTTTCTTCATTGCCCATCAAATACCCCTGGGATTATTAGGTTTTGGCTCAAACATACACCGCCCACCCGAAAGTATTTTCGTTTAAATAAGAAAACTATTTTTTAAATGTCGAAATTAACATTTTCCATAAATTTTAATTGGTGAAGTAGAACCAAAAAATCATAAAATTAAATGAAAGGAATCTTCTGGGGAGGTTTTGGATTAAATTACTGGAGAAGCTCGGCCGGGGGTAGTGCGACTAGTTTCTGTACTGGTCGTACGTACGTACCACTGGCAGTGCGGATTTTTACCACCCGAACAATACCGTCTTTTCCAGGAAAAACTTCCTGTACACGTCCTATGGGCCAATCCAAGGGAAATGTGCTAGAGGATTTTATGTACACGACCTCGCCCTTTTGGATGTTGGGTTGCGGCGTGGTCCATTTGGAACGCGGAATGAGTGTGTGAATGTAGTCGGACGACCATCTCTTCCAAAAGCATTGAGTAGCACGTTGTAGGACTTGATAACGATCAAGCCGATTCAAAGGTTCTTCAACGACGTCGATTTCAGGGGGAGCAATGAGTGGTGCTCCGATCAAGGCGTGTCCAGGAGTCAAATAATCACAGCCATCGTTGGGATCAGATGAGAGGGTGCCTAGAGGGCGACTGTTGAGTACGGCCTCTATACGGGCCAGTATCGTTGCCATTTCCTCAAATGATAAAACAAGAGGGCCCATGATTCGATTTAAATGATGTCGTGCAGACTTTACTGCCGACTCCCATAAACCTCCCATGTGAGAGGCTGCTGGTGGGTTGAAAATCCATTTCATTTGACGCATGGCAAGATAGTTTCCGATTTCCGAATTCGAGTCTTTTAAAAATCGCAGGATCTCGTCGAAATGGTGAGAGGCACCCTTAAAATTGGTGCCGCAATCGCTATGAATTTCATGGCACAGACCTCTTCGAGCCACGAACCGATCTAAGGCTGCCAAAAAAGCTGCCGTAGTAAGTGAAGAGACAAATTCTAAATGGACGGCTTTCGTGGATAGGCAAACGAAAACCGCCAAATACCCTTTGCTCTTCTGAGCTCTTTTACGCTGGCTTTCTTTAATCGTGAAAGGACCAGCATAATCAATTCCTGTATTAAGGAATGGTCTTCCTTGCTGCAGACGGGATGCTGGCAAATCTGCCATGACTGGTTCCCCGGTTGGCGCTTTGAGACGGAAGCATATGTTGCAACGGAGTAAGCACTGACGTAGGAGCGGCCGAATGCCAATGATCCAATATTTTCGCTGAATGAAGGATTGAGTGAGACGAGGACCCGAGTGTAAAGTGAGTTTGTGATAATACTCACACAACAATAGGGCGAATCGAGAGTGACGCGGCAAAATCAAAGGATGGCGTGCGGCGTAAGGTAAAGGTGCATAGCGTAAGCGACCGCCCACCCTCAAAAACCCACCTTCGTCAATAAAAGGTGTGAGACGAATCAATGTCTTTGAACAAGACTTCTGATTTTTCCATTTAGCGATGTCGTCCTTGAAATAATATTCCTGCGTGCTTTTCACGCACGTTTTTACGGCTCCTTCAAGCTCTTTAGAAGAGAGATTTCCCTTCAACCGATCAACACCTCTGCTCTTGGCAAGCACGTTGAATTTGTAGCGGTTAAACCATCCAATTATTCTCATCAACCTGGACAGACTTGATGAGCGGCCAATGCACTCTAGAACGATTGGTGGATCCTTAGAAACCAATAATGAGTCCATTTGCACGTTTTTCATTTCGCTCAACGACTGTCCGGATGCTGCAATCTCATGGGAAAGTAGCCATGTTGAACATGGTTCATACAACATAGCAGGTCCTCGCCACCATAGTTCAAAGTCAACCAGCTCGTTTGGTATTAGTCCTCGACTTGCACAGTCACTAGGATTAGCTTTGGTGTTGACGTAAGACCATTGTTCTGGGAGTGTATATTCTAGAATTTCGACGATACGATTCGATACATAAGTTTTGAGCTTATGCGGAGGAGTTCTTAGCCAAGTGAGAACTGTGGTAGAGTCTGAAAACAGATAAGTCGCTGTGATTCCTATTTGTTTTGAGACTGGCTTGAGCGTTTCAATTAATTTGGAGAGAAGTACAGCAGCACACAATTCGAGTCTGGGAATGCTGACAGTTTTCAACGGTGCAACTCTACTTTTCGCTTTCAAGAGATGCACCTTACATTCACCCTCACAGGATCCGGCTCTCAAATATGCTACGGCACTAAAACCCTTGGAACTAGCATCACAGTATCCAATAATTTGGCGAATTGGCGCTTTTTTCACAGGAGTGTGACGTGGTATTTGGAGACGTGATAAGAAAGGGAGACCCTGTCGAAAGCGTTCCCATTGTTGAGCGATATGGGAGGGCAGAGGGTCATCCCATCCGATACCTAACAACCACAATTCCTGAATGAGTTGTTTGGCAAAAAATGTTATGGGAGTCAACCACCCGAGAGGGTCATAAATCCTGGCCACCTCTGATAGTAAATCACGTTTCGTTTTAACATCAACATCAGTTTTTGCGACGTAAGAGAAACAATCATTCCCAGGATCATACTGAACGCCCAATATTTTTAGGATGTGGTCGCTTTCTTCCTGAATGACAAGAGGATGCTCTCGATAGTCCATTGGGACAGCGTCAAGTATTGCTTGATTGTTACTCGCCCACTTGCGCAACGTAAAGCCGCCCAAATTGAATAATTCAATCAATTCATTTTGCAACTTGACTGCCTCACTCTCAGAGTCAACGGAGGCACATATGTCATCTACAAAGGTCTGATTGAGTATTACATGGGAAGCCAGCGGAAATGGTTCACCATGGTCAATGACTAATTGCTGCAACACTCGTTGGGCCAAGAAGGCACTAGGTTTTATACCAAAGACCAGGGTGTTAAGCTCGAATTCATCAATTTCTCCGTCGGGTATGGTTCTATAAAAAATATGTTGAAAGCTGCGATGTTCAGGCTGAACTAATACCTGGCGGTACATTTGCTTCAGATCGCAGCAAACTACAACAGAATGGAGACGAAAGCTACATATGATGTCAGCTATGTCGCGCTGTAGCTTGGGACCCGTCATTAGAGCGTCATTGAGCGACACGGTGGAAGTGGAGGGGCGATATGATGCATCGAACACGGTTCTGACCTTCGTAGTACTACTGCTTTCTTTAAATACACAATGATGCGGCATAACATAGTGACTTGGCGTTTTAGCAGTACTCATATGACCCAATTCGATGTATTCATTCATGAATTTGCGATATTCATCATATACCGTAGGCTGCATTTTCAAACGTTTTTCCATATTTATGAGACGCTTGATAGCATGTTTGCGTGTATTCGGAAGCGATATATTTTCATCAATGAAGGGAAGAGTAACGATATAGCGACCTGATTCATCTCGTGTATGGGTATTAATGAATAAATTTTCACAAACTATGTTTTCAGGATCATCAGGTACTGATTTTTGCACCTCTTCCGATTCCCAAAATTTTGTTATTGAAGTGCTTAGAGACTCGCAACAGGTGAGTAACGATGTGACGTTGTCAGTACCATCATTGTTAGTCGGAACATTTGGAATTGCTCCTCCTATGATCCATCCAAATACAGTGGAAATTGCGCTGGGTTGGCCCTGGATAACATTGTGTGATGGGCTTAGTATCTCATAGTAAAGGTCGGCGCCGATCAAAAACTCAACTGGAGCTCTTTCGTCAAAGGCTGGGTCCGCGAGTAACAGGTGTGAGAACTGGTTCCGTATAGCAGGAACAACTACATTATTCGGTTGTGGAACAGATATTTGCGTTAGGATGAGTGCCTCAATATTGAATATCTTTTCCGGGTGCTTTAGCGAACTAATTGTACAACAGGTCATGCCTTTATTTTGAGGAACTGATGAGTTAGAGACACCTGAAAGCCCTATGTGAGCCCTTTTCCTTCTTAGGCCGAGTTTTTGAGCGCATGCATCAGTGATTAGACTGACCTGGCTTCCACCATCGACAATCGCTCTGATATGGTGTACTTGACCATGTTTGTCCAGTATACCAATCACTGCGGTGCTGAGTAGCACACCCGTAACTTTGGGGGTTACAGCGAGAAGTGATTGCTGAGTGGAGTTGGTGTTCAAAGTCTCGGATACCGCCGCTTTAGGTACTGGATTTTCATCAAAATAATGCAGAAGCGTATTATGCTTCGAATTTGAACAGTGTGAACAAACTGATTTGGATTTGCACACCTTTTGTTGGTGAAAACCCATACAAGAAAAACACAAGTGGTTTTCCTTGACAAAGTCCCTACGTTTCTGTATAGATAGGTTCTGAAATGCTGTGCACCGATTGATTTTATGCTGATCAGATTTGCAGCAAGGGCATCGATTTGAATTTTGGGCAGATGTAACAACAAGCGAACTTTTCGAATTATTAGGGGTTTTCGGAATTTGCTTAGGCTGACTATATGGAGGTTTCGCAGCCTTAGCAGGTTCCAACTCTAATATTCGTGCTTGTTTTTGAACAAACTCGATCAACTGATCGAATTTTGGCGTCTCGGCGCTTTCAAATGAATTTTCGAATTCTTTACGCGTCGTTATCGGTAAAACTCTCAGAGCTTGGTGCAACATAGCAAAATCAAATAAATCTTCGAAACCCATATTTTTGAGCGTTGCTATGTTGGTTCCAAATACATCAACAAATTCAGAGAGACCTTTCAGTGATTCGTGTGTTAGAGAATGGAATGATGCGATTCTATCCAGGCATGCAGAACCCAATAAACGCTTATTATGATAGCGCTGAACCAGAGTATGAAGTGCTAAGGTATAATTGTTACCAGTAATAGGAATTGATTCGATCAACGATAGAGCGTGTGAGCGTAACAAGCTCCGTAGGTAGGTCAATTTTTCAACGTTAGATAATTGATTATTTTGATCCACCAAAGATTTGAATAAAGCATAAAAATTTTGCCATTTATTTATGTCACCTTCAAAAGGGTCTATTTCAATTTTTGGAAGTTTGGTTGGGGCAACTTGCGCTGGAGCTGGCGACGGGGTTTGCATGCTGACAGGACCTGGGGGTTGAATTTCCTTGTATGCGTCCAAAGCGCGAGCGATAGCGTGAGTAGCAAAAAACATCTCTTCAAAATCGGCGGTAGCTTGAACGACTTCAACTTGATCTTCTTTCCCAAGGGTGGAGTTAAGTTCTATGATTTGATCATTGAGGACTTCGAAAGATTTTAGATCATTTTCGAGCCGCGCAAATCTGGAGATGAACGCATTGTAATCCGCGGCTTGTTTGCTAATTACATACTTCTTGCCAGCGCCATGAACTGCCTCCGCTCGAGCAATATATTTCTCCCGCTTGACTTTCAATACCTCCAGTTTGGAAAGAACTGGCTCCATTTCGAAGTTAAAGGATGAGAAAATAGGAAAGAATAGGAATAGGATGAAACAAAAATTCGATAGGATGAGATCAGGGAATATGCGGAAAATCAAAGTCTATTAAGAAGGGTGCTAGATGACCTATAATCATTTAGATTGATGTTCTGTTCGATCATGTGAGATGACGTCACATAATGCCTAAGGAAAATGAGCACGTGTTCAATATAATGAGATGAATCTATAGGTAGCACCTAGCTATCTTCCCGATAGGTATAATATTCAAAATTCGGCTCGAACTGACCAAAAAATGTATGCGAATGGTTAATCTGATAACCACTGACAAGTGGACTGTATATTTTAGTAGGTTTGAAATTATGCAAGAGTGTAACGAGACAAATAATGCTAGAAAAAGGGGGTTGCAGAGTGGGGGTTTAGAATATTTTTCGACACCTTGAAACACGATGAAATCTGCAAAGTAGTGCAATATATGGCCAAATATAATAAAAGCGGTACCTTGGTGGTATGACGATCTCGGAGAGAAGGGCCCTTCTACGATGTCGATGAAGTCGCCGGTACAAGCAGGTATAACGTCGTTTTCCGATAAATCACGAGGAATTAATATCTGGACCGTAGGTACACTACTTTGCATACGGAGAGATTGAAAGGAGAGAATACTGATATATAAAAATGAATTAAAAGGCAAATGAAAATTGACTGGGAAAATTCCGAAGCGGGGGGTCGATGCGATTTTCATGCGATACAGCGTGGAACTGACTCGCCCGTTTGCCGTAAACTCTTGACTCTGATAAGAAAAGCTTAAAAGAACGGAGTGCATTCTCACGACATCTGTGGTTTCCTCAGGTGAACTATGAAAGAAGGTGAGAGTTTCTTCATTGCCCATCAAATACCCCTGGGATTATTAGGTTTTGGCTCAAACAACCTACCAACTACCAACCAAATTTGAGCGAACTGGCGCCTTTGTGTAGAGCAAATAATTGGTAGCTCGGATTTGGTATGCGCATGCGCAGTAGCTATGCCAATTACCCTATCGTTATGAAATTCATCGGGGACCACCTAAGGCCCAACCCGCAACAAAATCGGAGGTGCCCTCTCGTATTCTCTCCTGTCGTTATATTAAGCGGTTGTCACAAAGCTCTACGCTGAGGAATCTTCCTTCAGAGCACATATTGACGTTTGGCGCTCGAAGACACTCGAAAAACTCCCTTTTGTTACCCGGAGCAGCGTGTTAAAGGAAGCAGTGCAAGGCGCCACTCAACCGTCAGAAGAAAAAACTTGTTGAAAGTGGCAGAAGTGTTTCCCTTGACAATGGTTGGGTAAGTGTACGCCCACTGCGAAACAAACTCCGAGGGATGATAAGCTGTATAAAACTAGCTACTACATGGAGAATTTCTAACATGATCAGAAGTGGATCACTTTTGAGTTTGTGCGGGTAATAGGTAAATCAGCATGTTGCACAACTGTGTAGGGCATACGATGGAAACTGAATATTAATAATCTCAGATGTAATAATAAATACCGTAAAGAAGATTACTTTTATTTAAAGGCTCCATTTTAGCAGCCGATCATGCTCACGAACTCTCTTATTTCTAGCCAAAGCAACCAACTCTCTTCTGGAATTATGGGTGCCTGGATTTCGGTGAGAATATAGTGTATGACCTACACCCACCACACGTACGTACATAAATGTATACACGAACAATCTATGAGTCAATATAATTATCACCACATCAATATCATGGAGAAATATCTATCGATACGCCCCTCCCCTACCCAGCCTCTGAATGTAATCCAAAACCACAGCTGTTATTTTCTATGTCCTGTCCTGTTCTGATGTTTCAAAATAAGTTCCGTTACTGTTTAGTGTCCGCAAGTAAAGAATTCTTACTCGAACGCACGTCACCCTTGGTTTGTTCCTTTCTACTATGATCCACAAAATCGGGATATTTTTCATTTCTAAGAATTTAATTGAAACCTCGCGTCTCACTCAGTTTACTTTCCACCAACGACCCAACATGGTTACCTATTCAGATTTTACTAAACAGACAAATTAGGCTGTCTGTTTAGTGAAATCTGAATAGGTAACCATCCTGGGTCGCTGGTGGAAAGTAAACAATGAGTGAGACACGGAGGTTTCAACTAAATTCTTAGAAATGAAAAATATCCCAACTAGTGAGAAAAATGCGATTTCGAAATAAAAAACACGGAATTTGTTGCTACATATTATTATGTATGTTACTTACAGCCTATTGTTACGATAGAGGGCAAATGACACCCAATCATTAACTACACTCGTATCATAGTCGTCCTCCAAAATAAGATCCGCAGCACCAGCTACCACATCAGATGAATACCTGTACCGACAAGGAAAGTAGTGTGATCCCACGCACGTGATCTTTCTCACAGTAACTATGCACCCAGCATGAGTATTGAGTGCGCAAGTTGTTTCATACCATATACCTACTTTATACAATACCAGATCGAGTTGTTGTCCAACACAAATCCAGTAAAACATGCTGACATTTATTATTAAAATCGTAGTAAATATTTCTGTGGCTGCAGTGAATACTGTGTCAAGTCCAAAACTTGCAAAAACGAGTCAAGTCAACTAATACTTCCCAGACGCTCCACATCTTATCAGGGAACAGTGTGTCTAGTCCTATTGGCATCTCTCGCCGAGCGGTGCATTAGTGTATTTTGGGTCATGTTCATCAAAGTGTACCTGGAGCAGCACCTGTCAAGTCCGACTAACGAGACATGACACAGTGTTCAAGTGTTTGCCAGTGTTCCACGATTTTTATAAAGCTTTATCGAACAACGCTGGAAACTTTAACTGTGGCACGGACGATGAAGAGTCAGAATGAACTTTTTCGTTTACCTAACGTTACCAGTAGATCTAAAAGGCGGCTCCACACATGCGGTACTTGCCAAGTACCGAGTAACTCGGTGACTCGCCAAGTTCTTGGCGTGTGATCCACACATTCGTGGATCATCGCCAAGTTACTTGGCGGTGATCCACACATTCGTGGATCGTCCCGCGCAAGACTCGCCTCGGGAAAGAGGCGAGTCACTCGCAGTTGCTCGCGAGCCAAGGTAAATGATGGACGACGAATTAATTGCAGGCAATTTATTTCATTTTTTAATTATAATTGTAATTTACTATGGAATTAACAGTCGCCTGGGTCACAGTTGGTTTCATTTGAGAATATATTGTGTTGAAAAATTAAAATAATACCAATTTAAAAAAAAAAAAATTGATGTTTCGAAACATCGATATTTTTTCTCCGATGTTTTTTAGACATCGATGTTTCTTGAGGAAAAAACATCGATGTTTTCTTCATCGATACCCATCCCTAAAGAGAACTAACTATGTGGATCACTACTAGACAGTGAAGGGACAGAGGGTGATGTGATTCACAAACCATCGGCCCCTTGCGACCCGCATGTGTGGAGCGGGGCAGTTACTCGCTACTTGGCGCGTACTTGTCTCCTTTGAAGCGGGGAAAAAACCGACACTGGACGGAGCCTCCCCAAGTACGGTTACTCGTGACTCGGCGAGTACCGAGTAACCCATCCACACTACTAGGAAATCGGCAAGTATCGACTCGGTACTTGGCGAGTACCGCATGTGTGGAGCGGCCTTAAGGCCTTCTTTCATTTGGTGTATTTTGAGAATTATTGTTTGGGTATTTTTCCGTATTTTTGCATTTTAGGCACCTACACTCACCCATGTTTCTTGTATTATGTAGCAATGTTCCGTGCATCTTGCTGTACTCGTATTATTAACATCAATCATGTGCTTACTGATTGAAATCTAATTTTTCTTTGTACAAAAAATTCTTTATAGTTTTTTCCAGTATTTTTGTAGAAATAAATGAGAATGTTTTCAAGTACCTATATCATCTGTGAATTCATTAAGTTTATCAGAACCTGTAGAATCACGCTTTCCGAAGTTAACATCGATGACAAGTCCGAAATGAAGAAATTCAGGAGTGTACAGCGGGCCAAGTCCCAAATGTTTGGTGCGCACTAACTTTATTGTTGAATATTGGGGAGTAAACTTTATTTTAAACGAAACACCAATTTAAAAGGGTGACATTATTAGTATTGAAATACAATAAGCACCAAGAAAAATTATTGCCGTAATTACAGGATTTAGCGTGAACTGTCAAACTTTAAATTGCGAATTGCCAAAAATCTCATTTTTGGACTTGACACACTATTCACTGCAGCCACGGATTTAATAAAGAAGCCCGGCTTCAGAACTATATACATTCAAATAAAAATACTTCAGAATCCACCCATCCACGAGCCTAGAGCAAGAATTCTGTAAACAGTGCCATTGCATAAATGTGACAACAACCAACCAGTTGTTGTTTTGACAAAATACCTCCCTGTAAGTAACTATGAATCCGAAGCCAGCATAATTATTCTCACCTGACCAGTGTCACTTCAGACTTGGTCCCGTACCTATCTTGTTGCTATGTTGAAATTTATTTGCCGTTTTACATAGAAATAGGGTTTCATTACCCCTCTAAGCTTCTATACAGAGCAATAACGATAGAAATGTACAAGATGGCTTTTATCAAAAATATCTACGACGAATGAAGGTAAAATCTGGTAGCAACGATAATAGATGATAATGAGTTTATTCTAAAGCCAACAGTTGGTGGTTACAGAATAATAGTTTATTTTATTTACACGAGAAAAAAAAAGTTTTTTTTGCAGTTCACTTCACTGAAAAACCAATTTCGCCCCGAAGAGATGACTTTTTGTTTTTCTTCTTCATGTACTTCAACAGCTTCCCTTTCTCTTTGAGCGTTCCGAATTTGTCGACCAGCTTGCTCATTTTTGATTCCGCCTTGGTTTTGAACCTGGACGGCTTGCCCTGGGCCAGTGCTTCGGCCACTTTGACTTTCTCAAGCGTCGCCTTCTGTCGGAGAGCCCTCACTTTTTCCAGCTCTCGTTCCCTATCCGCCGTCCTTTTCAACACCTCTTTAATCTGTTTTTGTTTATCCGCGTTCTTCTCTTTCTTGGACGATTTCTTGAGTTTGCCAATATCCCTCTTCTTCATTTCATCGACGAAATCGTAGTTCTGTTTGAATTCCCGTTCATTGAATTCACCGTAGGTATTTTCGAATCTCGGGTCAACGCAGCGTTTAGAGGCTCTGACAGGCAAATCTCTTATCGGTCTCTTCGAAGACATTTCCCTCGGGCGGTTCTTATTCGCTCGTTTCTTTGACTGTGACGATTGGGAGTTGGTGGCTTTTGGTTTTCTAGTTTGCATTTTGATTCTTTCTTCCAGGGTGAGCATTTCAATTGGTTCTCCCATTCTGTGAACATAACAGACGGCCGGAGTGAGTTGAGGAGACAGCTTTTTTCTCAAAGTTATGAGTTTTCAAGTAGTACCATCTTAAAAAAGGTCTGCGGCACTATGGGTAGGCACGTTGTCCAGCGACTCACGGCCGAAAAAATCTATCTAAACTCCATCGATCTATTTTATCGTTGAGATCAGGAACGCCTTAACAACACCGAAATGAGGCTGTGCCTATCCGA
This sequence comes from Leptopterna dolabrata, assembly GCA_954871275.1. NCBI lineage: Eukaryota > Metazoa > Arthropoda > Insecta > Hemiptera > Miridae > Leptopterna > Leptopterna dolabrata. Next base: position 9,749,771 of record OX940983.1, on the reverse strand, counting down.
ACGGTTTGGAAAAAAACAGTACAAATTGCCAATTTTAAGGCGTGAGTTCGTCCCCGGTAACAACAATTTGTCGGCAAGAATGCTAAGTACTCCTATGAATACTTCAGAACACAACTAAAAACACGACACCAGGATCTCAAGAGAGTCGACGGAACATAATATGAAGTATTCGACTCGGAACGCTCGTGAATACTGATGACTTAAGACTGCGTCACAATGTATAGCGATTTCAGAAGACTGTAACAGCATCAGTAGCGATTTGATGAATCTGAGGTTCTGGGCTGATCCGGTAACCCTAAACACCAAATTATTCATGATTTCATTTTACAGTAAAACCGTACATTTTGATCAACGATCATCAGACATTGGCATTTTTCAATAATAACGAGCTAGCATAATTTTTTTTAATGTTTTTATGCAGCAGCCAACCATAGAATTTAGAAAGGAATTCGAAGATACCTACCCATTGACAGAAATACACGGGTTTGTCCATATTTTCCAGGTAACCAATGCCAGGTTCGGCCATATTTTCCTGAATCCAGAAACTCACGAACATGCAGACTGTTAAAATAACTATCCGAAGAAGTTGCCCTACTAACCCAATCAATTAACGATTGTTTGGTGCCTGGAGATATACTAATGATATAGACATAGCAGATAGGAACATCATTTCTGGCTAAGGATAATGAGCGGAGAAATTTGAAGAGACGGAACAATCAAAACAAGATGAAAACAAAACGTTTGTGGCAGTCTCTGTGTTCTTCGGAAAGCCAATCCTTCCACTACCAAACAAACCACCAACAAACCACCACCCAACACCACCACCAACCAACAGCGCCCAAAATAGCGACATCGGCATCGCCACGAATTACAATCTCTTCTATTTGGAGGGCACGACCATTCGACAGGGACACTACGGTCACAATGAAACTATGTATATCAAGCAATTGAAGCTATGCATATCAAAATTATGTATATCAAGTTCAGTAATATAATCTTGTCGTCGGAGTGGAGTTTAGATTGTTCCCACGTAACAGACTTGATTCAGGCACCATTTTGCACTTCGCAGCATGAATATTGGATGGTTCTCACCATCGAATCCCAGGACCCCTGAATCTAATAATACTCTATGGCCTCACGGCATAAAATGAGACCGTGAATGGGCACTCCCATCGTGTTTGTCAGAAATTTTATGTCACGGTCCAAGCTTGGCTGCATTTGTTTTCTCGTTCCGTACGAGGAAGCAGGGGGTGCATATAAAACAAGTATTAGTTGAGTATGTTACACCGGTAATTGACAAGCAGCCTTGTCGTCAGCACTTCTAACACTTCTAAACTACCTACGAGTACAATCCTTGGAATTATGAAGGTGAAACCCTAACATCCACTATTATTATTCATAGTTCAATTACTTGAATCACTTCTGAGTCTCTTTGTTATTTCTGACGACGTGATACCTGGATCGCATCGGAAGGTATGGGGTTTCACTATTATACATCCCTAACATCTACTAAACATGCAAACCAAATGTTCTTACAACAGACCTAAATTAAAACATCGAAATATTGAGGTTATGTATCTCAAAGTGTGATATATTTCACCATAATGTCACAACGTTCGACAAAACAGTACCAACCATGCAGTTTCAGGTAGTGGCGGATCCAGAAAAGGGCGAAGAGGAGCATTAGGCCTCTCCACTGACCCTAAATATTCACTACATAAAATGAACTTCCCTTGGAACACGAAAACTCTACTGTATTAAATATATTATCTTGACCTGTTACTGTCTGCATTACCTCATTGTCTAACCTTTATCAGCACAATAAGAGTAGAATAAAATAGTTATCAATACCTAAACTTTTCAATGAAAAAAGAATTGAGTGTAAAAGCTCTTTCGTAGGAAAATTTTTATGAATAAGAAATACGACCGAACTATAAATAACAGCAGGTTCTGGGTTAGGATTTTTCACTCTCTCCCCCCCCCCCCTCCACCAAAACAAACCACTTCAGAGTATGATAGCTGCTTCGAGTTAGACAAAAATAGTTAACATTGGTAGGTATCTGACTGAGAACTTGACTCGAAGGTCGATATCCAATGACTGTTTACGATTCATTTTACGACTGCACGTGAGTAGATTGGCTGAAGCATCGAGACAAGTACACGATATACTCCAAATAGAACTTGAAACGGGTAGGAAGGAGTCTACTATAGAAGCAGAAACCTTTCCCCGACTGATCTCTCAACTCCTGACTTTCCTCGCCTACCCAATAATTACTTCGACCATTTAATTCCATTAAATGTGTGGTATCTGGTATCGTATTATAAATGTATTTATACATCTACATAATATATCCATGGATCAATCACAGACAAGCTTTTCAAAATCACAAAGAAGGTTTCCACTTCGAACTACCTTCATTAAAAACGACAAGGTTATCTGCGGAAAATCTAACTCAACGTAACGTAGTGAGAAAAACTACCGTAGCGGAGAGAGCAATCAAGTTCGCCGTAACTTAGACAGGTACCCCCGCGACGAAAATTTAAATACTTCTAAATGTAAATAATTTACGTAACATTTTCATTTACGTACGACATTTCTGGTTGTGCGAAACTCTAAAAACGATTAATTTTTCACCGAACACTCCCTGTAAATTACACCCCAACAGCAAATTAATATAAACGAAGTGAATTATGAATAAAGCGGTGGAAATTTCCGTGCTGCTAATGTCGGCGTTTTCAGAAAAACACGTTAGTCCAGACGAAGGGGGAACCTCAAGTCGAAATTTCGTGTAATTCACTATAGAACCTGAGAGCCAACCCGAACTACATCTCTGTTATGACTACTGTCTAAACCTATTCTTGTCATATGTCCACATACTCCTACTTACTATTCGCATAACCTCATTTTGGACAAAATGTTTGGGACTTGGTGTCTAGGGATTCCCAGATGAGCCTAATAATCGCACTTCAACTCAAATAATCATGTTCAAGTGAAATCTTCTTACAGGGAGCAATTCAACAGACACCGGGATACGGGAACGTTTAAAAAAACATCCAGATAAGGCAAGTTTTATGGTGAACGATTGAAAAAAGTTATAATGTGTCACAGTTTGTCGAGAGAGAGAAACAGCCAGAGAAATCTCGACAAAAAAGTCACTTTGTCAGTTTAGTCGACCGTCATTTGTTCCCTCAACTTATCGCTGGAAACCTGAAAACAACGTTCTGAAAAGGACTTGCCCCGAGTGGGGTGGGGAGAGTTGTCAACAGATTTACAAACGATTTTCAGAAGGGGAGAAACAGAAATTGATAAGGGAGTGAGACATTGTCATTCTGCCTGGATGGAAGGACCGTGGATGGGGGAGCCACCGAGTAATAGTAGAGGTGTAGATAGCGGATCAGTCCCCCACCAGAGGCTTCCTTGCTCGTCAGAAAGTACAGCATCCAGCATCATCCAGAACGTTTCCACTAAACGGGAACACTCCCAGGTTCCGTTTTCGCCCGCCTTGATTGTATCTCGGGCCAAGTGGTTTCCCAGTCTCAGCCGACTTTACCAGGAACATCTGCGACGGAGACTGGGCAGCAGCGAGGTTCGATCAAGTTTATGAAAGACACGTTGAGCAGTAGGATCTCGATCTGACGGAGCACAAGTCAGAAGGCGATAATGTTGATGGACAAAGAGGAATTTGGAGTAAAAAAACGCTGCGAAGTCACATGGTTTATTATTCTACTGGACATACCTACAGCAATGTTCGATGTTCATTTATTGTTTCTTTCATATTTGTGCAATAACTGAAATAGCTATTTTTGACGGTTTCTACCAATTTCGGCCCCCAAAAACACAAAATGGGCTCCATTTTTTTTAAACGGATTATCTTGATCATTAATACCATATCTTGATTCAGAATCTTGATTCAATTCACCTGGTAATACTACCTTCTTGTGTTATTATACAAATTTATGGTGATTTCAGACCATTTCCCAGGTTTTTCACTCATAAAAAATGAATTTTGGGAGCTGAACCTTCGTTACAACCTCAATTCTTCGGTCAAAATCAACGCCATATTCGGTCTTCTCGCCCTAAAAACCATGATCCTAAAAAACATCCCAAGCTCATATTCACTAAAACCTCAAAAAAACAAAAACTCGAAAACCCTATTTTTACACCCATTTTCCCCCCATAATACCCTTGGGTACCTACTGCAAAGTTTCGGTACACAACCAGGGCCCAAATGGAGCGCCTGTGTGCGAGAGCTCGATTTTTTTAAACCGAAAATAAAGCAGTTACGGATGATACGGTGGACGGCGTACGATGGACGGACATAGCAGTTCTGGAATCTACGCACCTTGAAACGTAAAAGAAAAAATTTTTGAGGGGGTGTTCGAGTTTTGCTGAGCGAATACATAGACATTATTCTCAGAATAATAAACCATCAGGCTTCATCTCACTCGTATATGTACTGACAAGCAACATAATTGTCCATTAGAAATTAGGGTGCACAATGTATGATCACAAATAGTGCACAGGTACATTAAAACGAAAACGTGAATGAGCTCCTCGAGGTAGTTTAACAGAGTTAACGGAAGAGAGAATAGGCACTACCATTCATAAAAATATGGTAACTATTGAACTTTTCATGAGATTTCCATATCCACATACGACTCAATGACTGTGCAGAGGCTATCTATCTCACCAGTACGGAAATTTTGACTGAGGCCAGTCATAATCACGATTGGCGCAAACTGGGTGTACGTGCACGGTTGTATTTTCACATGACTTCTTGTGCAGCCCGCCTTGATTGTCTCAGCCAAGAGGTTTTTTAGTTCTTACCGATGTTTTTAGGAACATCTCTGACTGGGCACAAGCCAGGAGGCATTAATTTTTATGGACACCTGTACGGCCACAATCAACTTACGCGTCCATTCAAAGCTGGGATGTACGAAAATAAGTAGTTCTTCGTTAAATTACAATGAAAGAAAACGAGCTGGAGCTCGTCAAGGTCGACGACTCTCGCCACTTCAGTCGAAAAGTGAAGTTATGAGTGAAAAGATGAGTGCGTGGCGTGTTTGAGTGACAAGCTATGTTCGCGGGGCTGTTATGTTTGAGGGACAAGTTATGATTCGACGACTGTGTATCCGTTGAAGCTACCTCAGTTCTCTAGCTGTATTAGAACTTCTGACAGAGACCAGTTCTCAACTACCCTCAAAACTTGGATTGATGGTAGGTTTGTACGGACAGACAGTCCTGGACCAGTCCACGATGGAACGACGTTCTGAAAAAGAGAGGATAGAACTGTCCAGGAAGTAGTCCAGAACTGTGACTGTGCAAATGCGCACTGATTATTCCAAACGGATAACCTGAAGCATTTAACCTTCCACATTAGCTGAAGGTAGAAGCGCCGAGTGCGCATGTGTAGGCTGAACAGTCTCCTCAAAAAAATCCAGGACTGCTATAACTAGTCCCGAAAGGTCCTGGACTGTCTGTCCGAACAGCCAACTCTCGATCCATGACTGTCTGTCCGAGCGAACCTGGTGATGCACATGGGCGATTCCAAAATATTAATGTGCTGAGTACACAGAGGGGGTGCGTGTGCGGGGGGTGGGTGCTGTACATCTGACTTGAAGGAGGCGATAATTTTTATGGACAAGGAAGAATCTGGAGGCAGAAAATGCAACTTTCACTCAATATCCTCGTACAGCAGAAGTTAGGAAGTACAACGAGTTTTCCCAGATATTACAATGAAAACGAGCAGGAGCTCATCACAAGTAGATCCAAACAGCAAACCACCAAAGCCGCTCAGTGGTTTAGTGAAGATTGGAGTAAATTGTTCAAGGAGTATCAATATAATTTCAACGAGCTTCAATATAGTTTCAACGAGGGTGGGGGGTTGCGCCCCCTTAGCAACATCACGTCTCAATTTCTTATTGTGGTTAATCATACCAATTTCGATAACAACTGAACCGTATTTTACCACTCCTTGCGTTATAACAGAGGAAAGGGAGGTAAATAGTAATAATAAACTAAATAAGACAGCATTTCCTCGTTGGAGATTGTAGATAGGTGTTTTGAACATTTTGCACGGGTGATGTACAAAATTTAATAAATCAGAAACAAGAGGATTCTCTCATTTCGAGTCGGTGTTCTTGCCAACACGACGAATTATGCACCTATTTCAACGTCAAAATTTACCATAACAAAATTCATGAGTTGAACACAACACCACAGTCTACTGATGGATTTCTGACCGACAATTATTACTTGGTAAATGAAATCAAGAATAACTATGATGCACATTTCTATTTTTACTGGTATTGAAGGGTGTATTTCTGGCGCATTCTGCGAATACCTACCCTTGTCAATCCATTCGAAATAATTATTACATACGCTTGTTTTACGGAAAGGAGAAAACTCGCAAATCCTTCCAATAGCAGCATAAATGACTCGATGCAGAGGCGCGAAATAGATGTCAGCCACAGACGAGTTAAACAAAGCACGCAATGAAAACACCAACTCGACAAAACGAACAATTATGCAAAATGGATTCTCCAAGCAATCAACTTAAGTTCTCCTGACACCTCCAATTGTGTTTTAATGGCTTCACTTGTCTGCGTGTCCTCCACGTCGTTAGAAAACACAAGGATACAGAGAAGTAAACCGATATTAATAGGAGGGAGGTTTGAAGCCGTAAATTAGACGAAACCTGGGTCAGAGAACGAATTTCGAACGCGCATTAGTCATGAGGGACGCGGTCGGGTCACTAGAAATAATTGCATCCGCACAACAGTCTACGTCTCCAATTTACATCGGTGGCTCAAGAGGAAAATAACTTGGCGAGGAACCGAATAGGACGGAATTTCACTCATCCCATTCACGCAGATGCACAGTGCCGTTTCAAGCAGGATTGCGGTAACTCCACTTTTTGGAGAGTAGGAGTTGAAATACAAGGGAGGTTCGCAGTTATGAAGATAAAGGCTGCCAGCAGCTGTCGAATAGAGTAGCTTAGGTTAGGTCGGGAATTGAATAGGGGTTAGGTAGGGAACCGTAATCCACTGCAATTCGCAAAGGGGGTAGGTACAGTTGCCAAGATTTCGTTTAAGCAATTACGATTTTGCTTCCTTTTGCTATCTAATATAGGGTAGCCTTGTACTGGTGCACGAGGTCGGGGACAAGGGCTATGAGTCCAAGGTTCAAGACGCTGTTCAACAAGTGAAAAGAGGTTGACAAAAATATGATCCTTGAAGCAGACACTCCCTAAGGCCAGGAAAATAATGGTTGTTACTGGCGATATATGAAAATAGTGAGCTCATGCCCAAACGTACACCACGCATTGTTCTTTCTGGATTAAGTGGAACTTAATTAATATTGGCACAGCAACTTCAGGTGACTGACAGAGAATCTTAAGGGTCTCATACCAGGCTCTCCAAGCGTGATAATAAACAATAATATATATTTATATTGATGCATAGGACATTTTACAGTCCCACCTCGCGCATCAAACACATGTTAAAAAACGCTGCAAATTATTACACAAAGGTTTATTATTTACCTGTATAAATGCCCCTTCTGCGTAGATCACTATTTTCTGTGGTCAATACCCTCGAGCTCCCCCCGCCACGGGAAAGCCCTAAATCGAGTACTGGAGCCGACTCCGGAATTAAAGTTTCCTACAAATGCGCAGGATTCAACAATTCAATCATTAATTATTTGTAGTCATTCATGAAGCATAGGGCAAACAATAAACCGTTGTGTAATAAGTTACCTGCATAGGTGGCCTTCTACGTAGATAGCACAATGAACCGTTGTATAACAATTTACCGTTTTGTAATAACTGGCCCATCAATAATACTTCAACGGTTGTTCAAGTTGCAAAAGTACCTATCAACAAAATCCAGCCCCTTCTACGTAGATGGTATAATGAACCGTTGTGTAATAATTTAACATTCCGTAATAATTTAAATCCATCAATAATACTTCAACGTTTGTTCAAGTTTCAGAAGTACCTACCGACAAAATCCAATAGTCCACCACTTATCAAATGAAATAATATCGCAGAACAACTAACTCGGCCTTCATACAGCCATCCGTGATTATAATCAGATGCTCCCTAGCAATGAGATCTGGGCCGGATTTATACCGTTTGATTCACGATCGTGTTGCCGAAGCTTTTCGGTGCAAACGAACGGCTGGTCTTAAAATGCTCCGGGTGGTCTCAAAAAATTCTTTAGTTCAATATGAATTTAAAAACGTTAAAAAAAAAGAAGTTTTCGAGCTACGGCGTTCTGAAAATGTCAACCTCTATTTTTAACCCCTGACAGTTATGACTGTCAGGTCATGACAGAGATGACTGACAGTAACGCCGAGCTTCGAGGACCAACTAGACCCCGAACGGGACCTATAAACCAAATTTCGTCAATTTTTTTGCATGGTAACTAAGGAAAGTGCTAAGACGGCGTACGGACAGAATTTTTTTTACTGCATTTTCGGATTCTACATACCATGAAACGTAACCGTGTTATGGAGGGGGGGTGTGTTAAATTATTTTTTTCCCATGCTCGATTCCAAAGGTAAATTACTGAAAATAATAAACCAAAAGTAGCTCATAAAGAAATTAATACAATATTAAAAAAGGAAAGCCAGAACATAAATACGTACAACAGTCTGAGGGTCATTAAAAATTAATAAATAACAGCCTGAAGGGCGCAAAAATAAAAGCCTGACGGGCATATAAACAAAAAATGCTGAGGGTAAAACAACAATAGAGAATGCTAAAATCATGAGGAAAACATTGAAGACAAAATGAGAGGAAAAAGTCAAATATAAGAAGGAAGATAGATGAATTAATGAAAGGAGTGAGACAGAAGAGACTTTAAAAAAAAAATAGCAAGAGGACAAGAAAAGAATGAAAGACAGAGAATAGAGAAAAGAAGGAAGGTTAGTGCTCAGCAATGAAGTGGCGCTCAACCGCCCGCCCGAATGCCCCCAAGGAGGAGGCACCCCGTACCGCTACAGGGAGGTAATTCCAAGTTCTCACAACTGCCACCGCTATCGAAAAGCTCATCACCCTACCGGTATGTACAGGTACACTCATGTTATTTGCATGAGCAGAGCCTCCATGTTGGAATAAATCAATGATGTACTGCCGAAAGCTACTGTGGTTAACTCGAAAAACGGAACAGGTTGCCTGTACAGAGAGATACATGACAATATCCATTCCCAAGAGTCTGTGTCGGCTTATATACGGCCATGGGACTTCAGCCTAAAAACATACCATATACAAGAATTGAAAATTACTTTGAAGCGTTCCAAAGATTTACTGTCAAGGGAACATATATATACTGAATAGAACAAAACTGAAATGAGGGAGAACAAGTGGGGTGTGTGCATATTCGGGCAAACAACATCCATCATGCATGTTCTGACAAACATGCTCCTGATGAAATGGGCGAAAGCAGGTGTGAATAGATGAACGTCATGGCGACATTGGACATCCAACTAAAGTTACAATATCAAATACCCAGAATCGGGCCCTTTCTGAGGTTGATAGATCAATAAGATCTGTGGATGGAGTTCGTGACGACCACACAATCAACGTGTATTGGTCCAACTGCGCGAGGATACGGCTCAGATCCGCCCTGAAACCCAAAGGAGAAGGGACCGACACTCAACTAATGATACAAAACGGAAAAATTCGCATGCAGGAGGCCATGAGATAGTGACAGAGCAGCAATGGCAGAAGGAATCCTACGCAATGGGAGAGCACAGGCTCGACGTGCTGAAAAACAACTGTGGTGCTACTAATAGGGCTGAAAGGACTGACAGCTGAGGAGGTCGGTCATCCTCAGGACGGGCCCATGCAAAATGATTGATGTGTGCCAATATCAGAAAACGACATCCGTGAGACGGAACCAACCAAGACAGCTTGTGGCCCTGATGAGTTATGTACTGGCGTAGATGTGGAGGGCCTTACCCAAGTGTCTAACAGTGTTGTTTATCAACAGCTATGCATCGGAGGGGTGGGAGGGGAATCCAAAAAGGTGCGTTATGGAAGATAATAGAGTTGTCGCAACCAAAAATTGACGATCGGGAGAGAGAACGTAAACGCAAGTGTTACGTTCAGGACGTAAGTTTTCGCGTTTTCAAGACTTGCGTTGTCCAGCACCACGTAGGTAACTATTGGTAAGATGCGTGTCGCGCATCTCAAAGCTACGTTCCATGTAACTCATGAGTAAACTTCTTCGCGGATAACCAAATTCCATCTCCATGGGTACGCTATCACGTCACCCCGAATTTTGTAGACAGACAGGAGGAGCCGGCCTCGGGAAGTCCGCCGTTTGCATTATCTTTATTTTGCGTTCTCTTTAGGTATATTTGGAAGCTTGAACTTCATGTGGTTCGCGTACCTATTCATCTTGAGCATTGCCATCAGAAAGTGATGAGCACGGTAAGTGAGTGCCTTATAATTCGCAATTATTGTGGGTATATAAAATATACAAAGAACCCAAGGTCTCACCGTGCCGTGCGTGTGGTTGTACAGTAAAAGGGCACGATTGCTCTTCTATAAATTGTTCATAACTCATAGAAAACAATCAAAATTGAATAATTACCTACTATTACCGAATAATTATGTTAGGAGCGAGTATGAGAATAAAGAGGTTAACTTGACAGACAAATTATATACCATTGACAAGTTATTACTTTAACGTCACTTCAACTTACGTCAGGAGTTACGTGAACACGCAACTTTCTCATGGAACTTACATTGGATAGTTAGCATCCGAGTTTGTCACCCTAGAACAGAGTTACGTTTTACAGTTGCGTTTTTCGGAAAATGGTTGCCACAACACTCTATTATCCGATTACTGGAAACGTGAGTCGAATGACCGTTAGGGTAGGTAGCCCTTATTTTCGAAGTTTTAAATTATAGCCGGGCTACCGTGTGATGTATCTTTCTTTTATACGTTGCAAGAAGCATCATTCCGTTGCAGAAATTGATCGAATCTGCATTATACCTTAAAAATAACTGTATAGTTTCTGTTGGATAATTTCGCGAATCAGTGTTTAATCTAGATGGAATGGAGAATTTTCGTCAAAAATCTTCTTGAAAAACGAAATAGAACACTTAGAAAAATGACAGTATGAATCCCGTCTTCGAACATGAGCGTTATTTTTTAAATGAGGGTGATTAGAAGTAAAAGTGCGGCAAAAAATACGTATCAGGTCTATTGACATCTGATGGGCTGTTGGCCCAACGAGGCAGTCTCGGAGGCGAAGGTTCTGTGCTATTGTGGTTTTGAAGTGATGCACTAGCGCTCAAAGTGGGATCTGAGTTGAACTATTCAGTAATTGATCTGATACATCATTTCCAGCGGGAACTAGGAAATTCAAATTTCACACTCGTTCTACCTCGAATTTCCGACATAAACACCTTACTATGTGGTCAATAAGTGTTAGTTTCCGTTATTGAACAGAAATTGGCAAAAAAAAAAGAGAATTTTTAACCCAGGAAAATTGCCCATTCTCTACAGCAGCAATTATTTTAATAAATTTTTTGTGCGGTACTGAAGAGCATCCAACTCAGAAAATCGAAAATAACATGAAGTGTCCTTTTCTTCTTTATTCTGGCAAAACCTCTATTTGACATGCTACAGTGAGTATTTAATAGAATGTAGACGGTATGTAATCAGTGGAAAATGTTCCATGATAACAGCCTAGAATCGGGAAGAATATCGCTTATTATTATTGAAGTAGGTAGCAGTAGGTACGTACAATGGGGAATTTTCGACAACTTGGGGAGGGTGGAGGGGAGTATTCAGAACTCCTGGAAAATGGCAGTTTCAACCCAGTTTTCGAAAATAAGCGTTTTTTTAAATTTTTTTTATTTTAAATTTAGGTGAAAAGTAAAAATATGGCAAGAAATCAGATGTCAGAAATTACTTGGTCTATTACATCTGACTGACTGCTGGCCCAAGTTGGCGGAGTGAAGCTTTGGAGGCAAAGGTTCCATGCTGCCAACAAAACATTAGAAATGGCAAACCTTCTGGCAACCTTCAAGAACCTTTGCTTTATGAACCTCCCCTCAATTTGATGAGGGCATGTTTTTTTTTAATGACCTATTTATAAATTTGAGGTTCTCTCCGGTCATCCATTGCGGGTTTGTACATCGTTTCAAGTAGTGCACTAGCGCTCTCTGGGCTGAAATACTCGGTGATTAACCTGATACGTCATTTCCAGCAGGAACTCCGAACTTCAGATTTCGCGTAGTTTTCTGCCTACACTTTCTGACATATTATGTGGTTAATAAATATTAATTTCTGTTAATGAACAGAATTTGGTCAAGAAATTGAGAATTTGTAAGCCACGAAAGCTACCCATTCAGAAATCCCCACGTGTTTAATTTTTTTTTTTTTTTGTAGTATGAAAGTAGTAAATATATACGTAGTAGTACCTACGGTAGTAGTAACTATTCAAGGTTTGCACCATGCATTCATAGTAATGGTAAAAATGCAGACAGGATTATCCATGTACCCACAATATTATTTCAAGTTTATTATAAAAGATAACCACTAACGGAGCGTTGTCCGCTAATAAGTAGCATTCCAAAAAACTGAATGATTAAAAACTGCATAAAAAAACAGCCAAAAATGTATAGAGCCAGACTCAAAAAGCGGCGCGGACGAAGAACTTTACTGTGTGACGTCACTGAGGGTCAGTTGGCACTCTATTTTGTAAACCAAGAGTTGAGGGGGGGGGGGGGGGTCGATTTCAAATCCATGGGTAGGTACTCATTATTAATATCAATTAATACGAGCTGGCTAGGACACGTCAAGGCCTCAATAAATTTACTTCCATGCGTAGGTACCTACATACTGCAGTCATGTAGATTCAATACAGACTAAAACTGAGATGAGGAAAAAATCGTCCATCGAAATGATACACTGAAAAATATGGACGTATCGTCTAAAATCTACGCTAACCCAACGAACTCGAGGATAAAAAGTAATGTTTACAAGATGGAAAAAAATCAGTAGAAGACAGTGGGGCAATGGATGGATACGCCCTTGCGTTGAGTATAGGGCAAGAGTTAAGGGCGGCCGAACCCCAATGGGGGTCATCTAAAACTACTTCGACGGAAAGGGAGTGGTTCGCGGATATGGGCACAGATCTTGCTGTCCAACTGAGATCAACTTGATGCGAAATGCTGCAGTTTGGTAAATTTCTACTGTAAACCTATAATACCTAATCGTAAACGGAAGGATGCGGTCATGTTGATTTGGTCCTCATTTAGGATCCCCAAACCCCTACATTATTTTGGCACCCCCCAAAAAGTCTTACAACAAGGAAATAACATTCGTATTAACTTACTTTGATATCCCTGTTGAAAAGTGAACGGAGAAGCACAGTGCACGGCCCGCGATTACAAAATAATAATAAAAAACATCAAACTATTAACAGGTCACAGCTTCCGCATCCGTCCGAGTTACTGACAAGTCAATGACTGACAATGCTGCCAACTGAAAATACCTAAAAGCCAAATTAAAACACAATTTAGCACAATTTCCCTTCACGATAGCAATATCTTTCTCAGAAGATGATTTTCATGAATTCCTCTATTTTTAGGATACAAGGCTGTGTATAGGTAGTGCTACTTCCACTAACTTAACTAAATAAACACCAAAACTATTTTGATTACCTACAACTTCTTATGCGACTCAAGAATACAATACGTCAAAAAATAAACTACATGATTAATTTCAACTATGCAAGTATGAACAAGACATTGTATGCAAATACCAATTAAGACAGGTGGGATTGCATCAGACCTCCGGTAGAAGCGCTAACGACACATCCCTGCATTCCTTATGTAGAGTGTAATACCAATATTTATGTAGAGAATCAAGGTTCTACTTCTACATTCTAGGCCTACTCCTTCAGTGCAGAGAAAAATAGGCTCGAGTAGGGGAAAGGGTGTGCCAGTCGCCTAGCATATTATTTGCTAATTCTTCCCTACCTGCTACGAGTAGGTAGCTTTAACTTTTACCTAGGTACCTATACCATCTTTGAATTCCTCTTACTGCGACCTGCGAGAAGCAGAAAGCAGAACTACCGGGCTACTGGGAGATACTGAGAGAAGCTACTTCGGACGATGAGAGGAAGTCATTAAAAAGTACGAGCATCCTCCTTCTTCCATGTTAACAGTGTGTAAAGCTGATACACGACATCAATAACGAACGCAGGAGACATAAGAACAGCAACTGATACCACGCGACCTCTGGTTACCATCAACAACCCAAAACAAGAAGAAGAAGATTTTGTAGTCGTCAACAGGGATGGGTATCGATAGCCAAAACATCGATGTTTCTTTTAAACTGGAAACATCGATAGTAGAAACAATGATTTTTGCTTCCACACTACCCAAGGTAGGGAAGCTTTGTATTCCTGCATTGAAGCACCACCAAAATGGATCAACGAGAATTGGGGCAGGTCCTTGGCTGAGGAATGGGAAGGGAATTAGGCAGGGGGACCCCCGTCATCCACCATATTCAATGTGGTCATGGAACCCTCTCATCCAGAGTGGTTACCTCCTTGCAGGTCGGTGTTGGTCCCCCCTTGCTTTGGCTGATGATGTTGTATTGATCGCTTCATCGAGGGCAGGAATACAGGCCCAGGTAACAGCACTCAATGGTGCCTTGGAACAGGAGTGACTAAATCTCAATCTCAGGAAATCGCTGTACCTTCCCCTGGTGCCAAGAGGTGGCCAACTGGTGGTGCCGACAGAATGTTTAGCCATTGACGTTGATGGTGAATACTTAAGGGCTTCACCACATAATGTTCGATGGACATATCTGGGGGTTCCATTTGGATCCCAGGGTGTGTGTCACAATACAGTCAGCGGAGTAGCTTGAGAGAATTGACAGAGCCTCCCTAAAGCCTCTACAAAACCTGGGTATTTGCGAGATCATGGTATTCCATTAGTGACGCATCAACTGGTACTGGGGAATACAAATACAGTACTTGCTACCCTGAAGCAAATGGATGTGGCAATCAGAGGCCATATCAGAAAGTGGCTGTGGCTACCATTTGACTCTGCTAATGCAGCCACGGACCGGTAGTGGATGGAGGCATGGGTGTGATGGAGCTGCTCGCCGAGATACCTGCAATAAGGTCCAACAGCTAGGCAATGTCCATACACAGCTCCAGCAACAGCAATGGTCAGCACGACTCGACCGTCGGATGGCCAGAGCACAGCGACTTCTTAGCAACACTGTTGGAGCAGAATTGGTGAGATCACGGGACACCAGAGCACTGCATGGATCAGGAACCCGTCAGCAAGAATGCAGGGCTGGAAATCCCTGGGTCTGGTGAAGGTTCACTCTGGTTCTCTGCCCACCAGGATGAGGCATTCAAGGAGTCAGGGTAGCGGAACTACCCATCACTGCTGAATGGGTTGTAACAACATGAACGAAACGGCTGGCCATGTCCTCCAGGTCTGCCCCTCTATGGTGCGACCTAGGTGTGCCCGTCATAATGCTGCCCTAGACCTGTTGCATGGTTATGCACGACGCAAAGGATGGCTGGTGTGGCTTGAGCCCCACTTCAACCTAGTGGAGTGGAGCTACCGACCAGATCTCTTGGTGGTGACACCGAGAGGGGCCTTCATCATTGATGTCTCCATGGTCTCTGGATCTGGATCTCTCGCTGGTGTCAATACTGCCAAGATCCATAAGTACCAGGTGGGTGAGCTGCTACAAGCAGCAGCAGGACTAGCAGACATCCTGCCTGGCCAGATAAAGGTGATTGGCGCAACCATCACATGGTGAGGTGTGTGACATAGTGGGTCAGCAGCAGATCTAAAAAGGGCAGGCTACCCAGAGTTCATACTTGAATGGATGACCACACGAGTCCTAACAGGAGGAGCGTTAATATGGTCTGCATTCAGGAGAACGGCCGCTCAGCGTGTGGCCAGCCGACCATGGGGGCACCGTGGGGCCCGGAGCTAAACTCAAACCTTTAATGGGGAGGAGAGAAGCCGCCTGATGGCACAGCCAGAAGAGGCCCAAATCTCCCTCCATCAACTGGGCGGCAAGTCGAGTGAAGACCTACCGCCCCTTCCTTTTGTATGGGGTCGGATCTCGAACCCCACCGGTTGCCAATGCTGCTGGATGGATTCAACAGCATGACCCTCAAAGGGTGATAAAGTGACTAATGGTGAAACATTATTCTTATTACAATAATATCATTGTAATGTTGAAAATTATTATCCAAATATAGCATGTTAAATACAAGAATTGAACAACTTTAGCTTGTCCTGGGCAAAATTATATGAACTAATGGTCATAATGAGTTGAAATTTGGAGTATAGGCGCAGGTTAATGAAAAAGTGTTGTAACTTTCGTCTGTGCGTATCAGGTATCAAGTCTATTGACATTTGATTGATTGGCTATTGGCCCCCAGGAGACGGAGCGAAGATTTGTAGGAGAAGGTTCTCAATGCGCCAACAACCCAACATTAGAAATGGCAAACCTTCTTGGCAACCTTCAAGAACCTTTGCTGCGACTTTTTGTGAACCTCCCCTTTGTTCCATTTTGAGGATAATATGTTTTTTAAATGTATTTATAAAAGGTTCGTTCTTAGTGGGCGTTCTGACAGTTCTCGAACTCATAAGAACTGGGACGGAAAATCCCGGGGCGTTCCGGAACTTGAGGAACCGCGTTCTGCACTGCGAACGATTTCAGAGATGCGCATGCGTCACCTACGTTCTTGAGTTCCAGTTCTGACAGTTCCGAAAAAAATCGGGGACTGTCAGAACCGTTCGGAACTGGATTCGCAAAACACTGCGAACGCAGAACTCGGCGTTCTCGGTGTTCCGGAACTGGGCGTTCTGGCACTGCGAACGACAAAACTCGACTGCGCTTGCCCAGAACCGTTCGGAACTGGCAGAACGCACACTGAGAACGAAGCTAAAGTTGCGGTTCCATCCATTGGGGTTCTCTGTACCTACATGGTTTAAAGTGATGCAATAGCACTCCAAGCGGGATTTAGGATTACGGTAGTATCAGTATTCTATGGTGGGAACTCCGAAATTCAAATTTCATACTCGTTTTCTGCCTCTACATTTCGACATAAACACCTCTTTATGTGGAATATAAGTGTTAATTTCCGTTATTGAACAGAATTTGGCAAAAAAGAAATGGGAATTTGTAACCCAAGAAAATTGCCCATTGAAAGAAAAGTATTAGGTAGGTATGTAATGATTTTGCTAGTTGTTACTAAGTTGGTTATTTGAAATCCATAGCATTTTTTTTCTTTTTTTTACCACTACACAAATACCTAACTGAAGGAAAAATTGAGGTAATAACAGATAATTCAGACAATAATTATAATACACTACCTATACAGTATACCATACAGGTGAATGATTTATAACTACCAGTGTTCCTTGACATTGTTGTACGTACCTAGGGGGTGATTCAAAATAATGAAATTAGACTTGGTTGTTGACATGATAGAAGGTTTGAGATCTCTCTAGTAAAAATTTATAATTCATCGAAATCGGGAAGAACGGGGGAAAAGCGAAAAATGGAAAAACTGCGGGATAAAAATAAACATCGATGGCTGAAAAACTTCGAGAGGCGGACATCGATAGGGGTAACATCGATGTTTTGAGAACGTCGATACCCCATCCCTATCGTTTTCGCTTTTTACTTTTTAGGTACTATTATTTTGGTTCTCATAATAGTTTTGGAGTTGTCGAATTTTGCTTGAATGTTGAGTTCTAGTACATTTACTGTGGTAGTGATTCGTTTCTTAATTTTCATCGACTATTTGTGAAAGAATATTGGTAGTATAACTATCGGAAGAGAATGGGTTCCAGTCCATTATAGTTTTATTACTTTAGCAATTAAAAAATATTGCGTGAAAGAGGTGGATTGGTACAGTTCAGACCTTCGCAGTGTTTTCAACGATAAGCAGTTCAAACCTCTGTCATAAATGGTGAGCTCACATTCCTGCTGAATTGGTTGGTTACCTACTCAAGTAGTATTACCTAATTGATTTATCTTAATTATTTTCTTTTGTGGCTTTTTGTTTAAGGCTGACCTATTATAACTTGATGGAAGCAAGTGCTATTATTGCTCTACTCATGTATAGTTCCGATCGCAATGGAAGCCCAATTGCCCATCTGACCGTTCGCAAATTTTCTGAGGAATGCTTCCTAAAATCGTAAACCTAACGGTCAAGAAATGGAAAACCTTGAAGAGGCACGTAGAAAAAGGTACTTACTTGAGCTTGGCTTACTTATTCGTAAGCTTCTAAAAAATTATAGGTAAGTTTGTGGACTGATCGGTGCAAGGAATGCGTATTGATGTGCAGTGCGTATGACAAGATGCACTATAATTATTATTAGGAACTGCATAATGATAACAGTTGCCAGGACGCTGCATTAGTTTGGAGAATTGTAAAAAGTTTGAGTTGTTGATTGCTCTGGATTACAAAAAGGTCGTTCTTGATTCTGCCAATTATTTCACTGGTGTCAGAAGTGGGATGGATGCCAGCGTGAACGATGGAAGCGGCATGTCATTGCGGAGTGTCAGAGTTGTAGCTAATGAGGAGCAGGGGCCCTCAGAAGCGGGAGTTATTGATGCGGGTTCGAACGAACGGTACGCCGTATTAGAGGACCAAATCAGACATTCGCTTATGGGGGAAGTAAGAGGCGCGCTGCGAGTATTTTATGACGATATCCGTTCAGAGATTCGATCTGAACTCCGGAACATCAGTGGTGGAAATATCGGGTGTAGTAAAGTTGCTTGCCAGCAGCCAGCGGTTGTTCCTTGAGTTTCTAGTCCACCGCCACCAATCCTGCAAGACGACCGGGGAAGTCACGCAGTTGGAAGAGGGTTCTTCAAACCTGAGAAGTACGATGGTTCTCTTCCTTGGGACGACTATTACACCCATTTTGAAACCGTTTCCCGTTCTAACGGGTGGGATAGAGGGATGATGGGGTCGGCTCTTGCTTCCTCTCTGACTGGAGCAGCCCTCCCCATACTGACGGAGCTAGGAGCTTCGTATAACTACGATGAGCTTGTTGCAGCCCTAGAATCCCAGTTCGGCGACTGTAATCGGGCCCAGTTGTACATGGACCGCTTGAGAGTTCGCAAACAGCTAACGGGGGAGGATATAGCAGTCTTTGCAAGGGACATTCGAGTTCTGGCCCGGAAGGCCTTGCCTGGAGCTAGTAGGGAATGTGTTGACATTTTAGCGGTTTCCCAGTTTGTTGAAGGTTTGAATGATGAACGGGTTCGCGAACTCGCTATGTTAGGCACCCCACAAGATTTGGAAACCGCTCTATGTTTGGCATTACGTAGTGAAGCAGCGGTTCTTCGAGCTCGACACGCTGCTCCAACACGGCCGGTCCATACAGTTCAGTCCTTGGCGGAAGAAGACCGACTCGTGCGAGCTGTAAAGCCAGGAGTTTGCGAACAAGGTGAGGGATTCCAAGTCAAGCAGGGCCAACGCAAAGGCAAAGGATTGATCTGCTGGAGGTGCGATCCTGTTGGCCATGCATTTCGTGACTGCCCAACCAGAGTGATCATCTGCTGGAGGTGTGATGCACCTGGACACAGCATTCGGGAGTGCCCAACCCAGCAGGGAAACGGGCAGCGGTCATAGGCAGGAGGCGACCTGTGAACCGACTCCAGCCTCACGAGGTAGCAGTCTACAGAGTCAACAACTGCTCGTCCATTGTCTTACATGGATGGGTGAATGGGGTGCCCTGTGCAATGGTTGTGGACACTGGAGCAACCGCTACAGTGGTACGGAAGGATGTCCTCAGATTAGATGGGGTGGCACTGAAGGAAGAGACTGCTGTGCTGCAGACTGTGACTGGCTCTACGTTTCCGGTGTTGGGGCGAATGGAAGTTACCATCGACTTGGGGGAGCGAAGCAAGCGACGTCATTCAGTTCTGCTGGCGGATATCACTGACGACTGCATCTTGGGAATGGATTTCCTGGCCACGTTCGGATGTCAGATAGATGCATCCAAGGGCACAGTCACCTTGGACGAGGGTATAGTTGGTGCTGTAGAGGAATGGGACACGGGAGGTTGTGCTGACTTACAGCTGTTTGAGAAGAAGAGGGCTGGGATTGCTGGGGACCCTAAGGGGCATTTGCAGCCTGTGCTGGACAGTTTTGCAGGAAGAGTTGCATCGGCGGAGCTCCAGGTTATGACAGATTTACTTAACGAATTTTCTGATGTATTTGCTAGTAATAAGCAAGAGATGGGCCAATTTTCTGGTGTTTCCCACGATATCGATATAGGGTCCCCTGGCCCCTAGACGTCTCCCAACGCATCGCCTTGCTGAGGTTGACGAGTTAATTGGTCAGATGGAATCCATGGGGGTCATTGAACCTTCCTCAAGCGCCTGGGCCAGTCCCATTGTGTTGGTAAGGAAAAAAGATGGCTCAACTCGCTTCTGCGTAGATTTCCGCCGGCTGAATGATATCACCAGGAAGGACTCCTACCCCCTCCCCAAAATCGATGAAATCATTGGCTCCCTGGCTGGTAGTTCATGGTATTCGACACTGGACCTTCAGAACGGGTACTGGCAGATTCCCTTGGCGGATGCAGCCAAGGAAAAAACTGCTTTTTGTACCCCATCTGGTTTGTGGCAATTCAGGGTGATGCCATTTGGCTTGTGTAATGCCCCAGCTACCTTCCAGCGGGTTATGGGTCAGCTGTTCAGGGACCAGATCCGGAAAGGAAAGGTAAGGGTATATCTGGATGATGTCCTGATACAGTCCCCTTCATTCCAACAGCATGTGCAAGAGTTGCGAGAAGTGCTGATGGTACTCCGGCGGTCCGGGATAAAGCTCAACCCGAAGAAGTGTGATTTGTTCAGGAGGGAAGTACGATACCTGGGACACCTAATTTCAGGGAGAGGGGTTTCCCCGGACCCAGACAAGATCAAGGCAGTACGTGATTGGCCCATACCGAGAACTTCAAGAGAGGCAAAGTCGTTCATAAGTTTTTGCTCCTATTACCGGCCATTTATCAAGGATTTTGCACAGCTGGCTGGCCCAATGTACCATCTACAGGACGAGTCACGGGACTTTTTGTGGACACCTGATTGTGACGAAGCATTTTTGGCAGTGAAGCATGCACTTACCAATCCTCCAGTCTTATGCCACCCGGTTCCTGGTGCACATTACATCCTGGATGTAGATGCTAGTGGTTCTGCGGTTGGCGCAACCCTTTCACAAAAGCTGGGAGCGAAGGAACGTGTGGTCGCCTACTTCTCCAAATGCCTATCCAAGCCCGAGCGTAATTATTGTGTTACCCGACGAGAGCTCCTGAGTTTAGTGAAAGCTCTCAAACACTTTGCTTCCTATGGGCTGGATAATGGTGACCCGGTGGAGGTAAGGACCGATCATTCCTCACTGACATGGCTCAAGAACTTTCGGGATCCCGATGGCCAACTGGCCCGTTGGCTCGAGGTGTTAGCACCCTTCAACTTACGAATAGCGTACCGCCCAGGAAAGGACCATGGTAATGCAGATGGGTTGTCTCGGATGCCTTGCTTGAGCAATGATTGCCGCTACTGCACTCGCCAAGAAGAAAAACAACGGGCAAGGGAAGGGATGCTAGGTCGAACAGTACTGCAAACGGATGTGAATTGGGAGCAAGCCCAGCGAGAAGACCCGATAGTTAGACTGGTGTTACAATGGGTATCAGAGGGACAGAGGCCAAAGTGGGCCGCCATATCTATGGAGGGACCGAAAGTAAAGGCATACTGGGCCATGTTGGATGCTTTAGTGTTGGAGAACGGGGTTCTAAAACGAGTTTGGGGGCATGGGCTGAGTCGGGTGTTTCAGATCATTGTCCCTGACGCGCTGAAGAGGATGGTGTTGACTGATACCCATCAGACGGGCCATTTTGGGGAAAAGAGGATGGTGAGCAGTCTTCGGAAACATTTTTATTGGGTCGGTACGCATGGGGTCGTCAAGTATTGTGTAAGAAGCTGTGAGGTGTGCGGAAAGAGAAGGGGAGGACCGCACCAAAAAGCACCCATGCAGGAGTACGTGGTTGGTGCTCCCTTTGAAAGGGTGGCCATAGACGTTGTAGGTCCCCTGCCAAAATCAGACGACGGCAACCGGTTCATTGTTGTTGTTATGGACTATTTCACAAAGTGGCCAGAAGCGTTCCCTGTGGCAGACCAGACAGCGCCAATGGTGGCTGAGGGGTTGATCAATCATGTGATCAGCAGGTTTGGTGTACCGCTGGAACTGCATTCCGACCAAGGGACGAATTTTGAGTTTGGTGTCTTCCAAGAAGTGGTCAAATTGTTGGGAATTCACAAAACTCGGACATCACCCCTACATCCTCTAAGTAATGGCCTAGTCGAAAGGTTCAACAGGACGCTGTGGGATTTGCTGTCAAAGATGGTTGAGGAGCACCAGCGCGACTGGGACCGTCAGCTACCTATCGCCCTCATGGCCTACCGCGCCACCGATCATGCTAAGACCGGGTTTTCGCCAGCCATGCTGATGTTTGGCCGTGAACTGACATTACCTGTGACACTGTTGTGTGGTCAAGTACCAAACCAGTCTACAGCGACCGATTTTGCAAAAGTGCTGCAGGATCGATTGGAGACAGCACACCAACTGGCTAGAGTGACAGACTCTGCAAGGCATCAAACGATTTAAAGCGACGTTACAATGTGCGATCGGAGATGCCAACGTTCAAAGAAGGGGATCAGGTTTGGTGCTTCAGGCCAAGACGGAAAGTTGGTGTATGTCCGAAGCTACAGTCCTCCTGGATTGGACCCTGTGCAGTGAAGAAGCGAATTTCGGATGTTGTTTACCGGATCAAGCTGCCATCAGGCCGGAAGTACGTGGTACATGCTGACCGGCTGGCTCACTACACCGAAAATGGGAGGGAGAAGTGATGTGCAGTGCGTATGACAAGATGCACTATAATTATTATTAGGAACTGCATATGATAACAGTTGCCAGGACGCTGCATTAGTTTGGAGAATTGTAAAAAGTTTGAGTTGTTGATTGCTCTGGATTACAAAAAGGTCGTTCTTGATTCTGCCAATTATTTCAGTATTGTCTGTCAGGGATCGGTGCTGGGCTGCTTCTATTCACCATGTACGTAAATAACTTACCGAAATGTTCACAATTTTCTGAGTGACGCAAAAATTTATGTGTCCAATAGGTCTCTGAAGCCATAGCCCAAATTAGTAACGATCTTAGTTTAACGGTATGCTAATTCAAATTGTCTAAAGCTCAACCCCCATTAAAATAAAGGCATTTTTTCAAAGTCTAAGCTCAGTATCACCACGTAGCCCTCCATTGTTCTTGATGCAATTCTTCTCTCTTCGTTCCTTTAACTCCTAGGGGAGCATACGGCCTGGACGAAAATCCGCCACCTTCTCGATTCTGGCTTAACCGAACGACTTCGCTCCATATTTTGCCAACATCTCTAATTTCTTCCTCGATTGTTCCATGCCATGTCCTCCTGGGTCACACAGCTTTCCGCGCGCCTTGGGGGTTCCAAGCCAGGGCTCTTTTTTCAATGGACTCTTCCTGCTTAGGCAGTGTGTCCAGTCCACCCCCACTTGTGTGCTGTCTGATGGAGCTCTACAGGCTTTTGCTTCGTCCATCTCCACAGGTCGCTATTTGAGATTGTGGCCGGCCAGAAGACCCTACAAATTCGTCTCAAGCAGCGGTTCAAGAACACCTGGAGTTGTGTGTTTAGCTTCTCCGTCATCTTCCAAGTTTCACTGCCGTACAGTAGCATGACGACGTTCGTATTGAAAGATACGGACTTCTATATTTTTGGAGATAGTGCGGTTTTTCCACAGCGGGTAAAGCTGGACAAAGGCGCTGTTTGCTTTTCTGATGCAGGCTTTCACGTCCTCTTCTGTTCCACCTTGAGTGGAAGCAATACTTCCTAGGTAGGTGAAAGTATCCACCCTCTCCACCAGGTTGTCTCCCACAGCCAGGGTGAGGTCATTTGTGGTATTGAGCCGCATTTCTTTTGTTTTGGAGCTAATCTTCAGACCAGCGTGTCTTCCAAACTCAATGAGACCCTGAAGCTTTGCCTCCATGTCGTGGAATCTCTTTGCGAGGAGGCACACATCATCTGCAAATTCAAGGTCCTCCAACCTCTCCCTCAAGTCCCATTGAACTCCTCGTTTCCTATTCCCTATCACTGTTCGCATGATTTTGTCAAGCACCAGCGTGAATAGGATCGGCGAGTCTTGGTACAATTACTATTCCATATTCCCAGACTTAGGTATTGTCCTCTCATGCGACCTGTCATGGGAGTAGAGATGTGTAAGATGCGTTCAGTTCCAGGAGTTGACTCCCACCAGTTCACTCAGTTCTGAGAAGCGTTCTTTGGGACACGTTCACCATTTCAACTGAGTCCCTATTCCAAACTCTAATTATCCCCACCTTAAAATCACGAAAACGGGGTTTTGATAGGTTTGATTCAATAAAAAGTTACATAAATTTAATAGTTTAATAATATACATTTTCATACAAAATCACAGTGGTTTGAAAAATCCATCTCAACCAAAAATGTCGCTGGAATCTAATAAGTAAGAAGCCTCACTGACGATCAGCACCGAGTGGAGAAAGGAGTGGTCGAGTGAGGTTAGGATCACCCGTTCAGTTGGCATACTTGGAATTTTAGCTTCTCCTTTTCACTTTTCTTCTCCATTTTAACTACCTCTCCTTCCTTTCCTTTCATAACTTACCTTCTTCTAAAACGCTATAGCGAAATTGTAGTTTATGTTATTGAGCGAACTCGTTCTTCCATTGCTTTATTTACATTATAATAATAATATTTTTTGTATGCTGTATGAACTTGAAATTTAACTTTTTGTGTACTGTTTCTGATTTTTTTTCTGTTTTGCTTTTATTCTACCTTCAATTGTGTTGAGTCATTTTAACCTATTGTATGCTAGGAGCGCTCCACTGACCCTAAGTGCAAGCGATTATAAAAATTTAAAAAAAAACTAGATTGTCGATAGTTTGTAACCAAGAAGTTGTAACGACTTGTTTCTGGTAGCTGAAGCAAGATCAGCCCGAGTTGATTTGATGCAGTCCTCGATGGGCTCATTCTAGTGTTGAATACATTTTAGCAAATCCGTGAAAAATATTTCGACATAGTGACCTAGCATTTCTGAACTGACAACCCAAAAGAATCACTGAAATTCGATATACCTAGGGATATACCTAAATTATTGTGATTTCCACCAAATCGAACGACCAACTTTCCAGAATAGTCTACGTCCCGTGTAGGTTGTATCGAATCGACGTGACGTCATGATCGGCCAGCAAGAGGTTACTAACAGCTGAAACTGGAACATCCGCCATCAAGTTCCTGGTCAGCTTTGGTTGAATGAGTTTCTATTAGGAAATGAACGAATTTCGCTCAAATCCTTGTTTTGTGAAGTGCAAACACGATGTGCAATGTACAATTGTTCGAGTGAATGGCAACAGGAAGGAAGTTTGAGTGGTAACAGGAACGGTTTTCGGATGGAAATCAGATTCTGGATACTGGGCCCCATGTGGGTGTGATGAACTACTACTGACAGAGCATGCGCGGATGGGCCACTTTGCTCACTTGCCATGGAAACACTAGGTCCCAGGGCCTGCCAGTTTCAGGAGCCTAGGTTTCCATTTCGATTGCAGGACATCGATTACTGTCACTATTTTCTGATAACATGGTTGGTCTTTGGAGCTACGGGGAAACTGCATATATCACGAAGGAACTATGGATGCTCTACTAAAATATTGAATATCCATAGCCAGAGCAATCTAGTGGGCCACTGTTGAACTTTATGAAAAAAGCTAGATACAGTGTAGGGAGAGAAAGTCAACTGAACACAAGATTGGATTTTATTTTTTATTTTTACTCCTAGTGTTTTTGGGGGCTGGGGCAATGGCCTTATGGACGCATCGCCCCTGCTCTTATGGTAGGTAAGTTGTTACCGGTTGTGCAAAACTTGGCACACAAAAACTAAAACATTACGAAGTAAATTGGGCGTAGCCGAAGACACTTCGAAGTAGGAAAGCTGAGTTACTGCAGACGAACTGCAAAGGGTAAGTATAATGGAATGTCATGCACCCTTGGCCATTTCGTTTGGGCTGTCGTGCCTCTAGGACCTTTTAATGTTCTCCCTTTTTTACTACTAATTTTATTATTCACATCCTTGTTCCGTTTTTTTCCATTTTGTACCTATTTGTTCCCCAAAAAGAGTCTTAATAACTTTGTAGCCGCCTAACTTGAATTATTTTGTAATTATGTATATTATTGTCGTTCTTTTATGCATTTTTGGACCTCGAGTCCACTGCATAATAATTTGTTTTTATTATTATTATTATTATGTAAAGATGGTGTCTTGTGGGGAATATTATGTGTTTGCCAAGATCCCAAAACAGAGCTACAAAACCCCTTGCATTGTGTAACAAGTGAAAGAATACAGCATTGTTTTTTGTTTTTAGCTATTGTGGGAGCCAATGTGATGGACAAGAAGAGCCACTCCCTTACAGAGCCGCACAACATCCACTACAAGAATCTTCAGCGTTGCTATTTGATCGCCTTCTACCTGGCGACGTTTGCCGATTGGCTCCAGGGACCGTACCTGTACAAACTCTACAAAGACTATGGATACTCAGATGACACAATCGCGACACTGTACATTTCTGGGTTCCTGTCAAGCTGCATCTTCGGCACGCTGGTGGGCTACTTTGCTGACAGGTTTGGCCGTAAAATGCTGTGCTCGTGCTTCACTGTTCTGTACTCGCTTTCCTGTCTGACCAAAGTAAACTCGAGTTTTTCAATCCTGCTCATCGGACGTATATTGGGCGGGATATCGACATCCATACTTTTCACCACTTTTGAAGCCTGGTATGTCAATGAGCACATAAACTTTCTCAAACTACCCGTAGAGTGGTTAAATTCGACTTTTTCAAAAGCCACTTTCTACAATGGCGTGTCAGCCATTGTGGCAGGACTGATGGCTCAGTTATTTGCCGAATATTTCGAGATGGGGACTGTCGTGCCCTTCATTTTAGCCATCCCTTTCTTATTGCTGTCACTCGTCGTCATACAATCAACTTGGAAAGAGCATGCTGGTCTAGTGCAACACCACCACCACTTTGTCCACGATGTATTCTCCCCTGTGAAACTCCTTGTCGAGAGTAATGGAATACTATTATTTCTGGGAATGGTGCAAACTGTATTTGAGTGTGTTATGTATACTTTTGTGTTTTCGTGGACACCAATTCTAGCTGAGCTACAACCGCCTCTAGGTCTTATATTTTCCCTCTTCATGATTGCTCTTATATGTGGTTCAAAAACCTACAGTAGCTTGGTTAATCAACGGTACCAACCTCAAAACCTTCTGACCTGCAGTTGTGTCACGGCCGCCATCACGTTCTGCGTGATCACACTATCCCTAACCACAATGGTTGTTCACATTCAAGACCATGATCCTAACACTAACAAATCCATGAGCATCATCTGCTTTGTTATGTTCCTCATCTACGAATGGTCTGTTGGCTTGTACTTCCCTGCTATAGGATACCTTAGATCCCGAACTGTGCCTGAAGAATATCGCGCCACTCTCAGCAACTGGTTACGGGTGCCCATGAACATTTTCACGTGTATCAGTATTACCCTAAAACACGGTGGTGACTCTGAAGACGTCACAGGCTTGAAGAAATTCCAATTAATTTTCGGGCTGAGCACACTTCTAATGATTGGCGCTGTATTCGCATCGATCGTCTTCTCTAGAAAGTATTCTAAAAAGATCGTTTGTGATGAAGTGGCAGAACTGAAGGCTGGTAAACGAATATCCACTGAAACGGTGTAGATTATTTTGCAAAGGTTTATATTGTTATTAAATTATTATGGTACTAATAAACACTGAAACAATTCGATATCTTATTCATCATCCCCTGTTGCACTTTATGTGCCCTGAACATGGGGAGTTGAAGATGGGTTTGTTCATTTGCGGTATACCTACCACCTTTACATAATAATTGATATAAGATGGATTATGATGTTAATTCAGGGTGGCCGCTAATCAGGATTTTAATATTCTCTGAGCTAGATTTCTCTGACAGTAACCGGACCTTAGCAGTGGATACTGAAAGAGTTCATCAAAAAGGGTTGAATATGACGTAAAACAAATAAATGATGTCAAAACACGTAATTTTATTGACAATTTCAATTTTGAAGTGTATCTAAAAAAAATTGTTTTTTTTCACGACTTGCCAACATTTCTGAACTTCTGAAATCAAGCGATGATTTTACATTTATCTCAACGTGAATGTTGTAATTATAGTAAGGCAGTCGTCAGTGTAATAGTCGACACCACAGTCAAAAACTCCCAAAAATAAGAACTAGAAATCAATATAGTGCGAGGTTTCAACTTCGTTCGAATTACTAAATCCTTCCAGTCGACTATTTCTGTTTTTGTTCGAAGCTGAAAACTGCAGTTGTGCACTACGTTGCCGGAATTTCGAAATTTATTTCTATAGGGGGCACGGTAGTCAATAAATCCACACAGTTACTTGCATATATATGCAGATGATATCAACCTTATGGCAAGAACTGTCAGGAGCTTCGATGAAGCCTTTGAATCTCTTTCTCGATCGGCGGCGGAGATGGGCCTTCAAATTAATACGGATAAGACCAAATACATGGTCTCAGGGCAGAAGCCTGGCGTTGGGCTCACCGTTCCATACTCTTCCTGAATCGATCTTCGAACGAGTAGAAACATTCACCTGTCTGGGCTCCACTGTGGATATGACTAATGATACAGCAGTTGAGACCAATAAGAGGCTAATAGTCGCCAGCAGATGTTACTTCGGGCTCATTTCGCTCCTCAACGCTCTCAAGAAAATCCAAGCTCACTGTATACAAGACCCTAATCCGACAAGGTCTTGCGTATGGGTGATGATGAAGCAGTCGGAAATAAGCTGAGAGCGTTTGATAGGAAAATCCTGAGGAGAATCCCGGGTCCTGTCTGCGACCACGGATGCTGGAGACGCAGGAAAAATGGAGAGATTTACCAGCTTTATGACACAGGCTCGCAAAGCTGGGGGGCCTGAGATGGGCAGGGCACTTCTTGAGATCAGATGATGATGACCCTGCAAAGAAGCTATTTACATCGAAGCCCATTGGAAGAGGAAGAGGAGGACGACCCAAGTAGAGATGGACGGACAGGGTCGAAGAGGATACGGCTAGGACTGGATGCCGAAACTGAAAGAACGCAGCTAAGGATAGAAAAAAACCCATCGAAGTCCATGTCATGTGGATTTATTATTCTACTGAACATACCTACAGCAATGTTGGCTGTTCATTTATTGTTTCTTTCATGTGCAGTAATTGAAATAGCTATTTTTGATGGTTTCCACCGAATTTGGCCCCAAGAACACGAATTAGGCTCGGATTAAAAATAAAAAAAAACAGATTATCTCTCTCTGATCATTGATAGTGCCACTTAATTGTCTTGATTCACCTGCTAATACTAATAGTGTTATTATACAAATTTATGGTAATTTCAGACAATTTCCCACGTTTTTGACTAATAAAAAATGAATTTCGGGAGCTTAACCTTCGTTACAACCTCAATTATTCACTCTTTGGTCAAAATTAACTTAATATTCGGTCTTCTCGCCCTAAGAAAACATGGAAAACGATACCTCACAAGCTCATGTTCCGTAGAACCCCCAAAACCACTGGAAAACCCCTATTTTTACACCCATTTTTCTCCCATAAGACCCCTGGGTAATGACGATCGGGCTGCCGAGCTTCGGAGCACAACTAGACTCAAACGTATTCCCAAATGGTGACTCAAACCGTGTGCGGAAGAACGTCGATTTTAGACAGAAATTTGACGTAAAGTTAAGGCTGAAACTTCGTTAGAACCCCAATTGTCAACTCTTTGGTCAAACTCGACTTCATATTCGGTCTTCTCGTCCCAAAAAACATGGAAAATACCTACCTCAAGTACCTCAAAAGCTCATGTCACTAAAACAAACAAAAAATACCATTTTTATACCCATTTTTCACCCATAACACCCCTGGGTATATTCCGATCGGGCTGCAAAGTTTCGGGAGACAACTAGGGCCTAAGTGGAGCCTGTGTGCGAAAGAGAGCCGGTATGCATGACACGATGTTCGGCGGACGGACATCGGATATTCTGAATCTACGCACCTTGTAACGTAAAAGAAAAAATTTTGAGGGGGTTTTATAAAAATTTTTTGCTGAGCGCAGAATAATAAACCAAAATGGAAAGTTGTCTTGAAGGAGGCAAAGGCCCATCTTAAGCTGTGGAGTCAAGAAAGAAAATTTCTATTTGGGGGAGGGGGGAGAACGCGGGATTTTCTGCAAATCTGGTGTAGGTATGCCGCCCGTATTCATTTTCAACTTCTGAAGCTGCCACACGAGATAGGTAGAAGAAACAATAGGTAGGTAGCAACAACCTTAGGCCATTCAATCTATTTATTCACAATATTATTATTGGAGCATTTTTATGAAACATACGTACGTAAGCTCTTCATAGTCACTAGTCATGAAATTAGGAAATTACACAACGACCATCATAGATCAGTTACTCATATTATGTACTTCCAGACGATCTGCGATAAGTGAGCTGCACACCACCATAAGGGACGTCCACCGTAATGCATGCATTACTCTACAGGATGTTTGTGATCTATATTCTGTCGATTACATACAAAAAATGTAAATTCAGAAAAATTGCTCTCTATTCAAATCCTGATTTTCTGACAAAATCTCATTTTGGGGTGACAGAGGAACGTTTTGTGCTCATGAGAGGATTCGCAACTTGAAACAATTAATACTATCGGCGGGAGGGGGAATTAAAGAAGAAAATTCCCTGTGGACAAAAGGTGCTTTCCTACCTACCTATTCATTAATAAATAAAATTCATGGACTCGATTTTCCTCCAATTATTATCGGGCGATGAACGAGAATTTATTATGAGGTGGATTAAACCAAGTATTACGTTAACGCCTCTGGGGCGAACAAATGCATACCAACATATTGTGTTGTACTTTATTGACGTATACTGACTTGTCCAAATTGACGGTTGATATAAATTTCCGGTGTAAAAAAGAATGGAGGCTAATTTAATATGACCACAACAAAATTAAAAGAAACAATACCTATACTCCAGTTTGAAATGGACATTGCGCCCTAGTTTTGGAAGCAATTGAACCACAATTCCTTCTCAAGCCACACTGTTTCAGCTGTCGTTTGTACTTTCCAACTTCGTTATAACACCTGAAAAATACCGTCTAAAATTAGAAAAAAATGTCGTAATGTTGTTATTATTAGTGTTAATTATTATGTGAAACAAGGAACCTGCATCAAGTTAACCCTCAACCGAAGACATTTTTTCGTTACCCACTGTGGGTAAACCCCCAGATATAGCCGTTTCAGGCCTCAAGGCAGAGCATCCACCGGATTGCCTCTGAAAAGTGGGAACCCTACAACAAAGGCGAATGTTTCTAGTAGTGATGCACCAAATAGGGGGTTTTTTCTAAGTAACGAACATTCGGGAAAATTTCTTACCGAATATTAGCGTAATTATTCGGTCTGCACTTCTGAATGAACAAGCGAATCTTCAGCGTAATTATTATTCGGTTGAATTTGTTGATCTTCATGACGTGAAGCTTTAGAACAGTAAGTTACATCACTAACTTAGGTAGGTAACCAATAAACTTCACAAAACATAAGTTGATAATAACTTGAAAATCGTTATAAAACCATATAATTTGGTACCTATAAATTTCCATTTTGGTTTATTATTTTCAATAATGAACCATTGGAATCGAGCATGAAAAAAAAATTCTTACCCCCCCTCAAAATTTGATGGTTTACGTTTCAAGGTAGTAGAATCCAAAACTGCAATAAAAATATTTCTGTCTGTCCGCCGTATGGGCCACTTTTCTTAGTTACCATGAATCAAAATTGATGAAATTCGGGTTATAGGTTCCGTTCGGGGTCTAGTTGGTCCTCGAAGCTCGACGTTACTGTCAGTCATCTCTAAGGGGTTCAAAATAGGGGTTGAAATTTTCAAAACGCCTATACCTTTTTTTTACGTGAATCTTTTTACGGTTTTAAATAGTTCTTGAACTTACGAGTTTTTTAAGACCACCCGGAGCATCGTACGTCCAGCCGTCTGTTCACGGTAAGGCCCCGAAGTTTGCACCGACAGGCATTTTCGACTCCAGGGTGAATGAAATTGTATACATTCAGACCAAATCTCGTTACCAGGGACGCGCCGACAATCGGAGATAAGATCATTGCTAGGGGCCACCTGATTATATTGGCGGAGTATGAAGTCGAGTTGGTTGTTCTGTGATATTATTTCATTTGATAAGTGATGGCTCTTTTGGAGTTTGTTGATAGGTAGTGAAACTTGAACAAACGTTGGGTAAATTATTACTACACGATGGTAAATCATTACTCAACGGTAAATTATTACACAACGGTTCATTATACCATCTACGTAGAAGGGGCTGGAGTTTGTTGGTAGGTACTTTTGCAACTTTTTTCACTCCTCATCAACAATTTCTTTTCAGAACTTCATTATGTGTGTTTCTTTTTATTAGGTACTGTTTGTCATCGGCAGAATTATTTTAGCAACATTCAACTCGTGATTTAGGTAGGTACCTAGTAACGAGTACGGGGTTAGGTACTAACCTACGGAGGGTCTGCGATCTACATAAAATGTATAGAATAGTAAATATTATTATATTATATAGACGGGTTATCTATATAGAGAGCTGTGATCTGTAACAGAAGGGTATTCTGTACAAAATAATAAACCGTTGTGCAGGGATTTGCAGCGTTTTTTTCTTTTCTTTGACAAACACTTAGTTTTGACCGAATAATGGGGTCTACTATTCGGCCGAATAGGTACCTACTCAAAACATTGCAGAATACCCGATAATAACAACGTTGGCGCACCGCTAGAAGAGAAATATTGCACTTTGCTAACTATTCAGTACCAACCTATGATGTAACATTTACAAATAGCTAAAAAATACTCGTGTTTATCGAACTAGGTACCTACCTTTACTGATGAGCTCCTGGCACATATTTTGCCCCTCAGAAACAACGCAAGTTAACGTAGCTTTCTGGTAATAATCTGGGTAGTGTTCGAGATTGTCAATAACTGTCCTCAGGAGGTAAGCTTTCCCGCAGTGCGTGCCTAAGAAAAACAAAGTGACGATAATTTCAAAATGACCAATGCAGTAGCGGATGAACAAAGGACGATACACGGTATCAATATCAAACAAATGAGAAAGAAAGACTATCTCTTTCAAGAAGACACCTAATTAGGTCTCTCTTTTGAAAGAGACAGAAAACGCCAAGATGGCCACCAACTATCTTCTTTAGAAGTTACTGAATAACCCGGTCATGGATACTATAAAGCTCTCGTTTGCCAAAAGGGATAGTTGGACGGAAAATATATTTCTTTTGCTTAGTGAACAGGCCCCCAGAATTCCTATTCGTAATCTGCTTTTTGAATGTTTAGCCGTTTAGGTTTGGGTGTCATCACAATGAAGTGGAATGTGGAGTTCAGCACTGAACGGATCCGAACTGAACTGATTTTCAGTTGACCGTATCCCAACTGAACAGATGACCAAAGAGTTGACGTTCTCACTGAACGGGCGATCCTAAACCTCACTCCATTTTCACAACTCCTCAGTCCCACCAGTTCATCCGTTCATCAACCCCTCTATGTTCCTACCCTTCTTCTATTCCCCCCTTGCCGTTCCCATCTTTCTTCAGTTCCCCGCTCGCCATTCCTCCATTTTCACAACTCCTCAGTTCAGCCGTTCTTCCGCCTTGCCCGCGTTCCTAACTCCTAGTGTTCCCTTCCCAACTCCCACCAGTTCATCGATTCATCGACCCCTCCCTTCTCCACTTGTTGCGGATAGTCAGTGAGGCTTCTTACTTATTAAGTTATTATACTCCAGCGACATTTTTGAATGTGATGGATTTTCCAAACCATTGTGATTTTGTATGAAAATATATATTATTAAACTATTAAATTTGTAATAACTTTTTATTGAATGAAGCCTATCAAAACCCCGTTTTCATGATTTTTAGGTTGGAATAATTAGAATTTGGATTAGGGACTCAGGTGAACTGGTGAACGTGTCCCAAAGAACGCATCTCAGAACTATGTGAATTGGTGGGAGGGAGTCAACTACTGGAACTGAACGCACACATCTTTAGACTTCCTACATTTCAATGAGGGAAATAGATAGTGTAGGCCCAAGAGTCGGCCCAATTTGGGAAACATGGACTACCTACCTGCCACCAATTCATGATAATTAATTCAGTCCTTAGCGGCACCTTTTCTAACCTTTTTGGTACTTACTCATCACTATTTCCGACAAATTAAACTAAAATTTTGTCCAACAAAAAACTGCACGATGGAGAACGTTTTGGTGAGAAAAGGCCACAGGTAAGGTTCTGTGTGATATTTTACGTACCAGAGGCCTCAAAGGTTATGACGTTGAAATGTACGTGCAAGTGATAGAATGTAGGTTGGTAGTGAATGTATATGCGGAGCTTCTCTTTTCCAATGTTGAATTTTTCTTTTATGACTTCCTGAAACCAATTCAATCAGGAACATCTTGAAAACCAGGTACTACCAATGTGCAATTTTCAAAGCTTGCTAAATTGGTGAATGGGTAACACATGAAAGATAGATAGGTCTTACCAATTAGTTGTTACTCAACTAGTTCAAATCGTAAGCCCACACAATATCAAGTATGTTCGAAGTTTCTTTCGAGATGCTTGAAGAGTGTGAATTAAATGGATTAGAGGACATTTTGGGTGAACCAAATTAATTGACTTACGATAACCATCAGCCAGCTACAGTGCATTAACTTGTTACAGCAGCTACAACTAGCAACTGAGTCCCATTTCACAGACACCCGTTTATTTATTCTATAAGCATTGATAGAATTTATGAGAAATCTTGGGTACTTTCTACAATCTAGAATCACATCATCAATTCCGTGAGAACTTGATACAGAGAATGTTGCAGACCACGTATATACTAATAATACGTTCTTAGAAAATTCGTTTCAAGATAAAACCTTGGTACTTCCAAAATTATATCAAGAAAATACAATCTAGAACCACACCATCATTTCCGTGAGAACTTGATACAGAGAATGTTGAAGACCACGCATTTACTAATACGTTCTTAGAAAATTCGTTTCAACAGAAAACCTTGACACTTTCAAAATTACATCAAGAAAATACTGATCATGGTCAATATTATATCAAGAAAATACTGATCATGGCCAAGAAACATCTCTAGTTTGTGTCTTGTGAGGAGGGCGTGTAGCGGGAATTGAGATGGTCGCCGGGCCAGCTGCAGAACCACGCTCTGCTACCGTGTGACATAGTGTAACAGTGAGGGTAGACCCTCAAGAGCCCCCCTCCTAGACCAGCGAGATTATCACCGGTTAAGAAGGGACATCGATTAGGCTTCCCCAAACGACCCCGTCTCTACCGGAAGAGAAAATGTATCGAGAGCAGCCACAATGTTAACTCCTCCCACATGACAATACTTCTGGGTTGGGTAGCCATAGTATGAGAGGGAAAAGGGGGAATGAAAAGCAGTATGAAGTTCCGGTTCAGGACACGACATCTGAACAACTTCAAGGTGACTAACCTCCATCGTAACGGTACTACTTCAATCATATTTACTGGTGGAGAACAAAGCTCCTACATAGGAGTATTGGCGGATAATGTTGTCAGAGGTTGCTGTCCAGTGAATTGCGCTCATCTGGGCAACCTCTAGGTGACCAACATCCATCATTAGGATGGAACAACTATTGGGACTTGTCAATTGGGACACGGCATCAATGCCTTCTGATGAGCTCAGTATATTTTAATTATACTTACACTCTAAAGGGGAGAAAGGGGGTGGGGAAGCCAGTAGATGTGTGTTATCAAAGGGACAGGTTGTTAGTAAAGGAATCCTTCAGTGCTCAGCCCATACTACCGAACCACGTTTTGCTACCATGTGACAGAGCGTAACAGTAGGGGAGGACCCTCGAGAGCAGACCAGTGAGATTATCACCGGTTAAGAAGGGATATAGATTAGGCTTCCCCAAACGACCCCGTCCCCACCAGAAGAAAAAATGTATCGAGAGCAGCCACACTGTTACCGCCACTGCCCCCAGCCCATTCCGATGGAGGTTAGTCACCATGAAGTTGTTCAGATGTCGTTTTCTGAACCAGAACTTCATACTGCTTTTCATTCCCCTTTCCCTCTCATACTTCTGCTACCCAGAACTATGTCATGTGGGGAGGAGTGTAAAAGTGTGGCTGCTCTCGATACGTTTTTTCTTCTGGTGGAGTCGGGGTCGTTTGCGGAAGCCTAATCGATATCCCTTCTTAACCGGTGATAATCTCTCGCTGGTCTAGGCGGGGAACTCTCGAGGGTCCACCCCCACTGTTACACTCTGTCACAAGTTATTCATCAAATTAATCTTGGTGAGAGCAAAACCACTTACTCTTCCTTTGTTAAGGATGTTCTTCAGGAGAGGTAAATGTTGCCTTGTCAGATCCCTCAACGATTTGATTCCTCTGGGACGGACTAAAGCTAGGCAATAGAGATCAACTGTCTGCTTTGCATTCCATTTCAAATCCGGGATCAGCGTGAAACCAACTTCTGGGTCTTTGTCTTCGAAAATTATCCGATCAGCTTCTTTTCTGCCTTCTAATATGTTATAGACCCACTGTCAATGAGAAATAAACAAGTTTAGTCAGGGTTGGCTAATATGGAGCGATCATCTTGTTTGAGAATTATATTTTTGGAGAGCTTGATTTTAAATGTTTATTTGTATTAGATACATGTTTCAACACACAAAGGGGTCTTCTTTAGTCTAATATTGCAGGTTGTCGTCCATTTTAACTATCAGAACATTCATCTTCATATTGAAGGCAAGACAAATCACTGTTCAACAGCCACCTACTTGTTAATATATACATAATATATCATTATAGTACTTGAGCAAAGTATTCGGTGAAGTTGAGCGAAACTTGTGTTGATGAAGAATGAACAACGGGATTTAAGACGCAACTCACATCGACAGAAAGTTGTTCCTTTTCGATAAATGGTAAGGTTATTGTGTTGTAGCATTCTGGTGTTTCTTCCACGATGTACAGAGGTTTCTGCAAGAATTTCTGTATGTGCTGTTCAGTTGCAGGATACACAAGAGTGGTTTTAATCTCTGTAACAGCCATCACAGAATTCGAAGCAATTTTAGTAGGGAAACTACGAAAAGAATGTATGCCGTATTACAAGTTTACAAACGCACCATTCAATTTAGGATCGACTACAGCTGAATAACTTCCATAAATGTCGTTGATGAATTCAGGGTTGAGTTTGGATTTATCAGTGCACATTAATTTGATAACGTCTTCTGAAAACGGTGTTTTGTCAAGCCAAAGGACTGCTTTGCCTAGAATTCAAGATTAATATCATCATAATGTCGCCTCTTTTTAGCGGTAGAAGTGGTAGGTAGGTAGTCAATGTATGGTTCACCAACCTTCCTCGCCTTTGATTCTCCCTTCAACGCACACAACTTTCTTCTGGCTGAAGTCGGCTAATACCCTCACAAACTCGAACCGGGACAAATCACTGACGACTTGCGAGCCCTGATGTCCGGTGGTACCATCAGTTTTCTGTTTTTTCGTCTCTGGCTCCATATCAGTCATGTGGTACCTGGCCCTGCAACCTAATCGTGATCCTTGAGAGAACACACACTGAGGCACATCTGTTTGCCAAAGCCTCGCGGTGAACCTTTTGAGCCACATGAGCGATAGGCGCAACTACCTGGATCTAACCAAGAATCCTAAGCACAGTATAACAATATAATAATTAAAATATCTAAATCCAAAATAGCTTACCGGCTGGAGGAACCGAACTATTCACCTGTTTTGTGCTGAATATAATGGATTCTAGACAGGCGCAGGCCAGAAAACTTTCGTGAGATTAGGCCAACTGCTGTCTTAAACATACGTTTTTTTCAAAGAATCAAAATTGTAACGTTAGGTAGGATTAGGATACTCCTGTAAAATAGTAACCTACAGACACCTTCTTCTTCTTCTTCTTCTTTTCTGAGTTTATTTGTCCAGACTTCGTGCCATGTGTGGACATAGATTTGTTTGATTGTTGTTGATGGCTTTGGTGTTATCGATTTTTCTGTAGGTTTGCTTTCGAATTGGTGGGGTTGATGTGAAGATGTTGATGGGGACAGTTAAAACCGTATTGTTGAGTCTTGTAAGTATCGGTAGATAGTACTGAGGGTTTCTGTCGAGTGGTCGTTTTTGATGTGTTCTTGTATAGTCCGTTCGGTGATGTGGAGTTCGTCAAATAGGTGTCTTCTAGTTGTGATGTGTTTGGGGCAGTAGTTGAGTAAGTGGTCTATGTCGCCGATTTGGTTTAGTTGGGGGCAGTCTGGGCAGTAGGGAGAGTCTCTGTGTCTCATCAGATGTTGAAAGGATGGGGTGTTCCCGTGGCCTATGAGAAGGCGATTGATGGTGGTAAAAAATGCTGG
Source organism: Leptopterna dolabrata (assembly GCA_954871275.1). Lineage (NCBI taxonomy): Eukaryota > Metazoa > Arthropoda > Insecta > Hemiptera > Miridae > Leptopterna > Leptopterna dolabrata. The sequence continues at coordinate 9,711,120 of OX940983.1, read as the reverse complement.
GGAGGCGGCAAGGTTTTTGTACCAGGGAGTCAGGTTGAGAGTAGGAAATATGTTTTTAGTCCAGTGTCCTCTGTCTGTTGTCATTGTGTTGTAAGATTCTGTCCATTTGCACAGTTTGTGTTGTTTTAGCGTAGTCACTAAGTCTTTATGTTCAACAATGTCAAGTTTGTCATAAGGTCCTTCTGAGTCGGTTATTGTTTGTACTGTTCTGTCAATTATGTCGTTTCCGTTGATGTGGCAATGGCTAGGTATCCATTGAAGTATCACGTGACTCCCTCGTTCTCTTTTTAGGATCTGAGTGGCTCTTATGATTCTTTGGACAATGTGTGAGGGATTATCACCGACTTGGAGATTCTTGAGAGTTTCCAGTGCTGACTTGGAGTCACTAAATATGATGGCGTCATCCAAGGAATGAATGTCATTCCTCATTCGCTCAAGAGCCAGTGCGATGGCTATCATTTCAGCATTGAAAATGGAGCAAGATGTGGAAAGTTTCACTCCATGGGCTGTCTGATCATATTCTCTGAAGTAGCCTGCCGCTGTTGCGCCATTGGTTTTTTTGGAGCCGTCAGTGTAGATTCTGTCCCCCTGCCATTCAGAATACTCATTATGGATGTGTTCCAGGACGAGAGCTCAGACACCTTTTTAGCCTACAGACACCTTTTTAGCCTACAGTCAACAATCCAAAATTGTGTGTGTGTGGTTCTCTCTCCAAGTGCCTTCGGCATTCGGCTTTCAAGCCATGGTGGTCACAGTTTGTTGTACACGATCGCGATGATATTTACTTATATGCGCATTTTTTATGGTGACGAATTCATTCTAGTTTCTTGAAGGTTGCGACGGTGACTATTGATTTGATTAGTTCTTGGATATCAGGCACGTTAAAAGACCAACCGTCTTCTTTGAATTTGAAATGATAAATCTTAATTCAAATGTCCGATTTCTCCGGCTTCTGTTCTATCTGTACAGTATGGATCTTTTCTTGAGCTTTCGATCTCTATGTTTCACCCCTTGAAGATGACAGCAACGCCGACCAACAATGGGACCTACAAATCAAATTTCATTAATTTTGGTTCATGGTAGGGTAAAGGCACCAATTGCTAACACCACTCCAATTACTGACACATGATCATTCTACCTTGAAAAATAAGCGTTTCAGGTCACCTAGGAATTAAAAATTGGCGCCAAATCAAAGCCACAGTTATTTGCTACCGATTCCCGCCAAGTTCTAGTCAGCATTGAAGATAAGGGGTTTAGGAATGCAGTTTTATCATCAGTCCAACGTCTGCTGTCCAATCGTTAGCGGTTTTGCTAAGGAGGTGAGTCCCAATTTCAGTGATTATAACCGTTCCATCTTTGTTTCCACATTCAAATTGATTTTTACCGCTCCAATATTGATGTTAAATCGTAAGAATACACAATTCCTGTGCAAATTACTGATAGAACAACCTTTTTTTGAAGTGTTAGGATTTGGGTACTCAGAAACGTGCCTTTACCCAATTACTGACACAAGTGTCAGTAATTGGGGGTTTTGAAAAAATTTGGTTCCAAAGCCTAATTAACTAGGCTTTTTACGTAAAAAAACAATGGTGCGAACCGTCTTTTGAAAAAAGCAAGGGATCCATTTCCTAACAGGGGGTGTTAGTAACTAGACGTGGGAGTGTTAGTAATTGAGATGTTCGCACACCAGATACTGACAGTGAGCATATCCAATTACTGACACCCCTCTCCCTGGTAGGAACCTACTCGTATTTACCATTATGGAACAGTCTCGAATTTATGTTTATTATCATTTCATTTCAAGTGATACCTATGTATTTATTTTCTTTGCAGATAGGTAAGTTCAAATGGCTCCCTCTAGAAGCCCCCCCCCCCCCCAAAAAAAAGAAGAATCGCGTGATTCAGAAGGGAAGCAGGAAACACTACAGTGAGGATCTCACCAGCAATAGTGAAAAGTGGCTTCAGAAAATGCGGACTTGTACCCTGGGACGTGACAGCCACAGCGGTGTTCTCTGAAGGATCGAGTACCTCCAATCCCACTGGACCAAAACCTCCTTCCCAGAGTGCAGTTCAGCAAGCGTTGCTGATCCTGGAGAGATTTATCGGCGAGGATACCATAAAGTTATTTAAAGAATCACCACGAAGTACTGGTCGTATTGAGGATTCATCTCTCTCCATGACTTGGAAAAGGATGCGAAGGTGTTGCCTCATGGAGCTTGCTAGGGAAGAGACTTTGGGTACATCTCAAGGAGAGCTCATTGATGATGCGCCCAGAGATGGGGTGGGTAATCCTGCAAACGATGTGCTATCCAATCAGCATTCACTCTGTTGGCAGGTGAAGATGCCATTGAACTCGTTCCGTACGAACCCCTCAAAGACTTGGGTGACTTCCTACCCCCCAACACCTCCAAGATAACCGATTCAGACGATCCATCCAATTCCATCCAGTTGACGCCGCATCAGTTGATAAATGTTGAAGCTATCGTTCATAATGACCCCAATACACCTGTGAAATCAAACAACCAAGTACCAAGTCCTTTCAAACGTGCTCTCAGTTGGCCAGAGCCTTGTAAAAAGACCGCGAAATCTCGCAACAGGGAGTTAATGCCAAGTGTTGTCTCTTCTATTGAGTACAAAAATTACCTGAAGACGAAACTTGATAAGAAGACAAAAGAGGAAGTAAAGAAGAAAGAACGAGTGGCAGAAAGAGCTAGGAGAAGATCAGAGAAAGAGTAGATATCAGAGAAGAGAAAGAGAAAGAGAAAGAGAAAGAGAAAGATAAGAGAAAGAGAAGATTAAATTGGAGAAGGCAGCTGAAAGAGAAAAGAAGAAAGCAATGACGCAAGCAAAGAAGAAACTAGCAGTGAAGAAGAAATCCAAGAGAGTTGTTAAAACTTCATCTAGCGAAGAAGAAGACGACCATGAAAACTGGAAGCCACAAGATGAGTCAGAAGATAACACTGAGAGTGAGGATTACCAGGAACAATTTAATGACGAGCTAATGCAGTTGGGATCACTCGTTCATTTACATTCCCCCTGAACCTGATATGTTGGAGAATACAAACAATAATGTTCTAGTCACTGATGATGAATTAGGAGGTTCTGACATTCATGAAACTCGAAAAGAAATTATCACATCCATTGAGGAGGTGATAGGCATCATATCGCCTACCCTAATCGAAACAATTGATGAGGAAGGACTACAGACAGAGGATGGAGCACAAAGAGAAGAAGGATCATCTACGACAGTCGATGAGAATAAGGATGGAAAACTCGATGACCTATCAATAACTGGCGACAGAAAGAAATCGATGAATAATGAAGAAGACGAGTCGAAAAAAGACAAAAACGCCGTTAAAAACCTAACTGTAGGAGAGGGCGACTACTTAATCGCATTTATGCCTACTAAACAAAAGGAGATCCGCATAGCATGCTCTATATGGAAGATTGTTGAAGATGTTGATGTTGATACAAGCTAAATGCATGAGAGCAAGAAATCGCATGAAAACCGTTTTTTCTATCGAAGAACAGGTGATAACAATCAAACAGAGTGATATTATCACGCAGTTACCAAAGCCAATTGCCCTTGCCAACAACAAATTTATTTTCAACTACCCATTACGAATAGATTAATCAGGTGGTGTGATAGTGAAGATAAATTGTGATGATGGTATTCCTATTATTTCCTACGTTTTTAAATAAGAGAGCTGTTAGACTCAAACAGCAGGATATTTTATGAGTGTTTATAATTTGTAATTTTATAAAATATGATGATATTGAATAGTTTCTACCTTGTGCTGTTACATAAAACATTGATCAGAATCAGTATTAATGACTTGCTTTGTGATTTCGACCTAGGTAGATTCCTTTTTCCATTTAAAAGTTGGAATTAAAACTAATTTGAACTGAAACAAGGTGTCAGTAATTGGTGCGGGCATGTCAGTAATAGGAGAAAAAAGATGCATCCGAATTTTAAGCAGAGAAATTATTTGAATTATCGTTTTGATAATTTTAATGAGCAAAATGGAGAAACCAGATGTTGACCTAATGGGAAAATTTTAAATTGTGAAGATTGGTCGATAAATACAGGAGAAATTGTTTAAAAACCAAAAAATTTTCCTTAGAGTGTCAGTAATTGGTGCTTTTACCCCAACTATGGAGAATGTCGAGTACGGCGGAAGGATAGAAATGTTTCATTCCATTTCCCGATTCTACTTACGTTGCCTTGAAACGAAAACTAATTGGGGGAGGGATCGAGCATCAGTAGTTCATTATTGAAAATAATGAACCAATCAAAATTAAATTAAGAATGAAAATTTCGAGTATTTTCCAATTATACCTATTACTTATCCAGTACTGGAGCCGGCCCGGGAAGTAGTTTCATAAAAATGCGCGGGATTCAATTAACAATTATAATTGTTGTTATTCATGAAGCATAACGTTTGTTCAAGTGCAAAAGTACCTATCAATGCAATCGAAAAGAGCCATCATTTTTCAAACGAAATAATATCACAGAACAAGCAACTCTGTCATACAGCCATCCGTGATTATAATCAGGTGATCCCTAGCAATGATATCTAGGCCGCATTTATAACTTTTTAATCACGACCTGTTGACGAAGCTTTTCGGTGCAAACGAACGGCTGGACATACAAATCCCCGGGTAGTCTCAAAAATTGCTCTGCGTTAATCTCCAGGACGCTGTTATCTCGAATTTGTTTACGTGTTTAAATAGTTTTTGAACTTGGGAGTTTTTTGAGAGCGCCTGGAGCATTGTACGTCCAGCCACTCGATCACAGTAAGGCCCAGAAGTTTGCACCGACAGGATTTTGCAACAGCAGGATGAATGAAATTGTATACATTTAGCCCAAATATCATCACTAGGGACGCGCTAAAAATCGGGAACTGGCTGGAATTCAGTGCGACGATGAAATTAGGAAACTTGAAGCGGAGAAAACGAAATTATCAAGGGTTAATGAATAATTGAATGACTGAATCCCGTGCATTTTTATGAAGCTGTAATTCCCTGTGTATGAAACTGTAATGTGGAAGGATGCTGTGGTTGTCCCGATCCCCAAGTGTTCGTCACCTGAAAAACTGAGTGATTTGCGGCCCATTAGCGTCCTATCTGCTCTTTCAAAAGGGTTTGAGCACTGTCTCCTTGATCAAATGATGCTGTTCATCAACTCTCACAGCTTGCTCACTGACGTTCAATCTGGTTTCAGACCTAAACATAGCTGTGAGACGGTGTTGATTAAAGTCACCGAGGATATACGGCGGGGCACCGAGGGCAACCAGTGCACCATTCTAGTTCTTCTTGATTTATCTAATGCATTTGGCTCCATTAACCATGTTTTATTACTTCAGAAACTTTCTTCTTATTTTAAATTCTCTTCCAGTGCCTGTGTTATGATCTGTTCATATTTGGCTAATCGAAGACAGGCTGTTGTCTGTGGGGGGATCAGGTCAGACCATCTGCCTCTCAAATCAGGTGTTCCACAGGGTTCTGTTTTGGGTCCCTTTCTTTTTTCAACCAATGACATGATATCCTCCATAGTCCATTCCACCTGTATGCCGATGACTGCCAGATTTACAAGCATAGCCTATGTGACCCTATCTCTTTGTCAAACTCTATTGCTGAAATCAACAAAGACCTTGGTTATGTTTACGACTGGTGTGCTTGCAATGGCCTACTAATTAATCCTGCCAAGAGCAATGCCATTATTATTTACAAAAATGAAATATCCACTGCTTCCCTGCCGCCAATCCTCATAAATACCTCTCTTGTACCCTATAGTAGCACTGTCAAAGATCTAGGTTTGGTTTTGAATTCCACTCTCACTTGGAATGATCATGTGAAGAAAATTTCTCGCTCAGTTTATGCCTCTCTTCACTCTCTCAAATACGTATCATTTTGCACCCCTGTCCACATCCGTCTCCAGCTCTTCAAATCTCTTCTCCTACCACACTTCAATTATTGCTCCATTTTGTACATTTGGTCACTTGATCACAATGCCCTGACCCGTCTGAGAGTAACTTTTAATTCATGCGTGCGATATGTATTCGGATTGAGACCTCGAGGGCACGTTTCTGCTTACACTGTGCGCCTCTTGGGAATGGATCTCTTCACGTATCTTCACTTGTTTTGTTTTTCGTGCCTTGCATAATTGCTATCCCGAGTATGTGTCACTTATGTTTAGCATGGGCAGTTCCTCAAGAGCTCATAATTTGAGAGTCGTGGTTCACTCCAGTCGTGCCAGTCCATTGCGGTAGCAGGGGCGAGGGCGTGGAATTGTCTCCCTGTAGCCATTCGGTGCTCCCAGTCCTTGGGAATTTTCAGGCGGGCGGTTGAGCAGCATTTCCTGGCTGAGTAAGGCTTCCTTCTTCTTTTTCTTTTTCCTCCTTATTACTTCCACTTTTTTTCTACATTGTCTAATCTTCTCCCTTCGTATTTCTTCTACTTCTCTTTCTTTCTCTGATCATTCCACCTTGTTCTCACATCTCTTCATTCAACATACATCCATCATTCATTCATCCATTTCAATGACATTCATCATATTAAAAGTTGCAAGTTAGATGTTGGTACTGGGTTTTTTTTTTCTTCTTATTTCATTACCTACTTTTGGTTTGTTTCCTGTGAACTAGTTATTTTCATATTTTCGCTTACTTGTGCGCGAGGTGGGAATTATTTCCTATGCACAAATATATCAATTATTATTCCCGGGCCGGCACTGACCCACCACACAGTAGAGGCATGTATACAAGTACGAGTAAATAATAAACCGTTGTGTAATAATTTGCATCGTTTTTCCCTTCTACTCGACGTTCATAAATTGTCACGTTGAGTAGAAGGAACAAATTATAACTGCGCAGACTTGAGGTGGCTCTAGCCTCACTTACTATTCGACAAGAGTTTCCTGCTACTGCATGAAGTTTCGTCCATCACCATAGGACCCTCGTTTTAACCGTCGGAGAAGTGTTTCCTTGTTTCTTAATTTTGTAAATATCCACCAAATATTCTCAGATCAAATTTGATTTATTTTCACATATCAAGCAAATTTTCTCATTGAATGAAACATAATTATCAACGTTACAACATGAGCCACTTCAGAGATCGGAGTTCAGAAAAATCTAATAAATGAAAGCGAGAAAGATAAATGAAGAAAGGAGAGGTAGTTTCTTGCACCAGTGCAAATTTTTCATTGAGTTTCTCATGATTAGATTTACCTGTGAAACAAGACGTCGTGGATAATATTTACCTTCCGACACGAATAGGAGAGGAAGTCCATTCTAGGGATGGTGACAAATTATATATTTTTCCCCCCACAAAAAAATCGATAATCCCCGATTACTTAAAATTAAAAAAGTAACGGAATATCAATAATAAATTTCGAGTACCTACCAGAAACTTTTTCTCACCTACCAAACAAAAGCTGAGGGCTGCCACAAGGAGGTTCACTGATTCTCAGCATTTATTAGTAGGCCCAGAAATATTGAATCTGGTTTTTCCCCCAATATTCAAATCCTCAATCTTCCCCAAATAATGCAACTTTCGAAATATACTCGGATTGTTATACATTTTGAAGTATCGACATCCTACTCCATCGACATCCTAGTCCATTCTCTGGAGAAAGTTCCAAAGGCAATATTTGGGTATCAATGAGCCCAGAATTAGTACAGGACTAATGGAAAAAAAGCTGCGTATTCTGAATCTGCATCTGATACACAGCACATCTCAACTGGTTTTGCGGAAAATTTCAGTTTTTGAGAACCAACAATAGCTTCGAACAAAAAAAATCGTAAAAAATATTTTCGGTTGTATGAATGTTACATACAGATTTTTTATTTTATTAGGTTGGTGCAGCGAGGAGGGGGCAACCAATAGGAAGTAGGTAGGGAGTTTTCTCATTCCACGTAGTGAGGATTTACCGTTTAAAAATCACACCCCCAGGAGCATCCGACTGAGCTCCTAAGGATAAATCCGTAGACATCAAAATAATTTCCTTGCACCACCCAACATAACATAACAACCACCATTAGATCCTTATTTTAAATTTATTGCTTCTCCAGTTACTGTCAAGAGGTGCGCTCCAGCCGAGTGCTCCAGTACCTGTCAACAGGTGCTCAGTGATGGTATTGGTCAATGGGGTTGAAAGTTGGAAATAAAAACGAAACATTAAAAAACAGCATGACAACTAAATCGATTTATTATTTTCTAACAATGTACAATGGAACCTCCCGTTCACTAGAAACGACTCGGACAAACTACATTTTGGAATAAAACCTGGTTTTACACTTTTTTGTAAATTGAATACCGTTTTGGAAAAAAATGAATTGTTCAACACTAGTAGTAACAAAGAATTTGAAGCAATATCGAGGTGATTATTAACAAAAATGTTTAACAATAGTTCTACTGGTGCAACCCCTCATCAGAAAACAGAGGGAATGGAACCGAGTTTCTGCGAGGGGAGGCATGTAATGCCAGCAACAGTGAGCCCCGAAAAGGCCACTACCGCTGATGTGTTTAGAATGCAAAGAGAAGAAGGAAGGCCATCATGAGACAGAAAAGACCCATGGCCTCAGACAGGGCGAAACCCAAGATGGCGTAGGAGAAGAGCTGCTGCTTGAGGGAGGGGTTCCTCGCGTAGCCGATGATGAGAGACCCGAAAACGGTTCCAATACCAGCACCTGAGGATGTAGAAATATATTAACGCTTTCAAATGATGCACTCAATTGCGAACGATACAGACAGAAATTATGGTTCCCCAGTACATACGATCACCAAGCCCTATAGTGTGCACCTTCCGGGCACACTAATCTGCTTTTTTTATCCTACAAACTAAATCACTCACGACAAAATCGTGGAAACTCATTTCATAGAATAAAAACTGAGTTATTGAAAGGTTGTCCATTTCCACTAGGATGAAAAATACACTGTTATAACGGTTCCCGTGGTCAAACCGTCGTCAGTTATCATTTGTTACAGACGATGGTTTGAACAACGAAACCCATATAACAACGTATTTTTCGAGTATTAGTGGAAACATACATTCTTTCAATAACTCAGTTTTTATCCCTTGTCCAATCATCATGAAGACTCAAAGTAGTCACAAAGAAGCGAAACTGACTGACAGGACGTCACTACCTCAAAAATAGAATACCACCGGCATCGCAACATTGCTGGAGTTTTCACAAGCCAAAGTCCCTGAGTACAAGGGTGATGTAAGTTCGGAAATCCATCAGGGATGCATACATAACCCTCCCAAGTTATAACCAATTTAATATAGCAGGGACACCCTACTGTCACTCCACTACTTGACGTCACTTTCAACTCGAAACAGCGAAATGTAGCAACATTAGAAGTGAAAAAAGGGGTAGCATCTAGAATTGCTCCCTCTAGCTCAATGTCACGGGGCCCATTTGGCTCACCCTGTCAGTAGGCTGTAAACTACCTACATACTATCAAAGTATCAACATAGCAATGACCCCCTAGAATGAAATAATTTTTTTTAAACCCATGCACAGGATGGAAGGGAAAATAAGTGCAAATTACTAAAAACTTCAACAAGATTATTACAAGCTAGTTAAAAAGCAAAAACTAGTACATGCATCTGACCCATCAACTTCATACAGTGAAATCCAATGCTACTTATAGAGTGAATGCATCAGCAAATTATAAAATTTACTACCTATTATAACTTTACAGTCAATTTTTTCTGTTTCTAGAAATAAGTAGGTACCAAAACACTGAATTGCAAATGAAGGCAAGAACCAACAGTCGCTTAATTTTGGATTTCACAGTACCAAGTTCTAACAGGTAATATTAGTAGTTAGCAAGCAGTACTTACCGTAAGTGAATGAACATACTAAACCAAATAACAGGTGCCCGTATTTTCATTTGATTTGATATCTTCGACGTTTACAATCGTGGGGTATTATAAGAGGCGTGATTTCAAATTGAGTGCAAAAATCAAGAATATAAGGAGCGACCGGAAAACGTGAAAAATTAACTATGTATTCCATACTTGGCCCCTAGCCAATCGCTGCCAAGTGCGATGGGCCGAAAGACAAAAACTTACGTCATTCAACGTAACGTTTTTGCATGTGTACTGAGAGTACACGGTACACATGCAACTGAGTACAACACTTTTGATTGAGCAAACTCCATACTATTACAATTTCAAATCGCGCAAGGTTCCTGCAGTCAGCTAAGTTCATGAAATTTTCAATTCCTGTCAGTGATGGGTTTGGTAACTCGCACCGAAGGATTCGGATGGAAGAGAGGTAACCATCAGAACCAGTAACCTATCAAAGGAGAGATTATGGCCTGAACTGAACGGGTGAAATGGCCCAGCTGGTACTAGTAGCCCCCCCCCCCCCCCACCACCAAACAAAGTTCATACCTGAGCATGAACAATCCTACAGCTGCACACCTCAACCATGCTCTGTGCAACCAATAACTGCTATCGCTAACTCTCCGTTTTACGTTCGCTCCTTATATTTTGGTATGGCACACCTGTAATGATGAAAATTATGACGAATACGAACATTTTTAACAATCCATTTTCCAAGATTTATTATTCAAGGCGAAACATAACGTTAGGAATAAATCCATGTCAGTAAAAGTTAGGTAAATTCAAAAGTAACGCGACGAATCTAACTACATAGCTCAATATTAATTTTTAAAAAAAGAAGAAAACTTATGTATACATAAAAACACGCATTGCGGGTAAAATCATTCATTGGAAAGATGAAAATCAAAAAGCATAAAGTATCAGGAATGACATCATGAGGCAAAACAGGCCCATAGCTTCGGCTAAAGCAAATCCGAGGACCGCGTAGGAGAATAACTGTTGTTTCAGTGTGGGGTTTCTAGCGTAACCAAGCACGAGGCAACCGAACACAAGACCAATACCTATGCCTGGAAAACAAATAAGCTGAGAGCATAAGCCATTCATAGCATAAAGTAAACGGTTTGTAAGGAATGTTAGTACAGAATATAGGTTAGCTTCAACAGTCATCAACATTGAATGTTACGATTAATTACCGCAATCAATTAATTAGCACGCTTGCCATACCAATACAAAATTAATATCCTCATGGGTAACTAACTCAACGTCACCACTGTTGAAACATACCTTGCAAGAACATGCAAAAAAGGATGTTACTTCAAACGTAAATCAATGACTATTTGAGGGATGGTGTTAAAAAAGGGAAATCAAGCCTTATATTAAGCACAATGCAGTGGGTAAAACACCCTGTTAGGCTAAAAATTCTTCACTACCAAAATGCTTCCATGAGGATCTCACTATGAATAATTATGAGTCAAAGAAATCCCAACAAAATCTTCCAGTTAGTGCTCACAGGGAACACACAAGCGCACATTAGCAAATTCCTGTGATACCCTAGTTTTCAACCATTAAGACGCTGGAGAATTAATTAATAATCTTCCTATGAATATGCAGAATATTAATTTATGAATATTAATAATAATCTTCCTATGTATTGTCAACAAGAGGTATTTAGTTCGATTGCAACTGAAGTAGCAAATGACCTGAAAGCCGACCACCACGCAAGTGAGAATCATTTACAGCATTTTACAAAATATTAAAAGGGAATAATCTCGTCAAATTGTGCAAACCATGCAATAACTTAGGCATTTACAAAGGAGTCGAAGTGATACAGTGAGCTAGTAGCATTCAAAGCAGTTTATTTCGGAACAATTGCGTTACCTGATCCTGCGACACCGACGGTGGCGGCGCCAGCTCCGATGTATTTGGCAGCAGAGTCGATATCTCGGGAAACTGCCGAGGTTTGGAAATGGCGAACAGCGGGAAGCTGAATGAATCAAGAGAAATCAAGGTAAATTCATTTTCATCTATGCACAGGGTGGGGCAGACAACTGGCATAATAAAAAAAACTAATAATAATTTAAAAAAAAAAGTAAGTTTACACATTTGTTGTACAGAAGTACTGGACGTGAGTGGAATTTAATGTCGTACTCGATAAATTTTATTTGTTTTAAAATATGGTCTCCGGTAGATGACGCCCTTCCAAAGCCACACACTCCCGAAGACAAAGAGCAAAACTAGCCATGGCATTACCCAACATTTCCAGTGGAACTGGTGTCATTTCCAGCCGAATTCGTTCCTTCAAATCTTCTGTAGTCCAGAGGCCGGGGAAGGGGGGGTCAGAAACTTTCAAGTATCTGGATCCCTAGTCGGGTGAGCGTGCGGGACAGGGGATATCGCCATTCCCTGCTTATTATACGGCCAACGAATGTACGTCTGTTTTCCACATCCTTTCTGTCGGCTCTTGAAGAGTATGCAGACCAATACACACTTTTCCAAAAAGATGGGGTCGTGGAAAACATACGTGCATTCGTTGGCCGTATAATAAGCAGGGAATGGCGATATCCCCTGTCCCGGGGATGGGTGACCCCATCTTTTTGGAACAGTGTGTATTGGTCTGCATACTCTTCAACAGCCATACATCTCGGACTTCTACGGCATTCCCGGGCTGTCTAACAAGCAGGAATGGCTATATCCCCTGTCCTGCACGCTCACCCGACTAGGGATCCAGATAACTTCCTATGGAGGTACTTGAAATAAAGTTTTCGACACCCCCCCCCCCCCCCCCCCATGACCAGAAGATTTGAAGGGACGAATTCGGCTAGAAACCAATGCAATTCCAAGGGAAATGTTGGGTAATGCCATGGCTAGTTGTGCTCTTCGTCTTCGGCAATATGTGGCGAGCGGCGACGGAAGGACGATATCAATCGGAGACCATAACATTCAAAATATAATTTGCATGAAGTAGGTACAACATTAAATTTCACTCATGTACATTAATTGCAACAAAACTTCAAATAGAAACTTCCTTTGGCAAATTTTTAAATAGTGCACTTTGCCCTATCATGTAGGTACTTTTTGTGAAACTGTTACATTCTATTAATAAGAAAGCTAATTTGGGCTTTAAAACTGAAATAATATATAGAAGGGCTAATGAAAAAGATCGCACATGTTGTAGGTACAAGTTGGGAAAACGGATATATTAACAACCATTTACATCAAAGTAACCCTCGTAAAAGTTAATCAAGATGTCAGGTCGCAACATTCCTGGGGGGGGGGGGGGGGGGGGATATTGGCGGTAATTTTAAGAATTTCCATACTTCAAATAAATAATAAAATAATTTGTACACTTTGTAGACTCCACGGAGTTCCTGGGGGTAGGATTTATCAGGGTTGATAGTAGTCAAAAGGTCCGATGTCATGCTTTGGTCATTGGATCCTTGTGGCTGCTGTCATCACCGATGGCTTAGCAGTTTCGACTTCAAAACCTCGGAATGGGGAGGTTTGGGTGGTTGTACAAGATTTGTGGTTCCTTGTACAAGGAGGTACTACAGGGCTAGGCGAATCTGTGGTTAACTGAGCTGCTGGGATGAAGTGCTTTGAGAGGACGAGTACCAGCAGATCTTACAGGCAAGACGACTGTATCCTCAGGTGTTGAATCCCTTGACTCAACTACTGGCCAAAATTGAACCATGTGCCGTCTCCACCTATGGCCATCTGCAAGATCTCGCAAGTTTGGTCTCCAAAATTTGGGTGGCCCAAACTGGCTGGTTGGTATCTAGGATGGTGTCATGGTGCCAGCCTCTGTTGACCATCGTTTCCTGGCGATTCTGTACAATTTTTGCGGTTGATGGAGCTAAATGACCGAACACGGTTCAGAGTAGGCTCTTCAATCAGAATCTGAGCAGGTGCTTCTCCAGTGGCTGCAAATTCACCGTTTCGGAATGTCAGCAAAGACTGGTGTAATGCTTGCTTCATGCCGTTTGACTGTGCATCTACCAAATGATTGATACCATGTTTTTGCAGGAAGCAAGTAAATTCGGTTCCAGTATAACATCGTGCTCTAACAGTGGTGACAGAACAAGGAATTCCAAATCGTGAGAAAATTTCCACCAGCTGGTCTACTGTAGATTGGCGCTGTTGTAGATTTACAATGGCTGCTTCAAGCCAGCCATTTGCTTGTGGCACCCTGGATAACAAGCACATCGAGTGGTTGATTGGGACCCAAGTAATCAAGATATAACCTCGTCCAAGGGTTAGCTAATTTGAGCTTTTAAAATGAAATTGTACAAAAGGGCCTATAAAAAAAGATCGCAAAAGTTGTACATAGGGTATGTATAAGTTGGAAAAAACCCGGATATATTAACCTTTTACATCAAGGTAGCCCTTTTAAAAGGTAATCAAGGTGTCACAACAGAAATCATTTCAATTCGAAGTGTGTATGAACTATCACGATGGATGAAGATTATTTGGCAATGGAACTTACGATGGAAACTGGTGTGGGGGCAGGGTTTAGCCGCTGCTGTGTCGCTGAGCTCTGTGAGATGATTGAACTGCTCAGAGGCCTCATGTACGCCACTCTTGATCCAGAGACCAACTGCAACAAACGATTCACAATATTAGCCAAGTCAAGATGAACTTCTCCGAGCACAAAAAATGTAAGTTCTTTTTTCTCGTGTTTTCTTCCATGTTTTTGGGGGTGCTTAATATTAGAATCATAACCTTGCAACCACAACAAACAACATTTTTTCCAAGTTTTTCCTAGTGACCAACATCAAATACAAAGTTCCATTCAAGCAGCATTTCATGTGAGCGAATTTTCTAGTAGCACCCCATAAAAACCCCACTGCAGCAACAGCGTGTACTTAGAAGACGCAATTTCCTGCAAACGTGATATGAAACGTTCTTTTGTGAGACGGATAGTGTGAGCACAAGCGCGCGCCCAGAAGACATCCGAAGGCACTGGACACTCTAGCAGCATTACTTTACTCAGCAGAGCCTTCACTACCCCAAGCAAATCCTAGGCAAGAATAATCATTAGGTATGGTAAATCCTTGGTTATATTTTTTGTAAGGATGTGGGTGTACCTTCACTACTTGAGGAAAATGGCGGAAGTAGAGATCCATTTCACTGAAGTAAATTAGACAAATATTGATACTTCAGAGTGAAAAAATGTAAAAACCTTTTTCAACCAACGAGACAATATCGAGGAAGAAGTGTTCAACTTATCAAACGGTGGTCAGTTTTCTTTATCAGGATTTTAATGTTTTTGCACCCTCACGTCTGAGAAGAGTGGATATGCATGCTATGCTATGACCTCCGTGGTGCGCTGGAACGTACCTCCACAGCTAACCCTGTTTTTTTCTTCCAGAGGCAATTACAAACAAAATAGTTTCTATGAATTTTGTTGTCCTTCAGATGGTACTAATCGTAGTAATGATTTTTTGCTTTATTTTCAATAACGAACCTTCGGAATCGAGGATAAAAACAGTTTTTAAGCCCCCCCCCCCCCCCCCCCCAAACAACTTGACAAGTCCGCCGTACTTGGCACTTTCCTTAGTTAATATGAACCAAAATTAATGAAATTCTCTTTGTAGGACCCATTTGAGGTCTAGTTCGTTTTCGAAGCTCGGCGTTACTGTTGGTCACCTCTAGGGGTCTACTGTCTTGTCATCTCTACGGGTGAGAAATAGGGGGTGGTCATTCATTTTCAAAACTATGTAGTTCGAAAACTTTCAATAAAAGGGTATGAACGGATTCAGAACTTTAGGATTTTTTAGGCCACCCGGAGCACTGTAGTACGTCCAGCCATTCGTTCACAGCAAGGCCGCGAAATTTGAACAGAAAAGCTTCGTAAACATGAGTATGAAATTCGTAGTCATAGGGTATGAAAACAAGCCCACAAGCTAGGGAACAGCAGTAAAGTTCTTTGTTCCGAAATATTACATCATCTGAAAAATGATGGTTATTTTGGATTTTGTTGGTAGGAACTCATTTTAACCTATTTGTTGATAGGTACAAAATTTCCTGTTCACGGCCCAGCAATCATCCAGATGGTACAAGTATGTTATAGCCCCGCCAATATCGATTGTATCGATTATCTCAAATACATCGATCCTTGTGGTATCGATGACGGCTCAATATGGCGTCCCGATGCCTACATCCCGGGTGCCGATATCAACTTTCAAAATGAATACGGGAAGACCATTGTAAGGACACAAAAAAATAAGAGTGACTATAACATACTTGTACCATCTATTCAGAAGTCCCAAACTGCTCATTCACGGGATAGTTTCTGGGATTGTTTATCTTTTTTTGAGATGCGAGCGCTAGCGAGCATCCAGATCGCTTGACAATGCGAGCGGCGGAATGGGAACTAAACTTCTTGTACACCCACCGTCTTGTCTGACTGAACAATCGATACAATCGATATTGGCGGGGCTATAACATACTTGTACCATCCAGATTAAGTGAAATTTTGAGAATAATATTAAAAAAACGCAGCAATTACAAAACGGTGTATTATTTACCTATCAACAAAATCCAAAACAGCCATCATTCTTCAAATGAAATAATATCACAGAACAACCGACTCGATTTCATACAGCCATCCGTGATTAATCAGGTGTTCCCTAGCAATGATATCTTGGTCGATACCATTCCATTCACGATCATGTTGATGAACTTTTCGGTACAAACGAACGGGCGGAAGTTGGTGGTTTAAAAAAAGTCTTTAGTTCGAGATCAATTTAAACCGTAAAAAAAAAAAAAAAAAAAATTGTGTCCGAGCTACGGCGTTTTTAACCCCTCTGAGAGATGACTTCGCAGGGATCAACTAGACCACAAATGGGACCTGCAAACCAAATTTCATTAATTTTGGTTCATGGTAACTAAGGAAAGTGCGAAGTACGGCGTACGGACAGAAATTTTGTATTATATTTTCGGATTCTACGTACCATGCAACGGAAACCACAAAATTGGAGGTGGGGTTCTCAAAAAAACGACCCTACTAATTGTTCATGGTCGCTAACAGGAATTCACTGATATACACAGAAGGGGTATCTCGATGAAAACAATAAACCGTTGTGTAATTTTTAACCATGGTATAGAATGATGGAAGTTTCCTAAGGCAATTTTCTACACAAATCATTGCAGTAGTTTCAAGGATAAAAAGTAGTACCTAGTGTTTATGGAATTTTAAAATTTACACAGGTAACTTTTCATTACATGTTCCAGATAAATGTTGTAAGTTAACCAAGTGCTCCCAAATTATTCCGTAGCCTTTAGGATAAGTACGAAATCACGAAAAACTACAACTGCCCAACTGCAATCAACAAAAAACACGTACATATTTACTGAGCTCTGGGAGTGACAACAGCTTCATGACATGAACCAGTTTATGAAACTGGTTAATTTGTTCATGATCACTCCAACTGACCCCTAGGTAACTATTCTGTATTTTCACCTCTCCGGAGACCTAGAAATATCTACCAATCTCGCTAATTTTCCGTGGTGTGTCAAAATAGCGACCCTACACTCATTCAAGTTACTTATATGTACTACAAACTACTTCTGGATATATCGAGAAGAAAAAACAGAAACCGGTTTCAGGAGTATCAAGTCATTGAAAGATTGAACTAATGTGACCAGAAAATGCTTAGGGCTTTAGCGAGTTACATAAGTGATCATCAATGAATAGCGATCTACTTCCATCGATTCAAATTCTCGTTTTGGAGACGTTAAAAGTAGGCAGCAAGAAGATTTTACAATAGAAAATGACCTACACAAGCGTAACTATAAAATCGACTTTAGTTTCAACAAAAATGTACCAAATACCTAGGTTCATAGTTGGAAACTGACTGACAGGGTTGGAGGGGAAATTCTCTGATCCTCATCACTTTTCACCGGTAGGTAGGCACAAGTGAAACAGCTTACAGACTTCAATAGGTAACTTCTAGAACGAAATATTTGACTGACCTCATTAAATTCTCAACAGATTGCGGCCACTAAGCAAAGAGTTTATTAGTTAGGTCAAAAGAAAGGGTTACGTAATTTCAGGAAAATCGACCAGCAAATTCTTGTAGGACGGGAGGTAGGTAAGTAGATAATCCTAACATGCGTAGTACATGGAAACTGGACATCAAGAATCCGTACAGAGCGTAACTGTATGAGGTCGACGGGACAGAAGGCCAGTAGGATCTTCATCTATAGATACAATCGCCAAACCGTTTTTCACCTCAAGGTCGTTATCAGCAGTTCAAATTTAGACGTCTATTGAAAATTTACGGAATACCGATAGCCCGGACGAATATATTCGTCGTAAATTCAAATGTGAGAAAGGAACTACTGAAAGAAAATGGGGCGGGCGGCTGGACATGCGCAGAACGACTACGGAAGAATCTTATTTCGGATTTTTCAGGTTCAGGTTGAAATCACCTATAGTGAGGAGTTTCGTGAAATGGAAGATGAAAATAAATAACAGTACAATGGCCCAATGAATCGACTTGCAAAGAAACAGTATGATAAGAAAGTTGAATAAAAAATTATTTTGAGATACTTACAGCACTCCTGGCGGCGGGGGCGACTAATTTGGCGATCGAGAACATTTTCGGGTGATTGGTTGTGTTAAGATTGACCCTGGAAAAAGATTTTACATACAATTAGTATCATTAATGAAGTAGGAAGCGGAATACTTAGTTGAAAGTAAGTTTAGAATGAACAGTGAAAAATAGTGACGTACACGACCCCCCAAAGATGGGTTGGGGCGGTCGGTTAAGCAAGCTGAAAATCATGAAAACAGAAATTCAAGAGGCGAAAATGAGTGGATATTTCGATGGAAATGGTAAGAAAATATGTTTTAGAAGCTCACAAAGTTGATGAGAGAGTGAAAAGTCTTGGCCGGGGATAAGTGAAAAAAATGGCCGCCTGGACTGAAAGCCGAAAGAACCAGAGCGAGGCTCGGTCGCACTGACTGAAAAGTGGCGAATCCGGCTCCAGTCATCGTATGCTGGGCGAAATTTGGTAATATTCGATAGTTTACGGCGGAGATTATGACGGATGAATAGTTGAAAATGGTATAAAGTTGGATACTCTTGTCCGTAGAACTTACCTG
The DNA here is from genome assembly GCA_954871275.1 of Leptopterna dolabrata. Classification (NCBI taxonomy): domain Eukaryota; kingdom Metazoa; phylum Arthropoda; class Insecta; order Hemiptera; family Miridae; genus Leptopterna; species Leptopterna dolabrata. The sequence continues at coordinate 9,692,158 of OX940983.1, read as the reverse complement.
AGAGGAGAGCAGAGCTGCAGCGGTACCGAGAAAACGGGAGGGTTCGGAGGTGACGGGTCTAGCCGAGGTACAGTCGGGTCCGAGTGCTAAAGTGAAGAGGGTGATAAGAAGGGAACGAGAGGTAGGAGTCGAGACATCGATGTTTTATAATCGAATCGGTGAAACGAGAGTTGCGACAGAAATAGGTAAGAATCGAGAGACTCCAGTCCTATGAGATTAAAAACTAGTGAAGCCACTTTATTCATGATATTTTTACCGAAACAAAAGAATTTTCAGAAAACGAGAAATGTAAAAATTTCACAACTCTTCACCCAAACTTAATTAATTCCCATTACCTAATTCATGCCTGCAATTTTCCGCAAAACTCCGCCGAATCCAGACACCAGCTTATCATGGTATGTTCTACCTGCATAACACGGCTGAATTACTTTTCCCTTTCCATCCAACGAGTCTCTAAAAGAAATTATAACGACTTCAAAACCGACTTGCCAACCACATTACCACCGACACTAACCACTCAAACTCAATCAAAACCCAACATCTAACCACACTTTTTAAACAGAAAGTTTTGAATTAGGTACCCAGTCATTGGGGCAAATTTGTTGAACAATGCCTGTTACCAGTGATTAAAAGACACGGAATGGAATAGCAAAGTCTATATAAGTATACTTCAAAAAAATAAATAAACAAGTTATGTATTTAAAATCGGAAGCAAAAAAGTCCCATCTATATTAAAAACTAAACTTCTATAAAAAATTATAGGTAGGTACATCAGGTCAATAGTCAACACTATTTTCATAGAAACACGTAGGTAGGCAAGTAGTCTAAAGTCCCTAACTGAACTTATTTAAATAAATATATATATGACTACCTAGGTAAGTACCTATTTATGAACGAATTTTCGGGGTCAGGTGGTTCCGGAGTATTTTTAGCAAATGTGGCGAGTTTTGTCCCCCAATAACTGGTGTTCAAAACCCACTTTCTCCAGAAAGCAATATATTTTTTGACTATAGACAAGGTCTGTCTCGAGTCGCCCGTCTATCCTACCTGGGTGCCACTTCTGGTGATTCCAATATAAACTGTCTGTGTCTATTTTATATTTTTTTACACACATAAACTAAAATGTGACCCTATTTTCATTATTTGTTGAAATTTGCTCATCTTCGAATTCATCCTTTAGTTTGCCATATCGAAAATTCTGGCGAAATTTGAAAGGTGAGATGTGACTGAAGTATTTTTTGCAGCTCAAGTTCCTACCAAATTCTAATATGTTTAGAATATTGAAAACTATCAAAACTGTCCGTTGCTAGGTGTTTTTGAGTACCTACGACATTATCCATTACCCTAGGTCGACGTAGGTACTTACCTAGGCACAATGATGGCTACGATCTATGGATCGCCTTGTAAATGGATAATTAGCTTACCTAATAATCTATGTTGCTGCTGTACCTAATAATAGGAAGGTTTTCATTAGAAAAAAAAAGAAAAAGAGGACAGGCATTCGAATAATTTATTATGAATTAATTCACTACTAATACAGGGTATTTTGCCAAACGTATTTACTTACTTAGGTCCCAATTTGTGAGGATACTCCATGTTGAAGTAGGTTAGTATCATATTGTAGGTACCTAAGGGTTTCCTCTCGCATGAATGTAGCTACTTCGTACATTCCCACCTAAGCTGAAAGTAAAATACCTAGGTGCCTATCTAAATAATTAAAAATTCGTTGAAGGGCATAGATAGCAAGCATAATTATCAAATCAAAGAAAAAAATAAAATTAACATTTTTAAAATAAGAAAGATAGTGTGGTGTTAGAAAATATGGATATTTTACGAATAAATATTATGAAGATTCGAATAATGAAAGAGCCGGAAAATACTACATCGATATAATTTCGATATGAATAGATCGATAAGCTTAGAGAAGATCGATAACCATGGAGCCCAGTGCTGCTCTCTGAATATCGACCCGCCCTAATCCCTGACCGAACTGTACCCGGCTCATGATAAGAGGAAAATGTAAAAGTAGTTACAGCAAAGTCCGTTCGAGCGCTGCAACTCATAGAGCCGTCTAGCAATTTCTTGGTTTTCTGGCATAGGCTGCAAATAACCTCGCAAAATGATTGTACATAGGTATCATGGTAGAATAAATATACTAGGTATCTGCATGTGGGCGGAGATCAGTAGATTCCTTCGAAATTATCTGCAACGTGAAATTTCGGTGAAAATAGTTTCGATCGTTTAGCGTTCGCACTGCCTCAAGCGTGGAATCTGAAACTACCAGGTTGAGGTAAGATTTTTGAATTAACCACTACCCTCGACCTCTTTGATGCACTGAGTTAGTACAAAGCAGTCAAAGCACCGTGAAATTTTCGAGTTTTCAAAATTGCTCGAAATTTTCTATCAACTCGTATGTGTTTTCGTTTTGATGTTACGGCCAACCTGATAAAAAGTGGGAGTTGGGGATGAACAGCTGATAAAGTTATCATTTTTATCACTACTCCCTCCTCCACCCGTGACCTCCGCTCCTCCCGCAGTCCTTCGGTATATTGGTATCAGGCGAGTGTAAATGGCCGTATTTCTTTTGAACATTTGCAAATTCAATGATTGCGGGCTCACCTTTCAAAATTTAGTGGATTTAATTCAGCACATTGAGGATAACCATATCGGTAAATAATCGATCATTTACCCTAAGCGTTTTGTGGATGTGCATTAAGGTTTGTTTTTACTCACTTCCTTGCCGTAAACTCTCACAACACTATAGAATAGGTATTTCTTTGTGCCCCGCCGCTTGTTATTTTGAGGTGCTTATTTTTAGTCTCTATCATTAACCATGCGTTGCACCTGCTATTGGGTGGGTGACAGTGCACGCAGGCTAGACGTATTATATCACGCCTCGCCAAATTGTAGCGCTTGGCACGTCCTTGTATTACCCTGTAAAACCTACCCGATACACTCCAAAATTCCACCCTTACCTTTTCTTTTGTGCTAAATTTTCACAGTAATAATCAACTATTAAATCTATTGTTGAACGAGCATTTCTGATGGTATTTCTTGTCTGAATTCCTTAATTAGCACTAATTGCGGGTGGCCTCGGTCCCACCCTTCACCGTTCAGGCCTTCGTCCAGGGGAAGTGTTGATAATGGAATCGCAGTGTGACATTTGAAGTATTTTAGTTTTTTAGTTGGTAATTATTTTTGGAAAAAGGAACTTTCATTGCAGATATCAATTTTTGTTTATTATTCATGTAAGTAAATGCTAAAACTAAATTTAAAAAAGGGGGAGGGGGCTAAATGCACCCTGTTAGATGAGAATATAAGACAGAGGAATTTCATGCGTCGATTTACATCAAGTGCTATACGAGGACATGCTCATACCACATTGATATGAATAATGAAATACTCATGCTTACCTACTGTTGTAATGACTCAAACCGAGAAATCATGGAAGGAGACCTTAGCTGAAAATAATGACGAATGGCGGCAATTCATTGAGGCTCTATGCTCTCCTTAGGAGTTAAGGAAATAATACGATAACCATAATTGCACCAGCGGTACAAGTAGACGGTACCTATCCATCAATTCTTCCACTACTCCATTTTTTTAAAAACATATTCATAGGGTCATCCCATATCCAGCTGTGAATAAATTCGTAGAAGGGACGTGAATAAGTTTATAATTAGGTATCCTCGCATTATCTTAGGTATCTACCACCTAGTGTTCGTCGTGGATTGTAATTTTCCTATCCCTGTTCATATTTGAGAATCGGGCGGCCTTATCTGGTCGCTAGTGTTGATAAAATGTAAGATTCTGCTGTCTGATGGAATCCGGTGAATCTTTTGATGACTTTATGTAAATTAATCTTTATTGTTAGACATTTTCACAGATTTCAACGATTTTTGACCCAGTTTGTTTTCAAAAAATTCCCGTCTTCGAACTCAGACTTTCGTTTGTGATACTGAACTGTTAGATGACATTTGGAATTGTTAACATACAGTTACTCACAAAAAATGGATCAGATGAATGGGGTCCCGGGCTGGATTCAGAGCGCCCTGAAAGTAGGTAACTTTCGTAGATTAATTTTTGGAAACAGTGACCTCTTGCAGTAAATTCGTTAATAAAATGCAAGTATGATGTTTGGAGAAACTCACTACATTTTTATTAATGATCTTATTAGAATTATCCAAGATTTTTAATAAAGAACTGCTACATTGATTTTATAGAATCAGAATGCTCCATAACTGGTTTTCATGGGGAAATTTCTCAAAAAATCAGTTACTTGTTGCCCATTTGAATAGGCTATTGGGTATTTTCCTCGAAAATTAGCTAACAGTGAAGAATGACGATGACGTTGGTGTCGACTCGTCACAAATATATAAATTCCGCTCAACTATCTGACCAGTCTGAATGTCCATTGACAAATTGGACTCGTGTCAGAACCGAGCCGAGCCAATTAATTTATTATTCCTCAACCGCCTAAACCTTTAATAGTTTCACCAGTTAGGAAGTCGATTTATGCATCGTAGCTTTGAACTACGGTTAATTAAGAACGGTTATTATGGATGTTCTTCTGTTTTAAATTACGGTGGGCTTCATGATTTGCTAGCAGTTCTGCAACGTTACCCTGCAGGGCTAAACTGATTAATGGCCGGAGGAGGGTTTTGTTTAAAAATACATTTTTACGTTCACTCACCATATTGTTTTGGCTTTGGAACTTTTCCCTAAGCAACTACTCCTCACTCCCTTAAAAAAAAAAAATTGATTTATAATTGCCAGTACATTATCTCACCCTTTATGGTTTTAGCATATTTTTCCCCGGTATCATCGATGCCTTTTTATTATGAAAAATTACCGCTTCAAAATGCAGAGAGGTAGTTGCAAAACGCCTATTAAGAGTAGATAGAGTTGCTGACTCGGGTCGGTGTATATACATACTTGGTAGTTAGTAAGATTCAACTTTGTGCTCATATCACAATTCGGTTCGAGGTGCTCCAAGGTGCCCCATACATATGCACATGAATTTGCAATAATTGAGAACGCCGAATCACGACATGATGAAGTTAGATTTGAATTCCATGGAAAATATTGTATGGAGTTACCATTCAACATTTCTTTGCATTTGTACCAATTTTCAGCTCAAATTCCGTCGGTATAGTTTTGGCACTGCAACGAGATAAAACGGGTAGACGTAATGTCACCCGTTTTAAAATATTATTTGTCGAATCCGTAACCACTGTGGAGAGCATGCTAATGTAGAGGATTGTGGCCTAGGTTTGTATTCGGAGCTTACCGATCGTTATTGTAAAATACCTCGTTTGAATTACGAATTCAGTCATTTGATAGAGCATACCCATTTTAAATTATGAATTCAGTATTTTGATAGAGCATGCCCATTGTAAATTATGAATTCAGTCATTTGATAGAGCATACCCATTATGAGCATAGAGCATAGAGCAAATTATGAATTCATTCATTTGACAGAGCATCTTGTGACTAAACTTCTAAGCTAAATAGCTAAGATTTCTCGGACCTGATTGAGTTATCTATATTGATGTTCAACTAAGTAGGTAGATACTGCTTTTTCCGGGCCCTGGGCTTCCCTTCGGTAGCTCCCGGGCCATGAGTATATTTTTAGATACCCGGTACACCGTTATACCTAAGCTGTGTAAATATGGCCATGGGATAATTATGGCTCATTCACGTGAGAAAGGGCAAGGCAGGGCGACGAGCCGAACGGGGAGTGGTCGGCCGGCCCGGAACCCGAAAATAACTCTGGGTATCAGGTCCGCCCCAGCAGCCAGTCGTTTCCTGGCTCTTATCCATCTCTGTCAATCATCTGATGGTCAGCCTCTCTCTGATCCGATAGCCTATGTACCTAAGAACTCTATTTGTCCATTCCATTTGGTCCGCGTTGAGTTTCATCGTTTGATGGTGATTGTGGGGGGGGGGGGGAGGGAGGGGGGACCAACAGAAAGCAAAGGGAAGTCAAAAGCTGCTTGCTAGCGTCAATGGAGTGTGTGCAACCCATTGAGTCATACCTACGTAAGATGATAGTAAAGTGAAAAAATTACGTAGGACATGTTTTTAGCGTCTTTTGGACTTGAGTAGTTTGCAGGGTACGCATCTATCTAGGGGCCAAGTTGAAGGCGTAACTATGTATGTGCATGTTTTTTTACTACATAGAGTGAGGTTCCTTTTCCATAACCTTACTGTCCATCATTTCGTCGAATTTCACTTCAGACCTTCTGTGGTAAGCCGTCATACAATGTAGAATAATAAAACAAATAAACCTTCCGTTTACCACAAATTTTGTTTATTGAAGGTTTATTTGTTTCATAATTCTACATCGAACCTTACTGTTGTTTGTTTAGTGAAGGAGCCTTCTTTGAGTAATAAGAAATTTTTTGTGTGATTTGACCAACCTCCATAGGTGAAGGTAGAAGACTATGGTCGTTTGCAGTGATCCATGACCGTCAATTCGCAGTGTTTTCCTGCCTGTCCAAAGCCAGTTTTCTTATTTGTAATTTCAGTCCTTTTGGTTTGTTTGGACAGACATTCCTGGGAACTGTCTCTGTCTAAATGTGCACTGTGATTCCGATCAGATTACCTGAAGCATTGTAACCTTCCACATAAGCTGAAGGTAGAAGCATCGAGTGCGCATGTGCAGGGTCAACATTCCTCGAAAAAATCCAGTGGTTTGACAGTGGACAGTCCAGGATGGAACTGCGTTCTGAAAATGAGGTGGTAGACCGGTCCAGGATTGAGTCTAGAACTGTCTGTCCGAATGTACACTGTTGATTCTGAATGGATAACCTGAATCATTGTAACCTTCCACATACGCTGAAGGTAGAAGCATTAAGTGCGCATGTGCAGGATCAACAGTGTGTCCTGACTGTGTCCGTGGTCCTGGCACTCTCCGAACGAACCTCCGGGCTGTTAGAACTAGTCCTGAATGGTCCTGGACTGTCTGTCCAAACAGCCAGCTCTCGATCCAGGACCAGTTCTGGTGCTGCCAAACACACAAAACGGGACGTGGCTTGGATAGAACTGTCTGGATCCGACAGTTATCTGGCAGTCAGAAGGCCTTGGGACGTTTGCCATGGTTGCCGGACTTTTCTAGCTATGTAGTATCCATGACCGGCCCAACACAGCTGTTCACAGTTTATTCCTGACTATCCATAGCCAGTTTTCTGATTGTCATTCCAGTTCACAGGAAATAGGGTGGATGAGAAACGGATCTTCTCAATTCCCAACCATTATCAAATTCAAACCCTTCTCAAACGCTTATCAAGATGGTATTGTATCATGGATGGTTTATTACAGTTTTCAAGTGTCAGCTATCTGTCAGAAAAAGCCAGTGCGTACAAACCTTATGGTGTATTAGGTTAGTGCGCTGAAAACATGTAGGTAATAGAAGTTCGTGGTTAGTCTGGTGTTTGAAGATGTAGGCACTCGTTTAATCTACTTTAAACTGTAAACACTCAGTTCCATATTGCGAAGGAACTGAAAGGTGTACCTGTCGATTCCATCGATGATCCTTGATCCTGTTCAGAATGCTGGGGTATGAAGTTCAGCAACCCACTCCGAATTACCTTGCATTGCCCTGGAAAGTTCAGGTACTCAGTAATTACCGTATGTATCAAATTACTAGACTACCTACTATTAAAACTAGGCAAACCCAAGTCAGCAAATAGTTACCTATGTAGTAGATATCTGGACACATCAATCTTTGATTACCAGTTAGTGGATACAGCAGCCAAGTACGGTCTAATGCATCACCCCTCAGGAATGCAAGCAATATATAAATCTACTATTGAGTGTCATTTCAGTGATGCGGAAGAGCATGCTGGATTGCCATTGGGAATATCTCACATCACTCGAAAAAGGTTACTACCACAACCACATACAACCGAAAATTTCTTCTATATTATAAATCTATAGTAAATTTCTTTATATCAGAAAAAATAATGGTTCTGTTCTATTCTGATCGATGATGATCTGATTCTTTTTTCCCTGCGTAAATACCGTTGTTTAGGTATCCATTGTTGAATCACGTAGAGTTGATATACAGGAGCTTTTCAGCATTATTAGTATGTGTGTTCATGTTCTTATTTAATTTATCTGTTGATATGTACAGTGCATTACAAGGTCAGTAGAAGAGAAACGAAACAGGTCCTACTTTTTTTTTTTTTTTAAAGAACAATTTTCTTCTTTGTATGATTACGTAAGTTCTGAAATTCATGTACCTAACTACTGTTAATTAGGAAGTGATAGTGAAACCAACAACCGACGTTATAGCTATTAGGCCTGTGGTGCTAAGTCATAAAATTCGGTACATTCCCTGTTTTCCATATCTTACCAAAATTGTATCCTCAGTTTTTCCTTATTTATGTGGTGTCGTGTGTATTGAGTAACACCACTTAGGTTACCGTTTATCAACCTTACGCATGTGCATGAAGTGTGATGTTATCTACAGTAGGTAGGTACTTCACCATTTGCAGCATGTTTGCAGCATTTGAAAGCTTTCGAGTATAGAACAATAGAACTAAAATATCTTTTGCGAGTTACGATGATTTTAATGTTAGGTTAGGTTAGCAATCACCATGGAAAGGGGTTTGGTGGTGGTGGTCATCTGTTTCCTCAGTTTCCCTAGGATAGTCTACTGATTTGAAAGTTTGTAGTGGTTTGTTCAGAGTGACAATCCTGGACCAGTCCGCAGGATGATACTGCATTCTGAAAATGAGGGGTTAGAACCGTCCAGGATTGAGTCCAGAACTCTCACTGTCTGAAAGTGTGTTGAACGGTCCAGGACTGTCGGTCTGAACGAACCTATTAACCTTCCACATAAGCTGAAGGTTGAAGCATTGAGTGTGCACGTGGGGGATCAACATTCCTCGAAAAAACCCAGGACTGTTAAAACTAGTCCCAAATGGTCCCAGACTGTCCGAACAGCCAACTGTCAATCCAGGACCAGTTCTGGTGCTGTCCAAACACGAAAAGGGGCGTGGCTTGGATAGAAGGTTCAGGACTGTTTGTCCGAACAAACCTTTGGCAAGGTTGTTCCGAGGAATCTCCTCTGTGGGGGTATCTGGTCCAAGTAGGTGGAATCGGCGTTGTGATAGTGCTTTACATTCAAACATGATGTGGCCTGCAGTGAACCCATTTGAACCCCGATTCGACACAGTCATGTGTTTAGGAAGGTGATAGTGACCTGTGATAAGGCCTATCACCTTTCTAATGTCTCCTTCATTTAAGTGAAGTAGGTACCTACTACTTGAGAAAGGTTTGGGTTTATCTCTGGTTACCATACGCTGACTATAATTTCTGTTCCTTGCGACTGTCCTTGTAGTGATGCCTAGCACTGGATCAGGGCTTGTAAAGGTGGAGTTCACACCCCTTTTGGCGTTGGCTTTCTCATCTGATTGTGACGGTGAAGAGGCGTTGTTTGACTAGGACTTGGGTATTATTATATTCATTCCCATAACAGGATCGTCGATGATTTCCAGTACCTATCAGGTTTAGTACCCTGAGTGGAGTTTTCCTATCTGTTCCCCTAATGAAGATGTCTAGTGTTTCCAGCCCAAAGACCAACTCCATAGTGGCAGACCAAAAAGACCAACTGCCCATCACAACAGCAATGCAGAAGCATGCCAGTCGATATAGCTGGTCCTGCTCGAGCCCCCACCTGCTCAACCTTTAGCTACCAAACAACCAAGCAACATGATTAATAATTTCGGGGATTATAAATATGATTATGGGTCGTACCACGACGGTGTAGGTATATCTAGGTAATCCCCAAAGTTTTACCAGAAGTGTGTATATTCTCATGAACCATGTGAGTTTGGAATCCAGAACCCCCAGATACTTTACCACTTTCATGAACTCTACTCTGTGGTTGAAATTATTAGTTTTGTTGCTATGTACTCGTGCAATACTCTTTCCTGTATAGAGATGGCTCCTGAGGTTGTCTGGAAGAAAAAAACACGCCGTAGACAGTTTGTGGACGGACGTTTCTCATAATAACTTTAAATTATTCTATGTGGAATCGACTAGATCGTCGAATGGAGCATAGGGAAGAGATCAGGTCGAATGGCCAAAGTTGTCAAAAGGGTAACCCTGGGAGAAGTCCTTTGGAAAAAGGGTAAATATTTATAGTTGATGGTAGGTATTAAAAGAAAAGCTAAAAACCACTGCAAAGTCCTTGTCACTTGGGTTTATTATTCTACTGGACAAAAGCACAGAAATTTTGGCTGTTCATTTATTGTTTCTTTCATGTGCAATTATTGAAATGGCCACCAATTTTGGCACCCAAAAAACACGAATTAGGCTCTGGGCTTTTTTTTTTACAAATTATCTTTGATCATTGATAGTACCATTTAATTGTATTGATTCACCTGTTGATACTACTTCTAGTGTTATTATACAAATTTATGGTGGTTTCAGACAATTTCCCAGGTTTTGACTCATAAAAAATGAATTTCCGGAGCTTAACCTACCTTACAACCTCAATTCTTCACTCTTCGGTAAAAATCAATATTCTGTCTTCTCGCCCTAAAAGAAAAAAACACATGGAAAACGATACCTCACACGCTCATGTTCACTAAAACCTCTGAAATCCCTCGAGAACCCCTATTTTTACATCCATTTTTCTCCCATAACACCCCTCGGTGTACGCCGATCGGGCTGCCGCTTCAGAGCACAACTTGGACCCAAACTGTGTGCGGGAGAATTTCGATCTTAGACCAAGATTTAACGTAAATTTAAGGCTGAAACTTCGTTAGAACCTCAATTTTCCACTCTTTGGTCAAACTCGACTTCATATTCGGTCTTCTCGTCCTAAAAAACATGGAAAACGATACCTGCTCATGTTACTAAAACACAAAAATACTTATTGGTTTATTATTTTCAATAATGAACCATTGGAATCGAGCATGAAAAAAAAAATTCTTACCCCCTCTCAAAATTTGATGGTTTACGTTTCAAGGTATGTAGAATCCAAAACTGCAATAAAAATATTTCTGTCTGTCCGCCGTACGCCGTACACCGTACGCCGTACGGGCCACTTTTCTTAGTTACCATGAAAAAAAATTGATGAAATTCGGGTTATAGGTTCCGTTCGGCGTCTAGTTGGTCCTCGAAGCTCGACGTTACTGTGAGTCATCTCTAAGGGGTTCAAAATAGGGGTTGAAATTTTCAAAACGCCTATACCATTTTTTTACGTAAATATTTTTACGGTTTTAAATAATTCTTGAACTCGCGAGTTTTTTAAGACCATCCGGAGCATCGTACGTCCAGCCGTTCGTTCACAGTAAGGCCCCGAAGTTTGCACCGACAGGCATTTTCGACTCCAGGGTGAATGAAATTGTATACAAATCAAACCAATTCTCGTAACCAGAGACGCGCCCACAATAGGAATTTGTGAATACGGCCAATCATTGGTAGGGATCACCTGATTATATTGGCGGAGTATGAAGTCGAGTTGGTTGTTCTGTGATATTATTTAATTTGAAAAATGATGGCTCTTTTGGAGTTTGTTGGTAGGTAGTGAAACTTGAACAAACGTTGAAGTATTATTGATGGGTAAATTATTACTACGGTAAATCATTACTCAACGGTAAATTATTACACAACGGTTCATTATACCATCTACGTAGAAGGGGCTGGAGTTTGTTGGTAGGTACTTTTGCAACTTTTTTCACTCCTCATCAACAATTTCTTTTCAGAACTTCATTATGTGTGTTTCTTTTTGTTAGGTACTGTTTGTCATCGGCAGAATTATTTTAGCAACATTTAACTCGTGATTTAGGTAGGTACCTAGTAACGAGTACGGGGTTAGGTACTAACCTACGGAGGGTCTGCGATCTACATAATTATGCATAGAATAGTACATATTATATTATATAGACGGGTTATCTATACATAGAGCTGTGATCTGTAACAGAAGGGTATTCTATACAAAATAATAAACCGTTGTGCAGGGATTTGCAGCGTTTTTTTATACCCATTTTCACTCGTAACACCCCTGGGTATATTCCGAGCGGGCTGCAGTTTCGGGACACAACTAGGGCCCCAATGGAGCCTGTGTGCGAAAGAACGAATTTTTTAGACCGAAAATGAAGTCGTATGCGTGATACGACGTACGGAGTATAATTTAATACTTACGTTGAATAATTTAATGCATAGGCGTATTAAATTATTCACAGAATAATAAACCAACAAGTCATTTCTGTCTTTCATGTACTTTCGAAAAAATATGGCACATAACTCATTATTTATAGTTGTTCACAGTAAACATTAGAAAATCGTCAAGCGTTAAGAAAATCTTTGAAATTGACGGAAGAGTAGAATATCTAAACTGTTGTAGGTAAGAAAACACAGTAAAGCTATTTTGATATATTATCCATGTGTTGCGTTGCCGTAATCCATTTCGCGTTGGCCAGTAGCACTGCAGAACGATTTGATGTACCGGATTGCCCTACCGAGTTTCCACCCCATGTGGATCCTGTAGTTTTTTAAGGTCCTGTATCGATACCGTCTCGTGTTGGAAATTTAATTAAACCGAATGAGCAATGTAGGTTGTAGACAGAGAAGACTGAGGTCACGTGAGTACTGAGGTTAAAAAGAGTGCGGTCACGCAGTAGATATTCGCTAGCTCATGGAGTAGAGATGATTGGTACATTTCAAAGCACAATATTTTTTCCTCGCGACTGATAAACCAATCACCCTTCAATTTATCGTCACAGATCTACGATCTACTCACTGGCCGTTGTAAGTAGAAGGTTGGCTACCTGGAGGTAAATAGCTATAATACATGTATAAATTTCAAAGCAGTGTTTTTTCCTCGTGACTAATAAACTAATTAGGTACTCTTCAGTTTATCGTCACAGATATAGGTACCTATCTAATTACTGGCCGTTGTAAGTGAACTTTGGCTAGGTGTTCTTAGTAGGTATCTACTTACGTTATGTATATATCACGAACTGCATAGGCACATTTTAAATAGGCGTCGGCTGTTGTATAAACTTGTTAGTAGGTAAGTATCTAAATAACGTGGAACGTACTATTTGACCGTGGCGTATAATAAATGTATAGAAAATCGTTCCCATGATCCTCGTATGCTGTACTTGGTAGGTAAGACCCTACTGATTTCCCAGGAACACGGCCCCCGGTGTCGGTTGGAACCTACCTAGGTACAGTGCTATATTTTCCTGTCGTCTGCTAACAACCATCCAAGCTTGGCGACCATGCCTACTGTTAAAATCTTACAGTTGCACATTGGTTTTGGAAGTGACTTTTTTACCCACTAGTCTGGGAAATAGAGAATTTTCCTCCCTTTGTGCGATGGATATGCTTGATATGCGCTTTGTAAAAACGAATACGAATCTTTAAAGAAATACTCTAAATATATGCTCGTGAAACTAGAAGATTGTACATAGCAAGTTGCTTTTCCAAATGCGCTCTAATTTCTTGTAAGTTGACCATTTACGAAATGTAGGTATGGGTTAAGTTAGGTTAAATTGATTGATCAATTCTGAATGAGCATGATTTAGGACCTATTGGTTGAATCCAAAATACGAAAATGCGAATCATAAAAGAAATTCTTGTCGCGTAAGTACCTATTGAATAGCGATTTGCCATTGAGTTTTCTAAACGTAGACATTTTGAACGGAGGGAGCTCAGAAGGGTACCTATATACATTTAATAACAACACCTCATTATTAATTAAGTAGGTAATTATACACTTATTGTTCAACAGGTGGGCTCACTCATATCCGTTGTTTCTTCCCAGTAGAATAATTCCAGATCGTTTTTTCGAGTGAACCGGTTGAAGGGAAACAGAAACATCCAAGACCGGGAGGATGGTAGATACTTACTATTTTGAACTGATGGGTACCTTCTCTCTTTTCCTAGGGGACCCAAAATAATCGCCACTGGTACGTACAATTAATTATGGAACATGCATGTACATGGAGTGATCCGAGTAGGTAGGTAACTACCTATACACCATTGATGTACAACGGGAAGACCTCCTTCCACCTAAGTTCATGCTCGCCTGTTGAAAAATAAGTGTATAATTACCTACTTAATTAATAATTAGGTATTATTATTAAATGTATATAGGTAGGTCCCCTTCTGAGCTCCCTCCGTTCAAAATGTCTACGTTTAGAAAACTCAATGGCAAATCGCTATTCAATAGGTACGCGACAAGAATTTCTTTTATGATTCGTATTTTGGATTCAACCAATAGGTCCTAAATCATGCTTATTCAGAATTGATCAATCAATTAAACCTAACTTAACACATACCTACTGTGATGAATTTAAATTGGCGAATTTCATCACGGTGGTGTGAGGATATGCCCAGGCCGGTTATGAGCGAATCACCACCCTTTCCCGGGATCTTTTTGGATGTTGTTGCCTAGGAGGTTATGAGCGAATCACCACCTTCATCTAGGATCTTTTGAGGGTTGTTGCCTAGGAGGGTATGGGCGAACCACCACCTTCATCTAGGATCTTTTGAGGATTGGATAGAGAGGCAAGGGTAGGAAGAGAGAGAGTAGCCAGCGGCTAGAGGAAGCGTAGAATGAGTAAAAAGGCGCAGGATCCGGGTTTTTATAGACCCGGAAGCCTTCTCCTTCCAACTCCCTTGTTGGGAGAGGATGGAGGGGCTCCAGGTTGTGCACTGGATCCTGCGGCTTGTGTCCCCACTCGTACCGTTTATTGGTAGAAACTAAAGTTGGCTGTTAGATTATTTGCGAGAACTTAAATCTACTAGGAGTGGTTCCGGGAGGGACTCACGACACCTACATTTCGTAAATGGTCAACATACAAGAAATTAGAGCGCATTTCGAAAAGCAACTTGCTATGTACAATCTTCTAGTTTCACGAGCATATATTTAGAGTATTTCTTTAAAGATCCGTATTCGTTTTTGCAAAGCGCATATCAAGCATATCCATCGCACAAAGGGAGGAAAATTCTCTACTTCCCAGACTAGTGGGTAAAAAAAGTCACTTCCAAAACCAGTGTGCAACTGTAAGATTTTAACAGTAGGTATGGTCGCCAAGAGTACACTCATCACCACCTTTGTGGTACTGTTCAATATGGCACGATTGAATTCCTTCTCAAACCTATTGAATCGGAAGCCCGTATTATCTACTTATATACTCGAAATCCGCTCTGACGTAGGACGTTGCAACTGACGTAATCTACATGTACAACATCGATTCATTCCATCATTTCTCTGGCACCTTCATTATCTGCTATGTTTTCTATACTCCTTAAGCCATTCATTATCACGCCGATTCTGTTCTTTGCCTCCGTAAAAAAATAAAAAAATAAATGAATCATTGGGGTCTGAGAAAATATCTTTATTGCCATTCTATTTTCATCTTAACAATATTTTTTTCGTTACATTGTTGATCGTATTTGGTTTTATTTATATTCCAGATTGCGATCCTCAAATTATCAAAGAGAAAGAGCAGCAGCGGCCGCCATGCCTTCCGCTCAGCTACGTTTTGCGGTTTTTCACAGACGCTGCTCGCACTTTGAAGCCCCAAGCGAGACCTCCAGAGGTTCTACCTCCTATCATCACACCTCTAGGTAATTGTGTAATTTGGAAAAAAAAAAAAAAAAATGTATGCAGAAGGCCATCATCACATTTGCTGCTCTAAATCACTAATGACCTTACGGGAAAATAATCAACTAGGTATCTAACTAATGCCATTGTAGGTAGGACTCCTTGGCGGGATAGTTACGAGTAATTTTTAGAATTTATTGCATATTTAGGTCACCGACCTCCCATGAATTAGACTGAGTGTCAGAATTTCAACATTTAGGGAACAATGTCAGTACCTAAAGTAGGTACCCATTCTACCTGACTTTTCTGGAGTTGAAATGAAACTACGTTACACAGAGACACGAACTGTGATGTCTCTATCTTCTGTGTGAGGGAACAATGAGCAAGGTTGCCCGAATGTGGTTTCTTTTTTTTATTGCGAATAACACTATTACGAGTAGTTTATTTTTTAACAGTACCTATTGCAGCAATTGTCCATTATATAAACTTCATTCTATGTGAATAGCTCGGTGTGTCTTTGTTGTTAGAAAATGAATGAATTTGAATTTGTTTTTATTGTTAGCATTATCAGTTTATATTTGCCGAACTGGTACCTTCGGATACAAGCAACACTAATTTTTCTTTAATTTATTGATGGTGTGGCGTTAGATTAAAATACCAAGGTTATATAGAAATAACTACTATTATTTCTGCAGACTCTATATTCTTAATGGGGCATGCATGTGGGTGACAAAATCGGTTTGTATTATTTTTAAATGACAGTAGGTTCCATTCTAAGAATTTTGAGACCAACCGCAGTCTCCTACGATGAATAGTTCTTTTTCTATGATTTTTCAAAAATGCATGGGTGCAATTCGTCGAGGTTCTTCATCAGGGTGTTTCTTAACGTGGTTCCCTCAAGATTAATAACAAAAATTCAGAGGAGGCCATAGATTGATAATGGAACCCAGAATTCCATAATGTTCCAAGCCCTTATAAACACTTAATTAGGTTTAATAAAATAAAATGAACCTACACAATAAATGGCCAACATAGGTAATTGAGATGATCAGGACTAGCTTTCTATGTTTTTCTTTCTATTGATGAGATCCCTAATCATTTAAAGGTTTGGCTGATCGTTAACTTGCAATGATGAATTGATTTATAAAAAATTGCATTATACTTTTTTAGCCAGCGACGGGGACGATGATGACATTCGGAGCGAGTCTGAGGACAGCAACGACTCTTGGAGCACGCAAGAGGAATACAGCGCTGAGTTCATCATGAAATACGGTAGCAAGTAAGCGCTTTTTTGCGAATTTTCGAGGGAAAAAAATTCACTATTGCAACGGCTCCAAAATAATTATTAAATACATGAATGTTTGACAAGTCACTTTTCGTTTTAGAGCATTCTGAATTGATCTAAGGTTTTTTATTTCTTTTAAATACTTACTTGTGTGTGTGTGCTTGTGGATGGTATCAAACCTTGGCTACGAGATTTGGAACCCAAATGTCAGTAATGGCAAACAAAAATATGACTTTGAAGGTAGGTTAGGTATTATTGAAGAAAGAAGTGTGTCAAATATGAGTTGTGGGGGGGGGGGGGGGGGGTAAAAATGGGCAGTTTTCGTGAGTTACAAATTATATATTTTTTTTCTTTTCCTGCTAGAGAAGGCGTATCAGGTAAATCACCAAGTAGTTCAACTCAGATCCTGATTAGAGGGCTAGATGGATGGATGGATGGTATTACAAATTTATAAATAAATTAAAAATTGTTTTCAAAATCATACCGAGGGGAGGTTGACGAAAGGCCACAGCAAATGTTCTTGAAGGTTGCCACGAAGGTTTGCCATTTATAATGTTGGGTGGTTGGCAGCACTGAGAACCTTCACCTCCGAAGCTTCACTCCGCCTCTATGGGCCAACAGCCTATCATATGTCGATAGACCTGATAGCTACGTCATTTTTGCCCCATTTTACTATTAATCACTCTCATTTAAAAATTATAGCTTATTTTTGAAAGCGGGGTTCGTTTTTACAAGTTCTGAATACTTTGTCCAACAGGAAAATTCGACGACCTCCCTAGTGACTAACATCGCCGAAAATTATTGTAAAATCACCAGAGTGGTAGAAAATGGTAACGAGAACAAAAAATGCTCAATAAAGTAATCAAAAAGATTTTTCCCCCCCAAAAAATAGAGTCAAGTTTGAGTTACTGTACATCAATTCATCAAATTTAACAGGACACCTTTTGTAGTAAGCCATCTTACGATGTGGAATAATCAAACAAAAAATAAACCTTCAGCTTACTACCAATTTTTATTTAAAACAAAGCTTTTCGCTCAAATTCTGAGCATCCTCAGGTACTCGCATAAACACAGATAACAGTGAAAACCACCTTATCTGTGTTTATGTGATTACCTGAGGATGCTCAGAATTTGAGCAAAAAGCTTTGTTTTAAATAAAAATTGGTAGTAAGCTGAAGGTTTATTTTTTATTATTACTCCACATTGTGAGTTACTGTAGGTAAATAATAGTGAAAATTCAATGGTAGGCTAGTAGTAGAGTTGGCCTCAGTTGGGATATTTGAACAGGTTAAAAGAGAAGACAACGATACAAAATTTGTTTATATAGCAGCGGGGAGGGGAGAAAACGCCGGATTTTCTGCGAATCTTGTGCTGCCCGTATTCTCAACTATTGAAGCTGCTGTACGACATGGGTAGGTATATAAGAAACAGTAGGAAGGTAACAGCCTAATCTTAGATCAATCAATCAATCAATTTATTCAGTTCTTCATCACAAACATAATACGTAAACTGTTCATATCGCGTTGCGAGTCACGAAATTAGGTAATTAAATTGCGCAATGAATTCATCATCATCATCATCATCATCATAGATCAGTTATGCATATACACTTCCAGACTGTCTGCAATTCGTGAGAGTGATCTGTACACCACGGTAAGGGATGTCTACTGTTTGTTGTTGTTCTTCTTTGACAGGGCTACTACCTACCTCACAGCCGTAACGGATCGAGCTAAAATGCACACACATTCTTTCTGCTACAGCGAAGTGCCTTTTGGACAATTTGTCCCCCATGGGGGGGGGGGGGGGGGGGGTACAAGTAGTAGGTTTTAGAGAGGTTTTAACAGCTGAAAAATGTTTAGGGGCTTCAGAGGGGAAAACCGGAAGGAAAAGCCGGTTTAGAAAAAACAGGAGGGCTTCAGGGATTTTACTAACGAAGCTCCCCGCCAAGCAACGTTGAAAGCAATGCTAAGTCTATAAATGTAATTTTATTTGAATGATTGTGATTATGTTACCTGGTCGCGTGGTATAAGGCGAAGACACCTTGTTACTACGTTCAAGCAATGACTTGTGAATTGTTGTTTCTATTCTCAGTAGATGGGGAGGGGGTTGAACTAGTGAATCTACCTTCGTAATAATTTCGATGATATGCATAGGTATTCTCGTAATATTATGATCGTGCATTATGTAAATAACGTCAATGAAATAATAATATTATATTTATGTAGATATCTTATAGAATCAATTGAAGGTGTCATAATAGGTAGGGTGGGTGGGGTTTATGTAGGTGTCTTATAGAATCAGTAGAAGGTGTATTATAGAATGTAGGTGTCTTTCTATTCTAAGTAGATGGTGTGGGAGGGGGGGGGGGTGAACTTATGAATCTACCTTCGTAAAAATTTCGATGGTATGCATAGGTATTATATCATACTCGTAATTATGATTGTGCATAATTATGTAAATAACGTTAATTAAATAATAATATTATATTTATGTAGGTGTCTTATAGAATCAAAATTTGAATGTTTTCTAAATGGGTAATTAAATGAGTTTTATAAATGGGTAATCTTTCGTTGGGACAACCCCCCTTCCCCCCCTCCCGCCAACGAACTTCTGGATCTGCCACTGGCTGCCAGCAGTGCATTGTTTGCAGCTGCACCAAATCGAAAACTATCTGTCAGTTCTCGTATCATTCCATTCAGATCTTCATGAAATGAAAATGCAGCATTTTAACCACATTGTTCCTACATGCATGGACTATCCTTGGCATGTTGTTGAATAATTATTTAATATACATGTATAGCTTCCCCTACCCTCAGGCCTCCCTTCCCTAAACCCCAACTCTTGACTCCGAAAGCGTAAAGTGTGTATTGGGGGTTTTCAGAATTTTTTCCTTCAATTTACATTGTTTCAATTTGGGACTTTTGTGTGGGATTTGCAGGATGACGAGTCCTGGTGTGTTACCCGATGGCACTCCTATCGAGAAACCTTTCGCCTGTCCCGTCCCCGGGTGCAAGAAGCGCTATAAGAATGTCAACGGTATCAAATACCACTCGAAGAACGGGCACAAAAACGAGGGAAAGTGAGTATCTGCGTTTTGAACTTTCTTATTATTCATCTAAATAATAAAGGTAGGTACCTATACGAAGTAGGTACCTATGAATAACAGAATACATCGGAATGCACCTACTCTCTCGGAAAAGGTGCAGTTCCGGGTACCACAGGGAAGGTGTTGTTTCCAACTTGATGACTCCTAACTACAGTTGCACAAGCAGGTTCTTGGTTATTAGCCCAGGCAGATTAGGCCGAAAAAAGGCCGTGTCTGAATAATAGTAGTTTGCCGTGGCCAAAATAATAGTAATATGAGTTTGCGACGGTTTCTGCGACGCTCTTCTGGGAGCCAAAACAGCGAAATATTGACACTTTTTTCAGTTCTTGGCTTATAACATCTAAATGGCGCATCTTACAGAAAATTCACCCCCACCGAAATTGAAGAGCATTAAATTCTGCGTCGAATGAATTCCTTAAACATTAAATTTGGTTCAGCAGTTTGGTCCCCAGTTTTCCCAGTTTGACTGTAAAGTGTGTTGTACTCAGTTTAACACGCCTGTAACTAAGAAACTGTCATTTCAAATCAAAAAAGTGGCCCGTACGGCGTACGGCGGACAGACAGAAATATTTTTATTGCAGTTTCGGATTCTACATACCTTTAAACGTAAACCATCAAATTTTGAGGGGGGGGTAAGCATTTTTTTTCTTACTCGATTCCAATGGTTCATTATTGAAAATAATAAACCAAAATGTCATATAGGTACCTAGTTAAATAAAGTTGTAGAGAATCAAATTCTGCGTTCAGAGCACCCCTGTTTTAATCATTATTCTATTGAAAATATTCTATTTTAATCAGTATTCTATTAAAATATCCTATTTTAATCAATATTCAATTTAAAATTTCATTTTACGAAATTACTTTTCATTTTTACGACATTTTGGATTTTCTCCCCGGTTTTTGGCGTATTTTTAAAATCAGAAGGGTGCGTCGTACAGAACAGTTACCAAAATTAATGAGTATTAAATTCTGCGTCGAACGATTACCTTATTTGGTTCAGTGGTTTAGTCGGAATCGACATTCAAAAACAGGCAAATCTTTCCGTTTTGACTGTGTTATGCTCAGTTTCACACGCCTGTTACTAAAAAACGCTGGCATCACCTCAGAAATCTTTTTTGGATGCCCGAAGTGGTTTAAAATTATTTCCAGCTTTACACGAGGTTTTTGAAGGCAAAAGTCTAATTTGCGTGGGTTATATAGTTTTAGAGAGTTATTAATGTTTGGTCATTCCACAACCCCCAAGTACGATGTATAAGTTCTACATATTAAGTGCCACTTGGCCTACGTACAATACAGCTTCTTTCGTTCTGTGGTCAAATTGTTACCGTAACGTAATGTTACATGTATGTTTCAGAATAAGAAAGGGTTTCAAATGTTATTGTGGCAAAAGCTACAAGACGAATGGAGGCCTAAGGAATCACACAGCGTTGATGCACAGTGGCACCACAATGACGACAATCGCCACGCAGAATGGGACACCGCAAGTCCTCCAAATCCCCACGCTCCAGCCCATCCGAACGCTCACGTTGAAGCACATAGCCAGCCTTGGCCTCCCCATCAAAACCCTGGTCGTGGCGACCAAAGGCGACTCGCCGACGACAAGTTTGGGCGTCCTGACACCAGCGACGTCGCCGACCAAGAGCGATGATCATAATTACGTGCCCTGATGAAAAAGCCGCCCTTAGACTTCAGTTGAGTCGCATTTCCGTAGTTCACCCTTCCCCCTACCCTTCAGTAGAGCACTGTGGAGTACTTTGTCTCGAGAATCATGAAGGTTTGTACTGAAAAAATGTTATTATTAAATATAAAGGCTACCGTACGCCTTACTGAAATGTGTTTAAAAAAAAATGTGTGAGCCAGTGGGATTTGCAAATACACTTCTGAATGTAAAGCAGGGTTCACATCCATCCAGAAAGCTATCCGGAAAGTGCGTACGAGCAGCTGATTGGTTGGACATCAGCTGGGGAGGGGGAATATTCTTTCCGGAGAAGCACTTTTGAAGCGAACTGTACGCATCTGATTTTTCAGATATTTTCCGCTCCGCATCTGCGCAGTTCACTACTGCGCATACAGAATGGCGTCGGCAACCGAAACAGCTGTGGGAGGAAGCGCGGGAAACGAGTTGTCAGCCAAAATTCCGGATGGTTATGAACGCCTTAGCAACTTCCGCGATTCCCCTCCATCCCTTCCACTGCTTTTCACTAGCTTCCCCTATCCGTATTTCCAGACGGCTCCGGATGGATGTGAACCCTGCTTAAGTCCAGGATGTTCCCAGCTATATTTGTACTGTTGTTGATTTGAATTTTGGTTTGGTATTGGCTCGTTATCCCTAGATTAGTTCACCTCAAATCCCGCTTAGAGCACTAGTGCATCACTTTAAACGATGTGCAGAACCTCCAATTTATTAATGAATTTAAAAAACACGTCCTCAAAATCAAACCGAGAGGAGGTTCATCAAGTCACAGTAAAGGTTCTTGAAGCTTCCTATGAAGGTTTGCCACTTCTAATGTTGGGCTGTTGGCAGCATTCAGAACCTTCGCCTGAAGCTTCGCTCTGCCTCCTTGGGCCAGCAGCCAGTCAGATGTTGATAGACCTCATACGTAATTTTTTGCCGCATTTTTACTTTTAATCACCTGCATTTAAAAGAGAACGCTTATTTTTGAAAAAGGGCTTCAAACTACCGTTTTTCCAGAAGAATAATTTTATCTAAAAAAATTTTTTGGACGAAATTCCCCATTCATTACGACTGTCAGTTCCCCGGTTGTAGTGTTGAGAAATAAGAAATGTGGTCTGTTGAAGGACTGGATGACTGAAACTTGAAAGGCCTTCACCACAACAACTTTCTTCGTCCGTAGTCCAGTTTTTAATTTGCCAAACCCTTTCCAAAAGTTTCCAAAAACCTTTGTTTTATTTATTAACTACTAACTAACCTGTGTGAGGAAAGGTTCAAAATTAGCTTTGAAATCTCTGACCGAAAATAGGCACAGGAAGGCAAAAGCGTAAGTTGTTGAGGCAGATGTGGTTTTATTAGCGAGCGACTTGTACGAGAACAAGGTTTGGACGGGAAAGTCCTTCATGCTATTTGACCGGAGTATACCATGTTCTGCAACTGCTTTTGCAGCTGAACTCTGGTTTGCCTTCCTCTCTGAACAAACGTCGACTTCAGAGAATCTACCATTTATCTTGCCGTACTCTTTTCCTTGATCAAATCCAAAACGGAGTCAGACATGCACTGGACGACCACATCCCGCGCTCTAACATCACGTGTCTGCCATTCCTCCTCACAGGAGGCACCAGTGTCGGGCTTGGGTGTGGAAATTACATCGAGACAGTTGTTTCTTTCCAAGAGTCTCTCCACCCGGATAATCCAATTTCCTAAGCCTGTTCCATTGAACAGTTTGATGTTGACCAGTTGCAAAGTTGATGCCATCTTCGACTTCCCTGATGTGAAATGGAACACAACGGACAAACTGGAACCGTTTCACCGGCACGAACCCTTGACGCACTGTCTGGGCCCATAACCTAAGGGCAGAGGAAGGAAAAAGCATAAGTTGTTGAGGCAGATGTGGTATTATTAGCGAGCGACTTGTGCGAGAACACGGTTTCGACGAGAATGGATTTCTTATGATAGGAACAATTACATAGTGGGGGGTAGTAGGAACATTGGCGATGATCTACGGATAGCATAAATCACAGCTAACTACCTATATTGCCCAATAATGATTGTTTCCAATACATATTAGGAAGTACCTATAGACGAAATAGAAATTTATTCCTAGCAGGGAACACCCTTGAACTTTCATTGATGCAACTAAATGAAGATTTTATGTAAATCTACTGCTACTGGTTAGCATAATAAGGCTTCGCTCGTAGCAAGAGCTCCATGATTTCGTGAAGTTGTGATTGCTTTCTTTATCCCACGATACAACTGGCTTATTTTTAATACTCAGATCAAGTATTGCTGTTCGAAAACCTAGCTTACCTAATGTCATCCTTCGAGTGTTAGATCGTAGCGGTACTCACGGAAAAGTAATATTTGATTCGTGTTCACTGAGAATGTAAGGCAAGTCGATTTATGATAAACCGTACCTGGTAAGTTAGAATCTAATGTAGATATCACTGTAATAAATAATTAGTGAGTGCAATAGTAAAAGTCGACCTTGTTGAATCATTTTTATTAGGATTATGTCACATTCAAATCCAACATTTAGGTTAGGTACCTGGCTTACGTGGATTTGAGACAATATTAAGTGACAAAAAGTGGCTTACCAAAGAACCTTATTTTATACTTAACGTTTCAATTGCCCAAAATTTTGTTTTCAAGTTGATTGGATTTAAAAAAAACCTCATCAGTGCCTATGACATTGTCACTCGTTATAGCGTGTTCGATTTCCGAGTGACGAAATAATTTGTTTTCCATATTGGAAGAATTGTTCAAGATCCTTGTTGAATGGAAAAATTTGATACTGAAAATTTTATTTTTCATTTTGATATTCTACAACTCGTTCAGTACGGGAGTTGTGGAGGGAGCCATCCCGTTTGTATTCCTCTTGAACATTTTACTGAACTATTTGCTATACGAGCAAGAATCACGTTGTATTGATGCCTTCCGTTTGTGGGTGAAATGTGGAGGTTGTAGTGGAATAGTTTCCTTAGATGTTGCTTTTTGTATTTTAACCGTGATTTTGGAAGTGACGTTACCGATTGTTGAGTCGTATTCACCCCCACACAAGCTTTATGCGGTGTCGTTTTGAGCAGGGAGGGACAATTTCAATACGTTAATAATTGCCTTGATTTTTTTCCTCTCGTTTAATGAAGAAAAAAAATTTAATTGTATTCTTTCTTGTGATAAAAGGCTGTATGTGATCAAAAGAAACGTATCACGTTGTTGATGTGCTGAGCGCTTACTCGCACTCTTGTTATTACTCTTCCTGCTTGAAGGAGTTTTATAAAAATAGATTCCTGAGTCAATTTTGGCCATTTGTAGCTCATTGTAGTAATTTTATTCTAGTCGAATGTAGATTTTGATTTAGTTTAATATCGGTCGTGAGTTTTCCGTGTTAAATGTGAAACCGACCATAGTAGTAAGAAAACGTCGTAGTGCTTGTTCGGGCTTGCTAGTTGACCTTTTTAGGTTCTCACGTTGTTGATAAGGGTATTTATTGGAGCAAATACTGTTCATTTTTATTTTCGTTTTAGCCCCAGGTTGTACCGACAATTCAATAAACTGCCATAGTCCAGCAGGACAAAATCTTCTGTAAAAATTATTGTGAATCATAATCATGTTGATTTTCTATGCTCAGATGAGTCGTTGTAGAAGTATAATTATTATACTTATTATGGCCAGTAAAAGACTTGGTTATATATGCGGCATATCACTTGGACAATGAAGTAACTTTCATTCAAGACGAGTAAGTTTCGCGCTTGTAGGCGTTTTCCTTATTTTCCTCCTAAGATGGTGCTTACAATCCCAGCATTTCCTTCAGTTATATTTCTTATTTATTTTTCGTTTGAAGAGCCGAAATTTTAGTCAAAATAAAAAAAACTACACCTAGTAGTAACATTTAGGACTAAAACAATATAGTGCTAACCATGTTCCTTGGACTGATATCAACCTGATGATGGAAAAAAACTAAAACCACTACCTAAATTTTTGTTGGTGCAGACCTGCTTAAAAATGTTTAAAAATCATCTTTTTGTTGCTGTTGAAAATAAAAAGAAATGTATTATTTTGTAAATGTGTACTCTGTTAATTACCCTACCTTCCGGAGGAGTCACTAGCTGGCTAAGTTCACTGGGGGCGAGCGCTCTCGTTGTATGAAAGACATGATTATAGGTAGGTATATAAATGGCTAAAATGTACCGCCTAATGTATGTACATTTTAGCAGAAACTACTCTGCTGAATTTCCATTAAGAAATTATAAGTGCGGATTATCAGTACGTACCTAGTAATAAATTAGTTCCAGGTGAAATTCAACGTTTTCCTAAACACAGTTTAACGTATTTTCCAAATTAAAACGCTGCAGATTACCCTCGTGCTTCCTCCAGGAAAGCCCTTGATCGAGTGGGTACTGGAGCTGGTCGGAAAATTACAGCTTCGTAAAATATGCGGTGGATTCTAGAATTCAGTATAGGTAATTATTTGTTGTTATTCAGAAGCATAACCTTCGTTAAAATTACAGAAGTACCTATTACCTATCAACAAAACGCTGCAAATTATTACACAACGGTTTGTTATTTACCTGTGTAAATGCCCCTTCTGCTTGGGTCACTGTTTTCTGTGGTCAATACCTACCCTTGTGCTCCCCCCAGGAAAGCCCTAAACCGAGTAATTGCTGGAGCCGGGCCCAGGAATTACAGTTTCATACAAATGCGCAGGATTCAATAATTCAAATCATTAATAATTATTACCTACTGTTATTTTTGTTCAAGTTACAAAAGTACATCAGCAAAATCCAAAAGAGATCCTTCAAATGAAATAATATCCCAGAACAACCAAGTCGACCATACAGCCATCCGTGATTATAATCAGGTGTTCCCCAATGATATCTGGGCCAGATTTATACAGTTTCATTCACGATCATGTTGATGACGTTTTTCGCTGCAAACGAACGGCAGGTCGTACAACGCTCCGGGTGGTCTCTTAAAATTCTTTAGTTTGAGATCAATTTAAAAACGTAAAAAAATCACATACCCTTCCATTGAAAGTTTTCGAGCCTCGGCGTTCTGAAAATTTCAACCCTGTTTTTCACCCCTTAAGAGATGGCTGACAGTAACGCGTAGCTTCGCGGACCAATTTGACCACCAAATGGGACCTGCGAACCAGATTTCATGTCTTTTGATTCACTAAGATATACTAATTCAGTCATAAATTATTTGTTGTTATTCACGAAGCTTAACGTTTGTTCAAGGTACCAAAGTACCTATCAACAGAATTCAGAATAACCGTCGTTCTTAAAATGAAATAATATCTAGGAACAACCAACTCGATTTCATTCAGCCACGCGTAATTATAATTAGGTGCTCCCTGACAATGATATCTGGGCCGGATTTATACAGTTTGATTCACGATCATGTTGACGAAGCCTTTCGGTCAAACGAACGGCTGGACGTGTAGGTAATGCCGGGTGGTCTTACAAAATTTCCAAGTTCGAGATCAATTTAAAAACGTAAAAAACCATACCCTTCTATGAAAGTTTTCGAGCTACAGCGTTCTGGAAATTTCACCCCCTATTTTTCATCCCTTAGATATGACTGACGGCAACACCGAGCTTCGCGGACCAACTAGACTCCAAAAACGGTGCAAATGATTACACCTGTATAGATGCCCCTTCTGAGTTGATCACTGTTTCCTTGGTCAATAGCTACCCTCGAACTCCCCCCCAGGAAAGCCCTAAATCGTGTATAAGAGCCGGCCTGGGAATTACAGTTTCATAAAAATGCGCGGGATTCAATAATGCAATCATTAATTATTTTTTGTTATTCATGAAGCGTAAGTTAAATAACAAACCGTTGCGTAATAATTTACCAGTATAGATGCCCATTTCGCGTTGATAACTGTTTTCTGTGGTCAGTAGCTACCCTCGTGCTCCACGAAAGCCCTAAATCGAGTACTCCAGCCGGAATTGCAGTTTCATAAAAATGCGCAAGATTCAACAATTCAGTCATTAATAATATTACTTATTGTTATTCATGAAGCATAACGTTTGTTCAAGTTGCAAAATATATCAACACAGTCCAAAAGAGCCATCATTTTTCAAACGAAATAATATCACAGAACAACCAACTCGACGTCATTCAGCCATCCGTGATTATAATCAGGTGCTTCCTAGCGATGATATCTGGGCCGGATTTATACCGTTTGATTCACGATCTGGTCTTACAATGCTCCGGGTGGTCTCAAAAAATTGTTTAGCTCAAGAGAAATTTAATAACGTAAAAAAACCATACCCTTCTATCGAAAGTTTTCGAGCTGCGGCGTTCTGAAAATTGCAAACCCTATTTTAACCACTTAGACTGACAGTAACGCCGAGCTTCGAGGACCAACTAGACCCCAAACAGGACCTACAACCCAAATTTCATTTATTTTGGTTCCATGGTAACTAAGAAAAGTGCGAAGTACGGCAGACGGACAGAAGTTTTTATTCGATTTTTGGATTCTACGTAACTTGAAACGTAAACCACCAAATTTTGTGGTGGGGGGAGGGGGTTAAATTTTTTGTTTTCATGCTCGATTCCAAAGGTTCATTATCGAAAATAATAAACCAAAATGGGGCCTAAAACCAAATTTCATTAATTTTGGTTCGCAGTAACTAAGAAAAGTACGAATTACGGCGTACGGATAGAAATTATTTATTCCGTATTCGGATTCTACGTACCTTGAAGCAGAAACCATCAAAATTTGAGAGCATTAAATTTTGATTTGAATTTGTTTTAAAATCATTTTTTATGCTGGATTTGAAATATTTATTATTGAAAATAGCAAACCAAAATTAAATATGAAAATAAATTCATTAGATCCTGAAAACATTGAATTTTGATTTGGATTCAATGGACATCATAGGTAAGTGTACCTAACCTACCTTCTTATTTACGTAGGTTTGTACTATAGGTATTGTCGTACTGTACCTAATCATAATAATTATGATTTAAAATAATTATTAATGAATGAAAATGAGTTGTAGGTACACAATGGCAAATAAAGGCGAATGCTATGCGTTTGATGCATGAAAAAACTTTTTACCAAGCGGATGTTTTAGCAATGGCGAATGCACCAGTTTTTCATCCTCACATACGTTGAATCCCATTTGCCGTAGTAGGTACCATAAACTACCATAATACTTGCGTAGGCGTGCAGCCGACTTAGCTTACTGCATTGGTTGACTGAAACCGTAGACATAAACGTGACAAGTAGTAGCAGGTGCTACTATTATCCCGAATGAAACGAAATCATGTGTGATCCCTGGAAATGCCAGCAAGTCATAGTTACCAGATCGAATAATCGGAGTTAATGAAGTGTCAGGTATTTCAGTATGCGCATGCGCACACGAAAGTTACATTCGGATGAAAATTTCCAGGGTGGCCGCCAAGCCAGGGAAAACCTGGTAGTCTGGGAATTCGATCTATGATGCCTCTGTGCGTCGGGAAAAGTCCGGGTAAAAACCGGAAGTCAGGTAATTATTCTTTTATTTAATTGTTCGAATATTACATTTTAGCGAATTTTCGAAGAAAAGGAAGCTATTGTTCTCGGTCCAAAATTTTTAAAACTCGAATTTCCGAAAGATTTTTATACCAAAATCCGTTTCAGACCATCCTGAATTCCCTGCCGAAAGACACCAAAAATTATATGTATATATATATATATTTATATATATATTTATAAGTAGTATCCAAAAGCCAATCCTGGCGCACTGACTTAGATCCTTGATAAAAATTTTTACCACAAAACATCAGAACACATTTTTAAACACAAAACATCAGAACCAGTGACTTTTTCATTAACCGACTTAGATCCCTGATAAAACTTTTTAACACAAAACATCAGAACACATTTTTAAACACAAAACATCAGAACCAGTGACTTTTTCATTTATCGACTTAAATCCCTGATAAAACTTTTTAACACAGTGACTTTTCGGGGGGGGTGACTTTTTTTAAAAATATTTTTTATCAGAAACTCTAGTGAACTCTAAAAATTAGGAAAAAATGCAAAATTAGAACCTTTTAGGGGTCAAAGTTTTTGAAATTTAGCTCCCTCTGATGTTTTCACTAATGAGGAGTTAGTAGGATGGGAGACAGGATAGTATCCATACAAGAATAAGTGGGTGGATAATAAAAAAAGTGAGGGGGGTAGTTAAAAGAATAACTTTTATAATAAAATGTCAGTGATTGAAATATATAAGAATGCCGCTAAAAAATCAAACCACTCATCTTTCAAGGATATTAAAAAAGGAACTTATACCATCTTGGAAAATTTTATAAAAAATTCGGAATATGGTGAAAGCGTTGTCGTTAAAATTGATTATGATGATGAAGAGATATGTTTGTTTTTACCTAAAAGAATTTCACGTCGACTTCTTAATCACGTTAGAAACAATCCAGAAAGACATCCTGAAAAACTTATTTATAATGGAACAGATAAAAAGACAAATGCCTTTCTGATTGACTTTGAGTAAATATTATGCTTTTCAAAGACTTAGTATCTATTACGTTTTTATAGGGAATCTCTATAAAAACAAACTTAAAACCTATTTTTTTCTTACTCATATTTAACGGATAACACACTAGTCTTTTTTATTGTTTTCTTTTATTATTTCTTCAAGGTGAGTTTTAAACTTGTCTCTACTTATGTTTATTTTATAGTGGCCCCAAGCCAAAGTATTTATGCCATTTTTCATTATAAATCTTTTATCATCATGAGCGGAAAGAGCTTTCTTATTCTGTTGTTCTGTGGTCACATCGTGTTTTTTCGATTTGAATAATATCTGTTTCTGATAGTTTGGTTCTTTAAAGAATAAGCATCTTTTATAATCCTCTATACTTAAACCCTTATTAACGACATTTTTCTTTACTCCTTTAGATTTTTTCGTAACATCATTAGTTTCGAATATTTTAAAAGCGTAGCACTTTGGACGAAGTCCAATAAACTCATTCATAATCTTACCTTCTAACTCATCTTTAAATTTCCCCAACACTTTTTTATTAACTTGTGGAACGTTGTAAACATTATTTTTTGGATAGTCGGAAGTATCGAAATGATCCAACATATTTTTCATATCATTATAAAAATCATCCGTTTTTATTTCCATTATTAAACTATCTGTATCTCCGTATAATAAATTTACATCACTTTTATATTGTTTTTTAACCGTGTTGTAATAAAAATCATACATGCAAGTTTTGGAAATGTCTAGAATACTCATACCAATGAAAATTGGCTGTTTAAGTGTGATATTTACTTTTTTCATGTGTACAGCCGCTAAGTTTTCGGAATAAATAGTTCTACCTTTAAAGTTTGGTTTTGAAATTAGTTTTTCCAATTTCAATCCATCAGAACAAAGCCTAATATCCACATGTTTACGCACATTCATCATTGTCCTCCCAAATACACTATTGTTCATAAGTTTAAAAAAGTCTTTTTCGAAAGGTGTTTCGGCTTTTGCTCTAAGATTTGTATTGTAATCAATATAGATTTTTAACCAAGCACTTTGGTCAAATTCTAAAACCTTATGAATTTTTTCTAATTTCATTCCTAGTTGTAAATACTGTTTTAACGTAATGTAATGGATAACGTATTTTTTCTTATCATACAACGTGGTTAAAAGTTTTGGTAGTTTTTCATCTTCATAGTTATTTTCAGGGGCTAAAGGAAAATCAGAGTGTAAATCGTGGAGTTCTTGAGGATATTTTAAATCAACTTCTAAAATATAGCCCTTGGGTGAATCATCAGGAATGGATTGTATATCGAAATTATCTAGATCCATTTTCCATTCAAAATTTCCATAAGGTAAAAATTTACTCATCGCCCAACCGTAAAGATTATTTGCATCCAAATACTCAATGAAAACAGATTCTTTTTCTTTGTTGAATTGATCTCCCATATATTTATTATTGGCTTTCGCGTATCGTTTTGAACATAGACAAATTCCACCTCTTATTCCATTTTCTACGAGTAAAATCTTATCATAATCCGTTAACAATTCAATCTTTTGTTTGGTCATTCTCAACATACAATCCCAAGCGAAACCTGGTGTTGTATAGTACCAAGCGGGATCTAATTTATAGTTTTTTAAAGATATATTTCTAAAGTTTTCCATGATATCTGCTAACAAAAGAACATCAATTTTATTGTAAAGTTCTGTAAATTCTCCCAAATTTTTAATTTTGAATGTAGACCAAATTTCTAGAGCATTTTTATAATCATTTTCTTTAACATTTTCTCCAGTGAGTTCACTGTAGAATTTCTCTATAGGTGGAAGGTTAGTTTCTCGATATTTTTCAACAGAGTCCATATACTCATATGGATAAGCTAATTTTCTAGTAATTAGTTCGAGATGTTCTTTTGGGAAATACTTTCTTATTTCCCTAAATTGATTTTTGGCTAAACTTTTAGCTAAAGAATATAAAGAAGCAGAAAGAAACTTAAAAGAATCTATGAATCTCAATTCTATAGTCTTTTTCTTTTTGTTGCCATTTTTATCGAGTTCATTACTTTTATAAGCTACCATTTTAGAAAAGGAAATGTACTTCTCTTCACTTTGTGGTAAAAGTTTAATATCGTAATTATCTTTTTCAAATTCTTTAATAAATAGATGTGCATCGTAGCCAGAAAGATTATGGAAAAATACTGGAATAAACTTTGGATTTTTATATTCTAAATTACAAATCGAATGAGCCGCTCCTCTGTACATTCCAGTCAAATGTGAGTGATCCCTTACTTTTATACAATTATCAGGTATATTTTCCTTCGAAACTTCTAATTCTTCAATATATTCATCTGCTTTAACATCATTTTTTTTATCGATAAAGTGTTTAATTGTTTTTCTCAGTACATCATGTCTATTTTCAATTATAGGTGGAAGTTCATTAAATTTTCTTTCACAAATATGGCAACTCTCAGCACTATCGTATTCTCTTTGTTGTTCTTCGGTTAAATTTGTCATGGGAATATTAACGTCATAGTATTTTTTCGCCACCATTATGGCATCCTTTTTTATTTTTTCGTAAAATACTTTTACCACATCCTGCCCAGAATATTGAACAAGTTTATAATCGCCTACATAGTTTTTCCTACTTTCGTCTTCGGCATTTTTCATGAAGTAAACAAAACTGTACGGTTCATGTTTTTGAATGGCATTTGTATAACATTCATCGGGATTTGGTTTGCAGGTATCAATCTTTTGTAACGTACATTCAAAATCTGCATAAATTGTAAAAGGTACTTTTAACCCTTTCACTACCGCGTAGAGATACGAATTTTTCCCCGCCGATTTTTGGGTTGTAATCGATTTAGGAGTGCTTCAGTATGACACACATCAAATTTGAACTCATTCCGATCATTAGGACGAATTTTAGAGGGCCGGGACAGAATTGTCCCAGTTGTAGGGCACGGCACCAAATGTTGTCCCACTGGTAGTAGAGATATGTCCCAGGACCTGTCCCTCTGGTTCGGGAGTGCTATCCAATGTCCCATTAGTATTTTCAAGAATGTCCCGGACCAGTCCCTTTGGCAATACAAGTGAATAAAACAGTAATATTCGTTCGAAAAAATTTAATAAAATCAAGTATACATACACATAGGATTTCACATAAAATTTTGGGAGGAACAATACAATGAACACATGGATTCACAGAGGAAAACGAAGATAGGTACTCCAAAAACATGTAGATCCATGAAGGAACACGTAGAAAGATCCAGAACATAGAACTGCTCAAATACCACATTCCTAATCGGACAAGAACACAGATACATACACATAGGATTTCACATAAAATTTTGGGAGGAACAATACAGCTGGGACAAATTGGGACTGACCCCAGATAACCATACAATACCTGGTATATTGGTGTATCTGCGGTTATCGGCACTCAGTAGTATGTAATTAGCTTCTAAATGACCAAAACTACCTACTTTACCGTCGTCTGTCTAGTAATTAGCTTCAAAATTACCAGATAGATAGACAATATTGCAAAGTCAAGAGCAACATCCAACACAGCTAACAGGTTCAAGGAAACATGCAAAATCGGTATCAAGAACCCCCGGGACAACAACTTTTTTTAGTTTTCGTAGTTAGTAGTATAGATGGACTTACCAATCGTTCAGTTTTCAGAAAGGGAAAACGGAATTTCACCCTGGGTGAAGCTTTGCAAGAACCCGGTACTTTGCGTTGACCTTCCTCGCAGAAAAACACAGCGTGACTGATAAGAATTACCCTGCCGCCACGTGTGGTGTACTCTGGCGGCCATTCGATTTACTATCGTGTTTGTGGGACCTGTCAGTACAGCTGGGACGAGGAAGCACGGAAATCGGAGTATTTTTCACTCCTCTACGAATTTTCAAAGGTAGAATGTCCCGATTTGTCCCGTTGGTAGTGAAAGGGTTAAAGAGTGTCTATAATTTTCAAATTGCAAAATGTTATCATAAGGTTTTGGTAGATCTACTTTAACAGCTTTATGAACTCCGCAATATTCTTTATGTTCGTTTAATTTAACCTGAGTTCCAAAGCTATTCAAACACATTTTACATAAAAATCTTTTGTGTCCATTCTTTGTTAGCTGACTATGGCCAACCAGTTTCCAAAGATTCTTGATCCAACAATAATGTTCAGTTTCCTTGTTTTTCAAGTACAACAAGTCAATGTGCCTTTCCTTTTCATCTTTCGTTATTTCCAAGGGTACTATAGTATTTCCTTCATTCAGACAGTAAACATTAATGGAAATCCTAGTTCTTTTCTCAAACTTTTTCACATCGATAAGTTTCATAGGAAAACTGATATCTTTCAACGCTTCATCAAACTCATGTTCCCATGTTATGTACTTTCCTATTCTATCAGAATCGCGGTCTGCAGGATGTAAAGCCGAAAGAACAGCCCATAGGAAACATTTATTATCATTATTTTGTACATTTATAATTGCTTTCCTACTTTGTAGAAACTTAGGGAGTGGGATGAAAGATGATCCTCTCAAAGGAATGTACTTGTTAACGTTCAGTTCCAAATGTTTGATTTTATGAAGTTGCCAATTAGATCCTTTAATTTCGAACGTTTCCATTTCATTTAGAATTTTCTGTTTCATTTCATCGTAACAGTTTGCAACTTCTGCTGACTGCAATATTATTACGTTTTTAGTTTTGAAATTGAGTTCCTGATACTCCATGTTATTTTTGTTAGTTCCTTTTTTAAATTCTGCGATTAAAACTACATTAACTTTTAGTTTCATTTCTCTAAGTTTCCATTTGATTAAACCTGTTACGGTTCTTTTAATACTGTTCAGAAATTTGGAAGCATCTTTAAATCCTTTCGTATTTTTAATGTCGTAAGTCACTAATCTAGATTTAAATGCCATTTCCTTTTTAGCAATTTCCGTTTTCGGTTCTCTGTTTTTTTCAAATACTTTTTCACTAAAATTAAATACTTTGTGTAATTTCCTCGGATTTACAAATACAGGTTTCGCTTTTCTAGGTTTTCTGATAGTCATTGTCCGGTCCGGGACGTTTTTTCCATGACGCTTAGACTTTAGATGTCTAGCCCAATTTTTATAAGTAGTGCTAACATTGCACTTTTCACAATGCCTTCTCGTATCGTACATTTTATTATAGGATATATAATTTTTCGAATCATTCATTTTTATTAGAAAATAGATTCTTTTAACTAACCCCTCATTTTTTTGAATTCTTAAAGGTGGCGTCGAATCGACGCCACCTTTTTCTTTTGTCTATTATTGGAGAGATCCTTTTAACTTACCCCTCATTTTTTTAGCCAGTGACTTTTCTAAACATGTAAACTATTTTTCTTAGCTTCTTCATGTATTTAAAAAATTTTTAAATACATGGGACCCATTAAACCCAAATTCTTAAATAGGGTTTAATGGGATCGGTTGAATATTACGAATATTCTATCAACGATAGTCGTAATATTATCACATAACATTTTATTTATATAAAAGAAATCTTTTATATAAATCATTTTATTCATAATTCTAGAATTCTGTTTTTTGTAGTTCTTGAGCATAGAAAGATCCTTCAATATCTTCATCATTTAAATCTTTGATTTTGTATGTTATTGGATTAGTAGAGAGAATATCAGAAACCACAAAAATTTCTCTGGTCCAATTTGCTTCATATTTATTTACAAAAGTTTTTTTAAATCTTTTGATGCGAACCCTATCACCAACACTGAATTTAACTTTCTGTAAATTTTTTTTGTTTCCAAATAATCGTACTGTAACGTCATTTTGATTTAATTTTGTGACTTCTGATGGTTTCATACCAATAGATCTATGAAAATCTTTATAATTGTATTCATTAATTAAATCCTGTAGAAAATCAACCCATTTTTTATCATTCTCAACTTCAAAAAGAATTTTCATTTTACCATTCAATGTACGATTAAATCTTTCAATAATGGCAGATTTTTCTTCATTCTGTGTATGATACATTTTTATTTGGTGATTTTTCAGAAAATCTTTGAAAAGTTTATTTTCAAACTCCAATCCTTTATCCGTATGAAGCAAATTGGGGGCATTATGATTTTGAGATTTTGCTTTTTCTATTATTTTCTCAAAAGCTTTAACAACATTTTTTCCATCCTTTTTCTTCAAGGGTAAGGCCCATGCAAATTTTGAAAATGTATCGATAACATTAAGCATATAGCCGTATCCATCATTCTCTTTTTCATAATTTTTCATGATTATCAAATCAGCAGCCCACAAATCATCAATACCTTTAGTAAATATTGTCCTTTTTTGAAATTTATTTCTTATTGGCTTGTGTAATTCTTTAGCAAGAGATAATTTTTCATCATCATTCAGATCTTCTACTACAGGTTCTTCAGAATTTTCTTTCTCAGGTGAAGTGATAAATTTACTCTTTTTGGTTTTACATTTTGAGCATTTAGCAGCCACTCTCCATCTCCCGTTGATAGTTTGCACTCTTTCAGCATCAACATTATTAGTTTTCTTCTTACATTTATGGCAATAAATAGGATCAGTTAAATCATTATCCATTTTATTATAGGAAAAAAGGTTTTTTATGAGAAATATCTCATAAAAAAGAAGCTCCTCACTCACTCTTCAATCAAATGCAAATAAACTGTAACATTTTCAAATTGCAGCTCATCTCCATTTTCATTTCTACATGATAGTTTAATCTCTTTAATATCTCTCATTCCTTCTCGTATAGGGCTGTAAAGAATCTTTTTATTTGTTTCCATATAAATAGTATTGGGGAGAATCAGTTTCTCTATCAAAGATACATGCAGTAATTCATGTTCGCTATGAAGATGGGAATGCTCATCATGATTAGCAAAACTATAATCAATAATATTACAATGCCATTCAATTAACGAAATAGGTTTGATTAACTTTGGGTTGTCTTCAGAATAGTAGTCCTTATTAACTTCAAAATAATCCCCAGGTGTTTTACATTGTTTAAAATCAAATAGTTCACAGAAATTTCCAAAACGTAAAATTTCAATTAAAACAGGAGATTTAAGAAAAAATCTATTACGATTTGTAGTGTAGTCTACTTTAAAAACCAAACTTTCAGGTTTTATTTTTTTTAATGTGTCAATTTGTGATTTATATAATGTTTTATTCTTTTCAAAACCCTCCATGAGTTCAGTTATATAACTTTTTATTTTTAAATATAATTCTCTTCTAAACGTCTCAACAGTAAATGTGCCATCTAACACATACTCGTGATGATACCATACATCTGTAATAAGCAATTTTAATGATATCAATACATCTTTTACTTGAAATGAAAGAGAAGGTGAAGTAAATAATAACTTTACTATTCCAAGTTTATAATTTTTATTGGGATTTAGAACAATTTTTTGAGCAAAAGTTATTTTTAGATCTCGATGTTTATCAGAAATCTTTATTAGAGTCATGCTTTTATTATAGAATACATTCTTTTAACTAACCCCCCAAATGAAAAAAGGTCACTGGTTTTGATGTTTTGTGTTAAAAAATTTTTACCAGGAATTTAAGTCGCTAAATGAAAAAGTCACTGGTTCTGATGTTTTGACTGGGCATGGATAAAGTTTTTTTTTCGTATAATAAAGATGAGTAAATACGAGATTGAACCAATTCCGTTTGATAAAAAAGAGGCTAGAAAAGGAATTTTACCATTACCTTTAAGAGCATTAATAGTAGGAACTTCTGGTTGTGGGAAAACAACACTTCTCTATAATCTCATCACAAAATCATGGGGAATCCCCTTTCATTATCTATATATTTTTTCAAAATCTATGGATCAGAATGCATATGAGTTTTTGAGAAGCGCTTATGAAATAATTTCTGTAAAAGATGGTGTGGAAATAGCACAGTTTTTCAGTAATTGTGAAGAACTTTTACCCCTAGATGATTGTCAGTCGAACAGTTTGGTAGTTTTTGATGATTGTGTTAATGTTCAACAGCAACAAGTTATTAAAGATTATTACGTTAGAGGACGTCCTAAGAAAATCTCGTGCGTTTACTTGACACAATCATGGTCAAAAGTTGATAAACAACTCATTAGAAACAATATTAATTTTTTATGTGTATTTAGACAAGGACCAAGATACATGCGAGATATTTATGATGAATATGTGGGAAGTGATTTCACTTATGGCCAATTCAAAGAATTATGCTATTCTTGTTGGGATGAGGACTTTGGTTTTCTAACGATTGACCTAACAAAGAAACGCAGTAACGGACGTTACCGAAAGAAATTTGGTGAAATATTTTAGATAAAAAATATAGATTTTAAGTTTGTCTTAATTAGGAACGGCGAATTACCGCCCCTAATTTTATAGGGATTCCCTATAAAAACGCTACACGGATAACTTCAAAAAATCACATTGGGAAACGCTTCAAAAATCGCATTGGGAAACGCTTCAAAAATCACATTGGAAAACGCTTAAAAACGCAAAAATAGCGTTCCTAAAGCGTTTAAGCGTTTAAGCGTTCCTAAAGCGTTTAAGCGTTTAAGCGTTTAAGCGTTTGAGCGTTTTAACGTTTAACCGATTTTAAAAAAAATTTTTCCTATAATAAAAACATGACAACAAAAATTACTTTAGAACAAGCGCTTAGACAGAAATTCAAAGAAGCGCAAAATGAAGTGATGAAGGAAAAAGAAGTCAAACTTAGAGAAATCAAAAAGATTGATCAACCCTCTGAAGATGAACAAATAATTTTCACAAAACGAAAACGTAAGCCCATGACTGTGGCTGAAGCTGATAAATCGATTAAACTCAAGAAAAATTTACAGAAATTAGCAAAACAAGAAAGGGTTAACCAAGCATCTGATAAGGAAACAAGAGAAAAGGCTTATGAACCTATAACTTCACGATTAGATAAGGTAGAAAAAGCAGTGAAACAGACTGATGAAGATCTTGGTAAAAAATTAGAACTCATTCCTGTAATAAAAACAATTAACCCCTTGGCTATCAGTTCGCCTAAAAAAGTTACTTTTAAAGATGTTGATACCGAGGCCCAAGGTATTGATACTGAAGATACATTAAATCAAAGCTTTTCAAGTGACAATGTAGATAGTGATGATGAAATGGAATTAATATTACAAAAAAGTGTTAAATTACCAAACTCTTCAGTAGGCCCTTTGGGTATTGGACCAATTGCAGAATTATATATTCTACATCCCGATAAACAATTTGGAATATACCCTTTAAAAAATCATATCTTTATTGGAAATAAACAGATACGAGTAAATGGAAATGATATTGAAATAGAAAAAATGAAATATTCCGGTACTGAAGGCTTATGGAAGCTCTTAACAAAACCCATAGCTTCTGATATTCCATCCAAAGATGAATACACTAATGAAGACTTTAAAGCTTATACAAAAATCCTCATTCAAACAAATAGCATGTTTCAAAATAATAATCCCGAATCTAAACAACCAAAATCAAGTGTTAGTAAAAAATGGAAAGAAATCATAAAACCTATCTGGGAGTATAGTAAAAAGAAAAAGATTGGCACTGGGTTGATTAAATATACTGAAAATCCTGTAGAATTTAAATATATAGATAATTTGAATCAACTTACACAAAGACTATACTATTTGTATGCGCAAGAGCAGGCAGGAAATAATAATTTTCACAATGAAAAATTGGGAATTATAAATTTCATTAAAGATCAACTGGAGAAAGATATTGATAAACCCAAAGGAACTGAATACTTGATTAAAATTATTAATAATTTACCCAAAAATATGATAAAAAATGGTTCTGGTATTTTCAATACTATCCTTAATAAACTTGGGCCTGTTATTCCAGAAATGCATCTCCCAGGTGGTTATCAATATTGTGGACCGTTTACTAAATTGGATAAGAGATTAAATAGAGGTGATGAAGGTATAAATAGTCTTGATAAAGCCTGTAAACAACATGACATTTTTTACAGAGATCATGAGAAAACTAGTGATAGGCATCTTGCTGATAAAAAATTGGAAGTAGAAGCTGATAAAATTATGAAAAGTTCAACAAATATCAGTGAAATATTGGGGGCTGCTACAGTAAAAACTGGTATGAAAGCCAAAAGACACTTTGGGATGGGTGTATATTAATTTTTTATAAGATTCACATCTTATAAAAAAAAACTTTTTTTCCTATAATAAAATGATTACACATCAAATAAATTTGTCAGAAATACAAATGAAAAAAATAAGATCTGCTTATAAAAAACGTGTTCCAGTAAAAGTACGACTGGCTTTTGCAGATATTAGTGGAAATGGAAATCATAAAATCCTGTTAAATGAAACTCAGAAAAAAAAGCTAGATAAATGTATCAAAAACAAAAAAGGGTTGGAATTGGAAATGAATTATGATCAGTTGCAAATAAATCATTCAGGTGGGTTTTTACCCTTACTTTTTGCAGGAATTGGTGCTCTTGGGGCATTATTGGGTGGTGGAGCTGCAGTAGCTTCCAGCGTTATTGATTCTAAGCATAAATCTGCTGAAGAAGCAGAAATCAAACGCCACAATTTAGAAATGGAGAGACTAGCAAAAAATGTAAAAAGTTTAAGTATCGGGTCTGGAATGAATAAGAAAAAAACTATTTCAAAACCTAAAAAGAAGCCTAAAAAGAAACCTACCAAATCAAAAAACTAAATAGCTTCCAGCCTCTTACCAATTTTGATATTGAAAGATTATCGAAAGAAATGAAAATTAAAAACTTCAGAGGAGTTTTCATGAAGGATGATTTACCAGAGAAAGTGAACCACACGGAATGTGGAATTATAAATCTAGAAAATTCTGATGAGGCTGGAAGCCACTGGACTGCATTTCATAAAAATAACAATTTAAAATATTATTTTGACTCGTATGGAAATGCACCACCACCAAGAGAACTTGTTCAATATTTAGGTTCAGAAAATTTATTTTATAATGAGGAGCAAATCCAAAACCAATATGATCCGCCTATCTGTGGACATTTATGTTTATTAATTTTGAAAAAGCTATCAGAAGGACACGATTTTGTAAATAGCATGAGAACATTGAAGGAAAATCTTAATTTCTTTTATTAAATTTTATAGTCTTGATATTTTTATAGAATTTCGATTCTATAAAAAAATTTTTTTCTATAATAAAATGATGTACACAAATAATAATGAAACACCTTCAGCCCCTGAAGAATTTACTCCAATAACTCATCCTAGATTATATCCAAAAATAATTTTTCCCGAGTTTAATGAGAACAATTATAGAATCAATCGAATTATCAATCAATACAAATTTTTAGAAGATGAAGTGAAAATGAGAAATGGTTTGAAAAAAAAATATGGAAAAATATCCAGCACTCTTTACGGTACTGAATTTTTATTCGCCCTCTCAGAACTCGGCCTGGTTAATACTTCTATAGCATTACCAATAATAATTCCATTCAGTGTTCCAATTTCTGTAGGATTGACAACCTTATCGATAATATTAAGGACTTCAAGCGGATTTTTCAATAAAAAAATTAATAAACACAAAGAAATTGAGCTTTTGGCAAAAGCTAAATTAGATTCGATTGAAGAAAAGTTCAGAAAAGCAATTAAAGACGGTAAAATATCTGATGATGAGTTCAATGATATTGAACAAGAAATAAAAAATTATATAAATATGAAAAGTACTATTCTAAATGAATATAATAAAAATAAGAAAGAAATTAAAAGTGTGGATCCTATCAAACTATCACTTTTGAAACATGGGGAAGTTTTCAGAACTGGATTTTAATATTTTCTATTCCGCTATCTTGATATTTTTTATAGAATTTCGATTCTATAAAAAAACTTTTTTAAGAGTTTTAAAAGAAATTTTTAAATGTTCTCGACTTGTATTCGACTTTAAGGTTAAAGAGGGTGGCCAATTTGGCCACCCCACTTTAAGAGTTTTGAAAATATTCTTTAAATGTTCTCGACTTGTATTCGACTTTACCAAAAAACATCAGAACCCAGTGACTTTTTTCTTTTGGGGGGTTAGTTAAAAGAATGTATTCTATAATAAAAATGAATCAAATTAAATCAATCTACTCGAAATACGATTCTGAAATCACAAGGCTTCAGTATCGAAACTTTAATCCTGAATCTAATTTGGAATTTAACTCTGAGAATAAGAGAACGGTTTTCAAATTGCTTCTAGATGACGAGTTTCTTAGCAGCAATATTCAATATTACATTGCTGGAAAATACATTCCTAAAGATGCAACAAAAACATATGGAATCAGTGATACAATAATGATGGTTGACAATTTTGTTGCACACCTTTTTTCCAAAATTGAAGTAAAAAAGCACAATACGGTTATTGATGAAATTGAAGAACCAGGTATTGCTAGTACGGTGATGGGTATAGCTTCTTTCTCAGGACCATCAAACTATAATGGTAAATTAATGAATTCTGGTTTCAATTCTAAAGTGAATGGTGGTGGAAATTTCAACGCGAATGGTAACTTGGCTGATTTAGGCCTTGGATTCTTCAGCGATATTGCACCAATTTATAAGGGAGGATTTGAAATTACATTCATTAGAAATTCTGATGATAATGTACTCTTCCGTTACAGTACCTCTCCTGAAGGTGTAGAGGGAAAAGTGGAAATTAAAACTTTCTACCTGCGAGTCCCAATAATTGAATATGAAAGTGAATCCAAAGCTAAATTAATTGCTGAACTCTGTACTTCTCCTTATTTGTTTCACTTTAAAAAATTACAATGTATCGAACAAAAAGTTACTGGAAAAACTCTAAACTTCAACATTACAAATATTTACAGAAATGTACAGAATCCGATCTGGGGATTTGTTGCCTTCCAAACTGCCAGAAAAAATGATCAAAAGAAAAATAATTCCAAATTTGATCATTTGAATGTTAAAAATATTAGTTTTGAAGTAGCAGGAAAAAGTTATCCTGAAGAACATTTGAATTTAGATTGGAGTTCAGGGGATTTTAGTTTAGCTTACACAATGCACACAGATTTCAAAAGAATAGTATGCCAAGACTCATCCCTTCCATATCATGAGCCTCAGTCCTTCAAAGAGAACTATCCAATATTCAGTGTGAATATGACTAGACAACCACAGTCCATATCTGGACAAAAAAGTAATATAATTTTACGAGCAGATTTTGAAAAGAATGTGCCAGAAAACACTTTTGCTTACGTAATTTTGGTTTCAGAAGTCACTCTCAACTATATACCACTTAAAAATATTATAAAAGAGGAAATCTAAAACTTACCTTGATAAGAAAAGGGGGAAAAAAAGGATAAACAATATAAATAACAATTTTTTTATTGGGAACATTCTCAATAAAAAATATATAGTTCACGTAGAAAATCATCTACTTCATCAGTCGTTGAAACTTGGGATTGGTTCATTTTCACTCACAAATAACTCACTGCGTTGTTTCTCACTTGGTTTCTACAAACTGACTGGGACGAGTCAAGGGGGCTGCAAGACAATCTTATCTCAAACCGGTCGACGGGAAGGCCACAAGGTCGTCAACTCATCAGCTGCGTTCTCGTTCTCATTCTCGTTCTCATTCTCGTCTCTTTTCTCGCCAGAATTGAGAAAAAATTAAAATATACGCGGAGAGGCAGTTAATCCTGTCTCCCGAGAACGCAGCAGTCTCGTTCTCGCGAGAACGCAGCAGTCTCGTTCTCGCGAAACAGATTAACTGTTTCGTTTCACTTTTAAGGGTGATACATAATTTTAAAAAATTCTGAAAACAACCCATTCTCTCGCTGGTCTACAGAACGACCTTGCATCTTGTTCAATATGTTTTAATGGGGAATCCCCATTAAAACGAACAATTTTAAACTATTATTTTTTACTAATACAAAACTACTTTATCTTGAAACTCTCTGATAAAATCTTCACTCAAGTTTTGCTTACATGAAATCCATCCCCAATCCACTTTATCTTGAAACTCTCTTATGAAATCTTCACTCAAGTTTTGTCCCCATGAAATTAATTCCCAATTCACTTTATCTTGAAACTCTCTGATGAAATCTTCACTCAAGTGTTGTGTA
The DNA here is from genome assembly GCA_954871275.1 of Leptopterna dolabrata. Classification (NCBI taxonomy): domain Eukaryota; kingdom Metazoa; phylum Arthropoda; class Insecta; order Hemiptera; family Miridae; genus Leptopterna; species Leptopterna dolabrata. The sequence continues at coordinate 9,647,970 of OX940983.1, read as the reverse complement.
AATGAAATCAATCTCCAATCCACTTTATCTTGAAACTCTCTAATGAATTTCTCAGATAATTTTCGATTATAAAAAATGAGATCCCAATCGATAAAATCCGAATACTCCCTTAACATATCTTCAGTTATTTCTGGGCAACTCAAAATAGCATCAGACAGAAAATATATATTCACTGGAATGTTCGTTGCTTGACAAAAGTTGATATGATCAACCGGATGGGTTATTCTATCTCGGATTTCCATGTAAATTTCAGTTGGTAATACAATTTTGTTATCCATCTTCTATTTTATTATTATTTTCTTTCTTTTAACTTACCCCTCATTTTTTTTTATCCACCCACTTTTTTCTTTTGTCTATTCTTGTATGGATACTATTTATCCTGTCTCCCATATCATCCTTTTAACTTGCCCCCCTTTTTTTTATTTTTTCTAGTGAAAACATCAGAGGGAGCTAAATTTCGAAAATATCGACCCCTAAATAGTCCTAAATTTGCATTTTTATTTACGATTAAAAATTTTTTAGAGTTTCACTAGAGTTTCTGATAAAAAAAATATTAAAAAAAAAAAAAAAAAAAAAGTTTTAACGGAAAATTTCCGTTAAAAACAATAATATTATACTAAGTTGTTTTCCAAGACCCGGTAAATTACCGGGTCTAAAAAAGGGGGTGGATAAAAAAAAAAAATGAGGGGTTAGTTAAAAGAATATATTATATAATAAATAAAGAGATATGGTTTTATGCGACGAGGCATTAGATATATGTGATGAACATGGAGGTTTATGGGAGTTGGTAAAGACACCTGAATTTCGATTTTATGATAGAAACTGTGACGCACTAGACGAGATTCATCGTGTATTGAGGGAGTATAGATTTTCTAAACGGTTGTTAAAAGAACGTTTATTGGGTGTTGATGGTAATCCACCGCTCCGTACAAAGGAGGATGTAAAGGTAATGCTTAATGAAGATAAGATTAAGGTTCCTAAAAATGCTACTGAATATCAACTTAGAAAATTGCTTTATAATGAGAGAAAAGCCAAACTGAAGAAGGATTTTGAGTTTGAGTTTCGATACTGTTGCTAAAGCTCAGAAGTATTAAGGAGATTTTATTTTTAATGAACACTGCTCATTAAAAAGTTCTTATGCTACTAATTAGCAGAAATATTTTTTTAAGACGATTCAAAAAGTTTGTTTTTATAGAGATTCCCTATAAAAACGTAATAGATACTAAGTCTTTGAAAAGCATAATATTTACTCAAAGTCAATCAGAAAGGCATTTGTCTTTTTATCTGTTCCATTATAAATAAGTTTTTCAGGATGTCTTTCTGGATTGTTTCTAACGTGATTAAGAAGTCGACGTGAAATTCTTTTAGGTAAAAACAAACATATCTCTTCATCATCATAATCAATTTTAACGACAACGCTTTCACCATATTCCGAATTTTTTATAAAATTTTCCAAGATGGTATAAGTTCCTTTTTTAATATCCTTGAAAGATGAGTGGTTTGATTTTTTAGCGGCATTCTTATATATTTCAATCACTGACATTTTATTATAAAAGTTATTCTTTTAACTACCCCCCTCACTTTTTTTATTATCCACCCACTTATTCTTGTATGGATACTATCCTGTCTCCCATCCTACTAACTCCTCATTAGTGAAAACATCAGAGGGAGCTAAATTTCAAAAACTTTGACCCCTAAAAGGTTCTAATTTTGCATTTTTTCCTAATTTTTAGAGTTCACTAGAGTTTCTGATAAAAAATATTTTTAAAAAAAGTCACCCCCCCCGAAAAGTCACTGTGTTAAAAAGTTTTATCAGGGATTTAAGTCGATAAATGAAAAAGTCACTGGTTCTGATGTTTTGTGTTTAAAAATGTGTTCTGATGTTTTGTGTTAAAAAGTTTTATCAGGGATCTAAGTCGGTTAATGAAAAAGTCACTGGTTCTGATGTTTTGTGTTTAAAAATGTGTTCTGATGTTTTGTGGTAAAAATTTTTATCAAGGATCTAAGTCAGTGCGCCAGGATTGGCTTTTGGATACTACTTTTATATATTTATATATGTATGTGTCATTCCAGACGATAACTCTCGACAGAATTGAGATAAAAAGTTCAAATTTGCACGAAAAATCTGTCTTGGCAATCGACAGGCTAAGTTCGTAGATGGGCAGAATCGGGTCACTCTAAGGGGGAGTTTTAGGGGGGAAAAATTACCCATAAATTCCCAAAATGAAACAGTCTGACAAGTGACACCTCATTTTAAAGGTTTTTGTACGCTGAACACGATGGTGAAATCAGAATTGCGATATCTCATTCCGTTCTCAAACTGGAGCACTTTGAAGATGAAGGAACGTGGTTATTTCTTGAGATAAAACAGTTTTACATAAAATCAGTTATTTCTTCGAAAATTCGCTCTTATAGCCATGCTGCATGACTGTGGTTTTTCATATTCTGATAAAACTTTAATAATAGAAACACATTTTTGAATAATAAAAATAGCGAACTTAAACATATACCTAATTTACTACCACCCCTCCATACTAGTATACTATGATTCCTATATTATGACTCTCCAAACCACCAACGGCCACTCTAGGCTTTCCCCACAGCCTAAAATACTAGCCTTGAATTTTCCTCATGTATATTGATGGTACCAAATAGACAGTAATATAATAGTTATTCATGATGATAATAATAAAATTTATAATTTACTCATTTAAAACAACCTTTATTGACAATAAAGACTGGCTTAAATTATTATTAAATATATTCTGAACAATGAAGAGACTTGGAGGGAAGAAATTAATAAGTTCAGACAGCGCACTGATGAGGAATCAGATTTAGGTACCCAGCTATTTATGCATACAATTTTGTTGGTGTCAAGCATAGCGGTACTTGGTTTTGCACAGTCATAGTTTTTGTCAAATCAGGGAATTTTCAAATCTTGATTGGTGGGCCACCCTGTATAATTATTAATGAAATTTCAGAAATGCATTTTTTCGACTCTTGCATTTAATGTGTTTATTTGCATTAAATTATATTCAATGGATATCGTTTCTAACGTCACCGAATACAGCGTACAACTGGCTATAGCGTACAAAATCTCCGGCACCGTGAAATGCTTAGGAAAAACTACACCGTTTACCACGTACACACCGGTAAGAGCAATTTTCTGGGTCTCGTGGGGGGCCGAAATATGGGTTACAGCGTGCAACGCACGCAAATTCTGGCTCTTGGTTCTTGTTAGTCACCTCTAATCTGCAACCTGTACTCTGTCTATATCCGTTACCTATAACAATTTCATCATCATCTACCGCAAAGAACCTGTTCACCTGTCTCTTGAAGCTAGGATGGACCAAAAATTCTCAATCGAGGAGCAAAATTATTCGGTACTGTTTACCGTGTTCAAGGTGGCGACTCGTCATCGAAACTGAAATGAATAAAAAACGTCTGCCAAGTTGGGTGGGCAGTATTATAGCTTCCTCACGTATTGTAACATGGACGTGTATGTAGAATCAGTTGGTAAAAAAAAAGATAAGTAAAAATGGTTGAATAGCCATAAGCACAGTTACCTAGCATGCGAAATAGGAACAAACATTTCAACATTTCTTGTTCGCGCATGCGCAGACGAAAGTTAGTACGATTCCAATGGAAATCATAGGGAACTATCAAAGTAGGTAGGTACCTACTATTTCTGATCCACCTCCAAATTTGAACTCTTTTCAACGATGTACGAACTAAATCACTCGTGAAGAAATCGTGGAAACCCATTTCAAAGAAAAACGGAGTTATTGAAAAAATAGTCTATTTCCACTAATACACGAAAAACGCAAAAAAAACACTGTTATACCGGTTTCGGTGATCAAACCATCGTCAGTAACACACGATGTTATTGTATAACAGTTTTTTTGCGCTTTTCGCGCATTAGTGGAAATAATTTACCCATCAATAATACTTCAGTTTGTTCAAGTTTTACAGGTACCTACCAACAAAACCTATTATTTTCAATAATGAACCATTGGAATCGAGCATGAAAAAAATAATTCTTACCCCCCCTCAAAATTTGATGGTTTACGTTTCAAGGTATGCAGAATCCGAAAATGCAATAAAAATATTTGTCTGTCCGCCGTACGCCGTACGGACCACTTTTCTTAGTTACCATGAATAAAAATTGATGAAATTCCGGTTATAGGTTCCGTTTGGGGTCTAGTTGGTCCTCGAAGCTCGGCGTTACTGTCAGTCATCTCTAAGGGGTTCAAAATAGGGGTTGAAATTTTCAGAACGCCGTATCTCGAAAACTTTCGATTGAAGGGTATGGTTTTTTTTACGTTATTAAATTTGTCTTGAGCTAAACAATTTTTTGAGACCACCCGGAGCATTGTACGTCCAGCCGTTCGTGTGCACCAAAAAGCTTCGTCAACACGATCGTGAATCAAACGGTATAAATCCGGCTGGGATATCATCACCTGATTATAATCAAGGATGGCTGTATGAAGTCGAGTTGGTTGTTCTGGGATATTATTTCATTTCATAAGTGATGGACTTCTGGATTTTGTTGGTAGGTACCTGTAAAACTTGAACAAACTGAAGTATTATTGATGGGTAAATTATTACACAACGGCAAATTATTACACAACGGTAAATTATTACACAACGGTTCATCTACCAAGAAGGGGCCGGATTTTGTTGGTCGGTACTTTTGCAACTTGACCAATCGTTGAAGCATTATTGATGGGCAAGTTATTACACAACGGTTCATTATACATGACCAGAGGGTAGGTACTGACCACAGAAAACAGTGATCTACGCAGAAGGGGCATCTATTTCACTCCACATCAACAATTTTCCTTCAGAACTCCATTATTTGCGTTTCTTTTCGCCATTTTAGTTAGGTACCTACTGTTTGTCATCGACAGAATTATTTTAGCAACATTTACCTCGTGATTTAGGTAGGTACCTAGTAACGAGTACGGGGTTAGGTACTAACCTATGGAGGGTCTGCGATCTACATAATATGTATACACTAGTACATATTGTATAGGCGGGTTATCTATACATAGAGCTGTGATCTGTAACAGAAGGGTATTCTGTACAAAATAATAAACCGTTGTGCAGGGATTTGCAGCGTTTTTTTCTCAATAACTCTGTTTTTCTTTGGTATTTAATGTAGTTATGGGCGTTTCAGATGGATGGGCTTGCGCAGATGAAAGTTACTGTACGATTCTAATGAAATTCATAAGGAACTATCAAAGTACTATAATTCCTGATCGACCCTCATTTCAACGAAATTTAAGGTAGTTTTGAGCGTTTCAAATATTTCACTTTTGCGCATGTGCAGGCAAAAGTTACAGTTTAAAAAAAATGATTTTGGTATGGGACCATTTGTGACCCAACCCGCACATACCCTCCAATTTCAGCCCATTTCTACCATTACTTCGGGTAGCTATGGGCGCTACAAGGAATTACCACAGACAGACAGACACGGAACCAGAAATGTTCCTCGATGTGTGAAACACAAAATGGTAGTGGAAATTTCATTTTTGAGGACATAATTTTGTTTTTTACTCAATCACTAATCCAAGGCTTCCCTACCCTCGGTAGGGAGGAAGTAAAATTATATAAATAATAATATGTAAAGGGAAGTATATGTACCTACATTAAAATAATTTCTGTTTCAATTCCATATTTTTGTCTGGGTTATTCACCCATTATTTGCATAATTATATAGAGCAAGTCATGTTTAAATTTGATGGTTATAAGGATATAGTGTACAGTACGTGATAACTCGACAGCTGAATACCGGCTACAGCGTGCACGTACGAATATAAATCAATTGCGGCGGCGTAGTGGAAATCCATAGCAAAAAACGCTACAAGGTCCTTGTCACATTGGTTTATTATTCTACTGGACATACCTACAGAAATGTTGGCTGTTCATTTATTGTTTCTTTCATGTGAAATAATAGAAATAGCAATTTCTGATGGTTTCCACCAATTTTGGCCCCCAAAATACAAATTAGGTACCTACTCTCCTTTTTTTTTTAAATTTATCTTTGATTATTGGTAGTGCCATTTAATCGTCTTGATCCACGTTCCAGCGTTGTGATACAAATTGATGGTGATTTCAGGTGATTTCCCAGGTTTTTGACTCATAAAAAATCAATTTTGGGAGCTGAACATTTGGTAGAACCTCAATTTTCCACTCTTTGGTCAAAATCGACTTCATATTCGGTCTTCTCGTCCCCAAAAACATGGAAAAAGATATCTCAGAAGATCATGTTACCAACATGCTGCTAAAACACAAAAAATACCTATTTTTACACAAATTTTCACTCATAACATCCCTGGGTATATTCCGATCGGGCTGAAAAGTTTCGGGACACAACTAGGGCCCAAATGGAGCATGTGTGCGAAAGAACGACTTTTTTATACCAAAAATGAAGCCGGTACACGTGATACGGCGTACGGTGGACGGCGGACGGACATTGCATTTTTGAGCGATTACATAGGTGTATTATTCACAGAATAATAAACCAAAAACTTGCTGTCCCTTCTTGTACGTTGTAAACGATATCTACTGTGTAATACGTATTTTATGTAATTATAAATATGTATTAGTTATATATAATGATGTACATCACAAAGAGCGTTTTGCAATGGGCAAGTTAGCAATCACATGGCTTCCTCCTTTACACCGGAACACGCTTGTTGTCGTCCTGGCTCAAACGTTTTTGTTTATCTTTTGAAAGCGGATCAAGAGACAACCGTCCGTAGGGAGAGCCTGTCAAGACGGGGAGAAGGGAAACGGGAAGGCGGGCATTCGGTGAGAGGAAACGGGCAGCTCCGGTAGGTCCGGTATCAGTGCCATGAAGAGCTCGGTCAAGTGCGCGCCGCGAGCCACCTGTCGTCTCCTGCTGACGTCAGCTCTGCTCGTTCTCGTCATGTCCTGCCCCAGTGCGGAATCGGACGGTCTCGTCGCCGACGTCGGCAAAGCCCTGGACCGGTTGGTGACCGTCGCCAAACCGTTTGCCCTGGTGCCGGGAGTTCGGGTGGTGAAAAGGGAGGCGGAAAGTCCTCGGGCGTCGGAGCAGCGCGTTACCTTAGTTGATTCTGCTGAGAGGGTGTTCCGAGGCCATGACCTTGTTCTGGACGCGGCACCGGGACTCGAAATGCGGGTCACAGCAGCGGGTGACGGCCGAGGCTTCAGGGTCATGGCACAACCGAGCTCGCGATCTGGTATGGAATTATTTAAATTATTTATTTATTTATTTTGTCATGGTACATAGGAAAATTATAATAGTTCCCTCTTAGTGTAACCCAATGAAATTACTCATTTCAAATTACAACTAAAATATAAGTATAAATGAATTACCAACAGTATACAAGTAAATGAAATAAGAAAATAATTGCTTGAATACTTAGTTGGTTAATAGTTGAAAATAAAAATAAGATTTTTTTTTTTTTTAAACTCATCAAGTGAGAAATAAGGAAGCACAAGAAGGAAAAAGATACCAAGTAAAGTAAAGTGGAAGTGAAGTAAAAGCAAAGTGTGAGAAGAAATGAAAAGATAGAGAAGACGATCAAGAGGATGACATCAGGCTTGTGTGCGCGCTCCCTGAAGGACTCAAGCCGTGGGACTGCCTTCAGCCCCAATACAACGGAAGATAATTCCACAACTTCCCGCCCGCCACACGGAAGCTAATTTTGGTTTACTATTCTGTGAATAATACACCTATGTATTCGCTCAGCAACAAATTTTTATAACACCCCCTCAAAATTTTTTCTTTTCCGTTTCAAGGTGCGTAGATTCCAAAAACGCTGCAAAGTCTTTGTCACATGGGTTTATTATTCTATTGGGCATACCTACAGAAATTTTGGCTGTTCATTTATTGTTTCTTTCATATAAAATAATTTAAATAGCTATTTCTGGTGGTTTCCACCAATTTTGGCCCCCAAAACACGAATTAGGTACGCTCCTTTTTTTTTCAAATTATCTTTGATCATTGATATATCAAATAAATGATGATTTAATCGTCTTGATCCACCTGTTGATACTTTTTCTAGTGTTATTCTACAAATTGATGGTGATTTCAGACGATTTTCCAGGTTTTAGACTTATAAAAAATCAATTTTGGGTGCTGAACATCTGGTACAACCTCAATTTTCCACTCTTTGGTCAAAATCGACTTCATATTCGGTCTTCTAGTCCCCAAAAACATGAAAAACGATACCTCAAAAGCTCATTTTACTAACATGTTGCTAAAACGCAAAAAGTACCTATTTTTACACACATTTTCACTCATAACACCCCTGGGTATATTCCGATCGGGCTGAAAAGTTTCGGGACACAACTAGGGCCCAAATGGAGCATGTGTGCGAAAGAACGAATTTTTTAGACCAAAAATGAAGCCTGTACACGTGATACGGCGGACGGCGTACGGCGGACGGCGGACGGACATCGCATTTTTTGAATCTACGCACCTTGAAACGGAAAAGAAAAAATTTTGAGGGGGTGTTGTAAAAATTTTTTGCTGAGCGAATACATAGGTGTATTATTCACAGAATAATAAACCAAAACGCTGCAAAGTCCTTGTCACATGGGTTTATTATTCTATTGGACATACCTACAGAAACGTTGGCTGTTCATTAATTGTTTCTTTCATGCGTAATAATCGAAATAGCTACTTCTGATGGTTTCCATTAATTTTGGCCCCCAAAACACAAATTAGGTACGCTCTTTTTTTTCTTTTTTTTAAACTATCATTGATCATTGGTAGTGCCATTTAATCGTCCTGAACCACGTCTTGACACTTTTTCCAGTGTTATTATACAAACTGATGGTGATTTCAGACGATTTCCCAGGTTTTTCGCTCATAAAAAATCAATTCTGGGAGCTGAACATTTGGTAGAACTCAATTTTCCACTCTTTGGTCAAAATCGACTTCATATTCGGTCTTCTCGTCCCCAAAAACATAGAAAACGATATCTCGGAAGCTCATGTTACCAATATGTTGCTAAAACGTAAAAAGTACCTATTTTTACACACATTTTCACTTATAACACCCCTGGGTATATTCCGATCGGGCTGAAAAGTTTCGGGACACAACTAGGGCCCAAATGGAGCATGTGTGCGAAAGAACGATTTTTTTAGACCGAAAATGAAGCCTGTACACGTGATACGGCGTACGGCGGACGGCGTACGGCGGACGGACATTGCATTTTTGGAATCTATGCACCTTGAAACGTAAAAGAAAAAAGTTTGAGGGGGTGTTATAAAAATTTTTTGCTGAGCGAATACATAGGTGTATTATTCACAGAATAATAAACCAAAAGGAGGGTAGGTACCTAATTCGTGTTTGAGGGGCCAAAATTGTTGGAAAACATCAGAAATAGCTATTTCAATTATTTCACATGAAATAAAACAATAAATGAACAGCCAACATTTCTGTAGGTATGTCCAATAGAATAATAAACCCATGTGACAAGGACTTTGCAGCGTTTTGAACTTATTGCATGTAGCTCTAACAAGTCGTACAGTATGAAGGCGCTGGGAGGGACCGAATTGAAAAAAGTTAATGAGATAAGGTGGTAAGCTAAATTGGTCAGAGTGTAAAATTCTGTAAACAACACAGAGGCTCCTGAGTTTCAAATAGTGAAGAAATTTACAGCCAACGAGCCTTTAGCTTACCACTAATTTATTAATTACAAAGCTTTTCGCTCAACTTCTGAGCATCGTCAGGTAAGTACTCACATAAACACAGAGTGTGTACTCGCAAATGTGTTTATGTGAGTACTTACCTGACGATGCTCAGAAGTTGAGCGAAAAGCTTTGCACTTAATAAATTAGTGGTAAGCTAAAGGTTTATTTATTTTGGGTTTATTCCACATTGCAAGATGGCTTACCACATAAGGCATAAAACGAAATTCGATGAATTGTTATATTTTCTTAGTCAAATTCAAGGTTTTCCAAAATAAATTCAAGATTTCCCCGTTTCAAATAAACCTATTCCATTTCAAATTTAACAGAAAGAATCTGAATAAGAAATAGCTTCAAAAAACTTCGAATTCAATCTAGAGAACCTTGAATTGTAGGGAAAAAAATTATATTTAAGCTTTTATGCATCTAAAAATTGAGTACCTAGGTGATTTTTGGATACATGTTGGTAGATAATTTGGTGACAGTTGTCAGCGTTCATCCTGGAATAACAAAACTTTTCTTATTCAGCATTAATTTCATTATCGACGTTTCAAACAGCTGTCAAGAAAAGAGAGTTCCAGTCTTGGCTATAAGAGCGAATTTTCAAAGAAATATTCGTGCTACTTCGTAAAAATAATGATATAGTAGCGAGAAACCATACCACTTTTCGTAAAATTACATAATTTTTTTGTGATTTTTTACGGATCTTCGACCCTTGAAAACTCAGATCTGACCCCCGTAGGATTTTTGAAAATTGCTCATCTTCGAACTCATCCTTTCGTTTGGCAATACGAACAATATACAAAAATTTCAAAAATTCATTGTTTGGCAATACGAAAAATAAAAAAAAATTCAAAAATTCATGTTCTGAAAGTTTTGGACCCGTCGCAATAGCTTCATTTTGCTCAAATAAAAAATGTCGTTAAAACCAGTCAACAAAAATTAATGAATAATTTTGAGCAAGTTTTTGTTTTTCGTTATGTTGGTGTGTTGATAAAAAATTTCTCGTTTGTTGCTTATTACTGTAGTTATGCTACCACATTACCATTACTTAGGCACCTTACCTACCTAAGACGAAAAGGTTTTTGCTCCACCTCAAATTGATACAAACGAAGTCTTTTTAGCTACGAAAGTATCTGCAGGACTAGTAAGTACTTAGTACTGCAATGCATACATGAATAGGTACCTACCTGTAAGTAGGAGTTTGGGTGATAAGGATTATTGAGTAAGTATTCCGATATTTTCAAGCAATTTCATCACTTGAATGGGAGGTGAACATCTGACTTAACAGTTGCTGTGTATAAAATACCTACCCGTTGGATCAGGGAGGAATTCGGTGAGGACGAGGCAACCGGTTCAGCGGGAGAGAGTGAGCACATCGTAGGCAGAATTCACTTTAGGCTGTTGGTGCTCGAAGTTAGTAGGTAATCACTTGGTAGTCGAATGACTCACTTCGGTATAAATTTCAAGGTGAAGAGTCTGGAATGTATTTATGGACAATATACCTAATAGTTACCAAAGTCATAACGACATCGGACCACCATTAAACATTAATGCTAGGTGAAAGGGTGAGAGATTTACAGTTGACGGATAGTACCATGTGATGTGAGATGAGTAGGTAAAGCCGGCTCCAGACTTGCGTTGATCGCCGAGCGACGAATGCTGCCGTGTGAAGGAAGAGCGACTCAACTCAAAATTATTTTCGGTTTTCAGAAATCAGCTTCGACGTTATCCAACGAAAACTCGCTATAGGTTCACTACAGGGCATTCCCGCAATCCCCTTTTGGTTTATTATTTTCAATAATGAACCATTGGAATCGAGCATGAAAAAAAAAAATTCTTACCCCCCCTCAAAATTTGATGGTTTACGTTTCAAGGTATGTAGAATCCAAAACTGCAATAAAAATATTTCTGTCTGTCCGCCGTACGCCGTACTGGCCACTTTTCTTAGTTACCATGAAAAAAAATTGATGAAATTCGGGTTATAGGTTCCGTTCGGGGTCTAGTTGGTCCTCGAAGCTCGACGTTACTGTCAGTCATCTCTAAGGGGTTCAAAATAGGGGTTGAAATTTTCAGAACGCCGTATCTCAAAAACTTTCGATTGAAGGGTATGGTTTTTTTTACGTTATTAAATTTGTCTTGAGCTAAACAATTTTTTGAGACCACCCGGAGCACTTTACGTCCAGCCGTTCGTGTGCACCAAAAAGCTTCGTCAACACGATCGTGAATCAAAAGGTATAAATCCGGCCTGGATTTCATCACTAAGGAGCACCTGATTATAATCAAGGATGGCTGTATGAAGTCGAGTTGTTTGTTCTGCGATGTTATTTCATTTGATAAGTGATGGACTACTGGATTTTGTTGGTAGGTACTTCTGAAACTTGAACAAACGTTGAAGTATTATTGATGGGTAAATTATTACACAATGGTAAATTATTACACAACGGTAAATTATTACATAACGGTAAATTATTACACAACGGTAAATTATTACAGAACGGTAAATTATTTCACAACAGTTCATCTACCAAGAAGGGGCTGGATTTTGTTGATCAGTACTTTTGCAACTTGAACAACCGTTGAAGTATTATTGATGGGCAAGTTATTACACAACGGTTCATTATATTTGACCAGAGGGTAGGTATTGACCACAGAAAACAGTGATCTACGCAGAAGGGGCATCTATTTCAATCCACATCAACAATTTTCCTTCATAACTTGTAGTTGTAACTTCAGAAATGTAATATACTTGCACTTTCTGACACCACATCAACGTTATTTAGGTAGTAAACCTAGAAAATGTTGTACCCATTGACATATTTTTTGCCACTCATAAAGCCCCAAAACCCCAAAAACTGTGCGAAGTTTGCACCGATAGGCATTTTCGACTCCAGTGTGAATGAAATTGTATACAACAGACGAAATCTCGTCACCAGGGACGTGCCGATTTTGATAGGGAATTTGAAATTTTTGAAAAATGGCTCTATTGGAGTTTGTTGATAGGTAGTGAAACCGATTTTATTGGTGGGGTACCTATGAAGTCGAGTTGGTTGTTCTGTGATATTATTTCATTTGAAAAATGATGTGCGTTTCTTTTTGTTAGGTACTGTTTGCAATCGACAGAATTATTTTAGCAACATTTACCTCGTGATTTAGGTAGGTACCTAGTAACGAGTACGGGGTTAGGTAGGCCTACGGAGGGTGTGCGATCCGGCTGATTTTGTTGATAGGTACTTTTGCAACTTGAACAACCGATGAAGTATTATTGATGGGTAAATTATTACACAATGGAAAATTATTACACAATGGCAAATTATTACACAGTGGCAAATTATTACACAACGGCTCATCTACCCAGAAGGGGCTGGATTTTGTTGATAGGTACTTTTGCAACTTGAACAACCGTTGAAGTATTACTGATGGGTAAATTATTACATAATGGCAAATTATTACACAACGACAAATTATTACTCAACGGTAAATTATTACACAACGGTAAATTATTACACCACGGTAAATTATTACACAACGGCTAATCTACCAAGAAGGGGCTGGATTTTGTTGATAGGTACTTTTGCAACTTGAACAACCGTTGAAGTATTGTTGATGGGTAAATTATTGCACAACGGTTTAGGGAGGTTCCTAGTAACGAGTACGGGGTTAGGTACTAACCTACGGAGGTCCGCGATCTACATAATATGTGTAGAATAGTACATGTTATATAGAAGGGTTATCTATACAGAGAACTGTGATCTGTAACAGGAGGGTATTCTGTACAAAATAATAAACCGTTGTGCAGGGATTTGCAGCGTTTTTTCCAAATGTCCAAACATGTTCAACTTGATCGATAGCTGTCAAAAAATACTCCAAAGTCCAAACACACGTTTTTTTCAATCGATTTATTGCAGTTGAGTCGAATATCATTCATGGTTGATTTTTGAAATGTTTGTGGAGTAAAAACAACTCAAATCCCCTTTGAGTCCAACGGTTTGGACCCCGATCCTGAAGCCAACAGTTTGGAGGGAAAACGACTCAACGGCGTTTTCAGATAGTTGAGTCGTTTTTCCTCAACAAATAAATAACAAAACTCGCAAGTTAGGGTGTTTCAATCGAGGCGTTGAGATGTTTTTACTAAAAAAAAAACACGGAGTTCAGACGTTTTTCCTCAAAATTAAGCAATTTCCAGATTTCATGCCAACAATTTCAACCCCTTCTGGGTCAAATTTTAGAATTTTGATTTGACTAACTGATTTGAGATGAGCGATTCGTTCATTGCGGTTTGAAGCGATAGACCGTATTGCGGTCATTATTCACACAGGCAGACTTCGCTCATAGGAAACACTTGGCTGGTGTTATTGCGGTCGCCCCTGAAAAAACCTTTGTGTACCTACCTGCCTACTTAGGAAGTAGCTAAGTACATAATTTTATCACGATACAATCACTTTTTGGTCAACGAAACGACTTCTTGATAAAATAATGGGTGTATAAACTTGTCGCCTGAATATAAAATGTATTACGGATTTATTCTCACCACAGAACATCTCTTTTCTGTGGCCTGAGGTTCAGTGGTCTGGTTAGGTGTAAAATTCCTCTTTTTTTCAATTTCCGCTTGTTTTATAATTACGTTAATGATCGTTAACTCCTCCGTTAAGGCTCTAGAAGGAACGAAACAACAGTATCATCAGATAATATTTAGGACCAACTGCAAAATGATGGCTGCTGCATCAGACATAGATTCTTTGTATAATAGAACCTGAAGGAAGCCGTGTGTGCAGACATGACTTTTGGAAGACATCCATTGGCAAATTTAGTTCAGTCAGGAATCGTGGGAAAATCGCAATAAAAAGTTACCGCCGAGATCTTTTAAAAAATGAAATTTTAACAGGTGAAATTGCCCATTCTTGCAAATTACGGCTTTTTCAGGTGGCTGCAATAACTTAAAAAGGAATCGTTTATACCGAGATCGTTTACATTTTATTACGACGGATTCTTGGGCTGAAGTTTGGTCTGTACTATTTATGCCTACAAACAGAAAACTGTCGGTTTATAACGACACTAACGGAAATAACGACCCTTTTCTTAGGGTAGATTGGTCTAGTACTTCGTCCATAATGACTATCGTAGCTAAATATCTCAATATTTTGTCCCAACAGCTTAAACACTTCTGGTTGATTATGTAGGTAATTATACCCAAGTTACAACAGCCTAGACAAAAACGCTCACGTTCGGCCCCTAGTGTTGGCAGCTGTCTGTAGAAAGTCAGTGAGGCTGTTTATTTCACATCAGGATGTCACTAGATGTCTAACACAATTTTGTAAATCACAGGAGTCCCCAAATCAACTCTCTGTACTTTGGAGCATGAAAATGAAGAGAAATTTTATAACAAATCGGTTCGAGATAACAAAGCGCTTTACTTAACAAGTTACTTTTAAACAATATATTACAATTAAATTTTCCCATGTGGGTATTACCTATTCATATTTGTATGCTGTAATAAGTCATGGTACCCGAGGATTCCATGATTATAATGTTGAAAACCTTCATTACGTGCCTACTTTTACAGCTATCATTTATAGGTAACGGCAATCGACTGTTAGGTACCTACAACCAGATTTGCATGTTCCCTTGGCCAAAGTTATAAAGTTATAAACGATTTTTCCTGTAGCTAGGTACTGTACTTTCCTATTACCTATTACCTAGGTACTTGTACGTACACATACAAAAATTATAGGTAAGTATATCTGTGCAGTGGAACTTCGATAAATAATTCGTACCCCCTTAATTCTTAGTTCTCTATAATTCGTGTACCAGAAGCTCGGTCGCTTGAAAATACGTCTGTCTCGTAATAAATTAATAAATTAATTTCGGCCCCTTGGTGAAACTTCTATAAGAAATACGTAGTAAAATATCCGTCCAGGCCAACGCTAACCTTCGATAATTCGTACTTTTAGGAGCAGGACACGCTATAATTCGTAGGTACCTTTAGCCAATCAACATTCATTCCTTAAAACCTTTCAATTTTGAACTGTTTGTGACTAATATCATGTGGTTGCTAAATTGCTCATATTTTGTTGACAAGCGAAGTGGGTGACAATGCTGTTGATCAAGCCCGCACCCACAAGATGATCCAGAAGATGACAGACTTGTTTTGAAAAACCAGCCCAATCCGTCCACCTTTATTTTTCTTATTCATACTGGTATATTGTGTTCTGACTGCATTTTCATTTGTTTATGTTCCTAATTTTGAAGAACGAATTTAATTTTAACGAAATATATGCAACCTTTCATAATACGTATTTTTACTTCTTTCACCCCCCTACATAGGTAATTTGTAGTTTCGACAGTTCGTACCACCCAATAATTCATAGTAAAGCTTGGTCCATTCAACTACGAATTATCGAAGTTCCACTGTCTATACATCCATACATACATATCTAAGTAAATCTGTTAAAAACATACAGCATCAGACTGGACGAGTTCCAGTTTTTAAAATTTATTTAGCAATTTTTTTAAAAGTCAATACTCCCGTCAGTGCCTCGCATCGGGCGAGGAAAGAAAAAACGTCCACTTAATTGATGTTAAATTAATTTGTGGGTGTTTAATTGACACTTTATTTGTAGATTCTGAGAAGAAAAATTCTTGAGAATCTTTGACTAATAACTCTCTCCAGAGTGATTGCTTGATTACGCACCCTACTTTTCGAAGGATGTGAAATGTCACCTTTGAAAAGTAGTGCGTTCCATATTCAACGGAGCTGATGTAGGTACGAGAAGGAACCATTATGTACCGGTTTCAAATGTCACTGTCATTGTCAGCCCGGCTCTCCCAAATCACGTTCTTCTCAGAGAAACTTCTACCGACTTATCATTCAATCAGTTCTCATTGTCTCCTGCAGGACTAATCTGATTGCAACAGGGAAAAATGTTAATGTGTTGATGCATGTCAGGTTGTAAATTGTCATTTTAATTAATTACCTTCCTCTGAAGTACAATTAGTACAACGCATAATATCTCGCAGTTTGGCAGATTAAAATAGATTATTAAGTACCTTATACAATAAACAAAATTAGCTACCTTAAAAGGAGAAATATGTTACAGCTTTCGGAATGATTTTTGTAGGAGAACCCTTTTTGGTTACACATTTTTCATAATCACGGCTCATATATTCTGAAGCGCGGGTTCGAAAAAAATAAGCATACCTTCTCCCTCCATAACGAACAGTAGGTGTAAGCACCTTCCTCTACTTACTCATACGAACTAAATCACTCGCAATGAAATCGAGGACACCCATTTCGAATAAAAACGGAGTTACAGACACGAACGAAGAAAAAAAAGAAGTGAAAGGGCGATGATTGTGATTGGGTATTGACGAAAAAACAAGAGGATGGAGAAGGGGCAAAGTGAAAGGGATGCATCTGTGAAGAAAGGAACCAAACTGTTACAAAAATGAACGCAATAATGGATAATAACTTTGGGGAAGTACATCATTCAGTAATTTACCCAACCTACCACTGTTGATTATTTCGAATTTTTCAAGCACTTACATCCAACATGCTGCTGATTGGATTATTGCCATAACAATAATCCAATTGCTATTATTGCATAAATTATACCTAATGATCCAAATGCTTCGTTTTTCCCTCTTTCTTGGCTAACCCAAATCCTGGTAGGATAAGAATATATACTTCAGGGTGTCCAAAGAATCAGAATAGATGTTGATATAGGATAAGATCACCCCTTCCTGCAGGGTCAAAAACTGAGTTACGATTTGTTAATAGTATAGTAATAGCTCCGGCTAATACTGGTAAAGATAATAATAGTAATAGTGCAGTAATTCCTACTGATCATGCAAATAGTGGGGTTCGTTCTTCTGTTAAACCATTGGGTCGTATATTAATAATGGAGAACATCGATAAACTGCCTATCCGTATAATCGAAATCCCTCATTGACACAATATGGAATAGGGTTCTTAGGGGAAATGGTAGGGAAAGAATTTAAAATCTATAGTTAGGGAACTTGCGACTGAAGGACAGGGTTGGATTAGTATAACTGTATTATTAAAAACATTCGAGTATTGACTAGATTCTTTCAAATGACTTGCAAAGGCAGAATCACCCTTATTGTCCCTAAAATCATTTTCGTGCTGCTATTGGTATTCTCGGTCTGAACTTCCTAACAGGTTGACCACAGTAACACTTGCAGATTACACAAGAACACTTAAATTTGTACACCTCACATTAATTTTGAACTTTAATTCTATCTTTGGTTTCATATCCTACAGATGAGTTACCTACAATATTACCAATTTTTATGAATAATATTTTTAAAAAATTATACGGTATATACTAGATTTTAAACTACTTACTTCTCTAGACACCTACTTAACATTTTCCTAAGAACCTATTCCATATTATGTTAATGAGGGATTTAAAATTTTTAGCTCATTATGGGGACTCTTCCGAGAAGACTTGAAGATTGTCGGATATGAAACTCATAAGGAAAAATGTGGCTGTCAAGCTGCACCAAAACCATAGAATTTCTTTATTTTCGAACATTTTTAATTAGATATGTACCTACCTATGGATGATGTTTAATCAAGGATTTGCGGTGGTGATAATTATGTGCGTATCTAATTGAAAAACGTCTGCCAATTCGAGTGGGCAGTATAGCTTCCTCAGTTGAATCATGAACGTATAGAATCGTGGGGTAGGTTCATTTTTGATATGGGAGCATCTGCGATCCAACCCGCGTGTACCCTCAAAATTTCAGCTCTCTACGACTATTTTGCGCCTAGTTAGAAGCGTTACAAGAAAATGGTCAACATTTCATGTTCGCGCATGCGTAGATGAAAGTTACACTAAGATTCCAATGAAATTCATTGCAATTAATTGAAATTCATTTGGAACTATCAAAGTATTATTCCTGATCGAGCCTCCAAGTTTGAACTCGTTTCAACAATAATTAAGGTAGTTATGGGCGTTTCAAGTATTTCTCGTTTGCGCATGAGCAGACGGAACAATTTCCATTATTTTGAAATGGGACCATCTGCGATCTGACCCGCGTGCACCCTCAAAATTTCAGCTCTCTACAGCTATTTTTTGGATAGTTAGAAGCGTTACAAGAAAATGGTCAACATAATCGTGTTCGCGCATGCGCAGACGAAAGTTACAGTACTTTTTCAATGATTTTAGTTCCCAATCTCAGTGTGCAGCAAATTCTCAAAAGTACGGATAAACGTGTTGGTACCTATCCTGTGTAAGACACACTTACTAATAATAACCAGATACACTAAATAACGAGTACACGACGTAACGAATAACGAGTAACGAATACACTAAATAACGAGTTTTCGGAACCCATTTCATTTCCCAACTGTAAACTGCATTGTGATTTTGCTACCAAACCACATGCAATAATTAAGAAACTGAGAGGTCGATACTCATCGATTTAATTTCGAATGATAATTTGTAAATATGTACTGGACATGCCTAATATATTTATGCCCTTATTTTTTTACAGAGCCCAGAACCTTCGGAGTCATGAGGCGGCTGAAATTGGTGTTGCTGCCCATCATGTATAAACTGGGAGTCATAACCACTTTACTGATGCTACTGACAGTTTTCGCCCTTAAAGGTCTCACCATCGGAGTAAGTCAGATATCTCCCCGAATGTGATTTTTATGATCATTTTTAAAGAAAACAATGAAGGTAGATATCTAGTAGAAAATCGTCCACCTGCCTGGAGAAAGTCTCCGATTTACTGACGGGCCAAAAGCAAACTGCATCTTCACATTTATAATGATTCTATTTTTGTTCGTGCATGATAGGTAGGTATGACAGTCACTTCATGACAGATCTCACTTTTTTAGACCTCCTGAAAAGTCACCAAAGTTGGTTTATTCAACTTCGAGGATTTATCTGATGAATACAATTATCTGGCTGTTGAATGAAACAAGTAATAGGTATAGGATTAGAAAGTTTAATAAACATTTATGACAAAATCATTTCTAAACCCTTCCAAAGTGACCAGTGGAGGAACTCCCTTGGTCATTATGGAATTTCCCATGGCGACATAGTTGGTTCAGTTGTTGGTTCATGTGGTTTGATGAGCAATCCTCACTCATAGCCTATTAGGTACTTTATGAAAATTTGTTTAAATAGAATATGTTCATAATCTACCTAAGATTATGAATCATATCGTAACAGAACAAGAGCGAGGATAATATTTGAGAGCTCAAACAGGTAGTTACTCAATTCATTGTAGGTATAGAGTTTCTAATATTCAGTAGCTTGTCACTAGACCAGGTTTTCTGCTCAGTCTTATTCTCAGCTAAAGAGAGAGCTTTTTCGGTCTAAAAAAATCGTTCTTTCGCACACATGCTCCATTTGGGCCCTAGTTGTGTCCCGAAACTTTTCAGCCCGATCGGAATATACCCAGGGGTGTTATAAGTGAAAATGTGTGTAAAAATAGGTACTTTTTACGTTTTAGCAACATATTGGTAACATGAGCTTCTGAGATATCGTTTTCTATGTTTTTGGGGACGAGAAGACCGAATATGAAGTCGATTTTGACCAAAGAGTGGAAAATTGAGTTCTACCAAATGTTCAGCTCCCAGAATTGATTTTTTATGAGTGAAAAACCTGGGAAATCGTCTGAAATCACCATCAGTTTGTATAATAACACTGGACAAAGTGTCAAGACGTGGTTCAGGACGATTAAATGGCACTACCAATGATCAAAGATAGTTTAAAAAAAAAGAAAAAAAAGAGCGTACCTAATTTGTGTTTTGGGGGCCAAAATTAATGGAAACCATCAGAAGTAGCTATTTCGATTATTACGCATGAAAGAAACAATTAATGAACAGCCAACGTTTCTGTAGGTATGTCCAATAGAATAATAAACCCATGTGACAAGGACTTTGCAGCGTTTTTAAAGTAGAATAAAATCATTTTCAAGCTATATCCCAAAATTGCCAATTTGAAATAGGTACCAAAAACACCTCCTACCGGGGAGAAACAATCAAACTCATTTAACATGTATTTGAAAGTTTTATAATGGCTCTATTAATTATAATTTTAATATAGGTACCTCCCTAATTGTTGAATTAAATAATTAATTTATAATAATTATTAATTCTAAATACATATTTTACATTTTTACATTAATATTTAAACAATAATTATTATCTGACTATAGTTATAAATAATATCCAGTGATTACTTGGTCATCTGTAACGATACAGTTATCATTAATCAAATGGAGGCTATTCGCCACTATTACCAGTTCTCTTCAATGAACAATGTCTTGCTCTCCTGAGTATTTTTCATCCTCTATCCTCCAAAGAGTTTTTCATTTCAACACCAATAATTTTATAATGAAGTTTTACCAAAATAAATATACAACTTGCTGTTTAATAAAGACGCCGAAAATTCGGGAAATCAAACTACAACATTATTTGTAACCCCAAATACTTTAGTTGTATCCGCAGGGAATTAACACTTATTAGAAAATAAATAATTGTAGGAAACCGTTTGAAAGAGTTTTATCGTGCCGAAGTGAACCTAACCTTTGTAAGGAGAAAAACGCTGCGAAGTCCTTGTCACACGGGTTTATTATTCTATTGGACATACCTGCAGAAATTTTGGCTGTTCATTTATTGTTTCTTTCATGCGTAATAATCGAAATAGCTATTTCTGATGGTTTCCATTAATTTTGGCCCCTAAAACACAAATTAGGTAGGTACCTACTTTTTATTTATTTATTTTTTTTAAACTATCTTTGATCATTGGTAGTGCCATTTAATCGTCTTGATCCACGTGTTGACACTTTTCCCAGTGTTATTATACAAACTGATGGTGATTTCAGACGAATTCCCAGGTTTTTCACCCATAAAAAAATCAATTTTGGGAGCTGAAAATTTGGTAGAACTCAATTTTCCTCTCTTTGGTCAAAATCGACTTCATATTCCGTCTTCTCGTCCCCTACAACATGGAAAACGATATCTCAGAAGCTCATGTTACCAACATGTTGCTAAAACGCAGAAAGTACCTATTTTTACACACATGTTCATTCATAACATCCCTGGGTATATTCCGATCGGGCTGAAAATTTTCGGGACACAACTAGGGCCCAAATGGGGCATGTGTGCGAAAGAACGAATTTTTTAGACCGAAAATGAAGCCGGTACACGTGATACGGCGTACGGACATTGCATTTTTGGAATCTATGCACCTTGAAACGGAAAAGAAAAAAGTTTGAGGGGGTGTTATAAAAATTTTTTGCTGAGCGAATACATAGGTGTATTATTCACAGAATAATAAACCAAAAAAGCCTACAATAGGTACATTGACATATAACAGACTATCAACTAGCCGAGGCAAGGAGGCTGACCAAGGAAGCTTCTCCAACGAACTTCTAGCGTAGGAACCTACTTACCTATAATTCAAGATAGCATAGGTCAACTCCGTGAGCTCGCGTCTGAGTAGGTGTAATTATACGACAAGTCTCTTGGGAAATACCAGCTTGTTGGGGGGACCATTCAAAGCGCCCCGAACATGCACATAATATGTTGAAGAAGATGGGGGACTGTCAAACATAAAATGAATTGCAACGTCACGACAAGACGTACGCTGGTTTTCACTTTGCCCAATACGATGTTTACCATTGCATCATAAGACATCCCTTAACTTGGAAGGGGAACATACTCAAGAAGGTGAAGGTGCGCAAGAGGCACCTTGAGGAATACGGAAATTCCCTTATGTAAATCTTCCGCGAGTCTGCACGGTGAGGACGAACTCGTTGACCGCATAACATTTGACACTGAAATATAGGTGGTGTGTATATTGGGCAACGGAGCACAGGGATTTGCTATCAGGGCTTATAATGTATGAGGCATTATGCAACAATGAGAAAGATTAATGTGGCGGTTGGGTAATGGATCGTGATTCTTTCGATTCATCGGGATGGGCCCGGTCGCATTTTGAGAGGCCAACAAAGATTCATTTTATTTAGACAAAGATGGCGGCTTTTTCATTTCAAAAATTCTTGGTAGAGGAGAGAGAGAGAGAGAGAGAGAGAGAGAGAGAGAGAGAGAGAGAGAGAGAGAGAGAGAGAGAGAGAGAGAGAGAGAGAGTGAGAGAGAGAGATTCACAAAACAAAAAAGCTCAAGATACAATAAATTTTAAATTATGATCGAATATTATCGAATATTAATCATAATATAGCCCGTCCTTAGGCAAAACCTTTATTGACGGGCTAGAGTCGCTTTGACAGAAACAATATTTTTAAATTAAAAGAAACACCTCTCCTTGTACTAAATAAAATAAAATAAATGTCATTCTAAATACCAAGCCAAATTTAGCATGAGGAAAAAAAATTAAATAACACTTCTCATTGTATATTGTTATTAATCGTACGTAGCTAGAAAAATTAAACATGAATGCTGCTTAGAATACGTTCGGCATTCTCCGGTCCTAAGATTGTAAGCCACGTAAATATGAGCCTCTTGTAGGCAGAGCGAGTAATATTACGTGGGTCCTTAAGAGGTGTGGGCAAAGAATTATGTACAAGATAAATTAAGTATTGCAGGCTTCTAGAAGTGAGTGTCAAAATAATTCTGGGATTTTCAACATTCCGGAGACTCCGGAATGTAGTGGGAAGGGAGTGAACGATTGTCCTATTGACAATGGAGGGGTTCCGGTAGTAGAAGAGGGCTAGACATTTAATAAAGAGTTGCCGGATGTTAAATACTTTTGCTTCCTGGAAGAGCAGATTACTGGAAAATCTGTAAATATGATCCCCCTCTTCGCGATTTTGGTTTTTCTTACTATAAAACGTGAACTAGCAAACAAATAAAATGTGGTACCAAACAAACGTTTCAAATTAAAAAAAAAAACTGTTCAGAATTCACGGATTTCTAAGGAGATAGTAGAATTTTGTCTTAAAATCAAATCTGGCCAAAAATCGCACAAATATAGTTCATAGTAGTTTTAAACGGGTGCCAGAACAGCACAAAACGTGCCTAAACGAATGATTATTTATTATTATTATTATTATTATTCTGTTTATTTTTTTAAAATCTCTCTATGAGTATGCAGAAATTGCAGATGGAGATTGGTTTTCAGTCGCTGCACATTCCAGATGCGCCTTATTAAACTGTTTCCTCTCGTTCTCCATAACGCTTCACCCTCGGCATCGTGCTTCAGTGTGAAGCAATACCATTACATTGCGATTTGATTCCAAAAACATTCAAAATAGCCAATTATTACACAAGGCCGTTTTGGTTACACCAACTTGATCAAGTATTATTGATGATCTTTGTCATCTGTATGCCCCAGAAACATGGCCCGAGAGGTCGGCTTTTAGGAAGTGGTTCATGATTTTCCAAAACTAAAACCAGGATCACAAAAATAGTTTATAGACCTGTTGGCCCACGTTTACATTTTTTATAGGCCAGCCGAACTGTCACGGTTTCACAGAACCAAAAAAATTAAAATAGGTACCTGAATAAATAATCTGCCATCAATAAAAATCTTAGGCGTCATTGGACTATGACTGTCCGATTTATTACCTACCTAATTTATTTTGGATTTTGTAACTTAATTACTTACGAACTTAGAAGCGAGACTTGAGGTACACCTGTTAGTAGGACGCATCTATTTATTCCCTCGAACGGTGTTAGGTATGCACCTACCTTTTGATTTGTCTGTATAACTATTATATTCATCACTGTATCGTAAATATTTATCAACACATGTTTTATGAAGATACACCTCTTACCAATTTATTCTGGTGTCATACAAATCTACTCTATACATCAAGCAGCTGTATAGTCGCAATAAATAAGAGGACCAGCAAAAGGCCGTTCATCCAACTCACCAGGATGTTTGATCAATTTTTCCATGTTCCTTATGTATGTGGGGTTCAGTAGTGAAAGCTAATTGAGATTCAATGAAGGGAAGTATTCGAGCTCACGTCGGGCTTTGCGTACCAAAAGTAAACAGGATGCGCAGTTGGAAACCGAAAAGTAGGCGGTGACGTGCGACTGTTTGAGAACTTTCCCACCATTTAGTATCTTTGAGCTATGCCCTAACCACATATCGCAACGCTCTGTGAATCGAAAAGAGTTAGTCAGCGTGTTCTGATATTCAATCCGATTTCCTAAATAGAAAAAATTATTCATCGCAAAAGCAAACGTGTCTCTGATTTCTTAAAATGTGGGTCTCGACAATATAATGCTACAGGTACTTCAGGCGAACCACTCGTAGATATCACTAGGTATGTTCCAGCCACCAGAACTGGTTTTAAAAAGTTTCAAAACCAGAACCCAAGTTTTTCTGAAGGGTGGGGATGAGTTTTAGAACTGTTTCAGTTCGAGAACTCATCGGCTGGAACACCTTGGAAACGCACTAAACAATTGCGATGATTAGGGCCGAAAAACAGCTGATTATCTACCACAGGGACTTAACTTGAAGGTTAGAGAGAAATTTTCAGAGAGAAATGAAGGTTGGAGAAAAAGTGTCAACACTTGATGTGATTGGAACACAGTTTTTGATCGCAGTGGGTTGTGCGCAGAACTCACTACAAACACGCGTCGGCTGGAACAAAGCTAATCGTGCGTAATACTGGTGGCGGTTACAGAACGAGGGAAATGAATTTAGATGTCATTGTCACGTCCACGGCACAATAATTGAGAAAGTGAACGACGAACCGTCGTATAAATGTCCCCACACCAAGAAGTTTTAGACCGAGTAAAAGTGTGACGGATTCAAGGCCATCACGGAGAAGAGATTGATGTAGCTGGAGAACGCCCCAGGAAGCTGTTCACCGGACCTTCGGACATCATGATGGATCTCCGGACCTCTTGTTATAACAACCTGTTACGTCTACGTGAGCTCCAGGGAAAAGGCGGGTGGGACAAAGAAGGAGGATTGGATAGAACTTTCTCAGCCCTCCTACAACGAAACCCACCTACTGGACGTAGTCAGGAACAAGGTCTTAGGTCATCCGGTTTTTGGTTTATTATTTTCAATTATGAACCATTGGAATCGAACAAGAAAAAAAATTCTAAACTCCCCGCAAAATTTGATGGTTTACGTTTCAAGGTATGTAGAATCCGAAAATGCAATAAAACAATTTCTGTCTGTCCGCCGTACGCCGTACTGGCCACTTTTCTTAGTTACCATGAAAAAAATTGATGAATTTCGGGTTATAGGTTCCGTTCGGGGTCTAGTTGGTCCTCGAAGCTCGACGTTACTGTCAGTCATCTCCAAGGGGTTCAAAATAGAGAACACCGTATCTCGAAAACTTTCGATTGAAGGGTATGGTTTTTTTAACGTTATTAAATTTGTCTTGAGCTAAACAATTTTTTGAGAACACCCGGAGCATTGTACGTCCAGCCGTTCGTGAGCACCAAAAAGCTTTGTCAACACGATCGTGAATCAAACGGTACAAATCCGACCCGGATATCATAACTACGGAGCATCTGATTATAATCAAGGATGGCTGTATGAAGTCGAGTTGTTTGTTCTGCGATATTTCATTTGATAAGTGATGGACTATTGGATTTTGTTGTTAGGTACCTACTTCTGAAACTTGAACAAACGTTGAAGTATTATTGATGGGTAAATTATTACACAATGGCAAATTATTACACGCCGGCAAATTATTACACAACGGTAAATTATTACACCACGGTAAATTATTACACAACGGCTCATCTACCCAGAAGGTGCTGGATTTTGTTGATAGGTACTTTTGCAACTCGAACAACCGTTGAAGTATTATTGATGGGCAAATTATTACACAGCGGTTCATTATTCTATCTCCGTAGAAGGGGAACCTATACAGGTAAATTATTACACAACGGTTTAGGTAGGTACCTAGTAACGAGTACGGGGTTAGGTACCTACTAACCTACGGAGGTCCGCGATCTACATAAAATGTGTAGAATAATACATATGTTATATAGAAGGGTTATCTATACGGAGACCTGTGATCTGTAACAGGAGGGTATTCTGTACAAAATAATAAACCGTTGTGCAGGGATTTGCAGCGTTTTTTAAAAGTAAATATGCTTTGGTAACTGGGGTGATCTCATCACGCAAGTCCTCACACGCAAAACACTCGTCAGAATGTAGGTACCTAGTAAATTATGTACTAACCACAGAACACAGAAAATATCTCTATTCTATTTATGAAACCATGATTAATGTTTTTAGTTGAGGGAAAGACTAAATTTGCACGAATATGGGTCCCGTCCTAGTCCTCTCCACCCGTTACCCACAATTTTTGACGATTTTCTGTTATTATACATATTATGGGAGAGGATGCCAAATTTAAGCACACCTTTTCTCAGCCCATAACTCTGGAACCCTCTAATTCAGAGCAGAAATTGCAAAACTTCCGCTTGTCGCCATGATCACTTAGTTAATGAACACTTTACCTATCTATAATGAATTTGTTGATTTGTAGGTACTGTTTGTATTTTTTCCTTAGGTACCGGTCCTCATTCCCTAACCTTAAAACAAAAACGGCTAAAAACTAAAAAATACCTTAAAAAAAAAAAAATAACTACTTAATAATAATTGTAAATTAATAAAAGGATTTGCAGTTGTTTATATCTGATTGTCTTTGGAGAAAAACGAAAGGCAATTGCAATGGGTCTGAAATGTTTACCTAGTTCATGATTATTTTGCCCTATTTTCGGCTCAGCCGAACAAGCCTGAACAAAAATTATTACCTACCGGCGATCGCTCAGAAGACTGGACATTTTTTCTGCCTTGGATGACACTATATTATTTAGAAGTTTGCAAACTGAGAAAATCGGGATTCACACGTTTAGTCAAGTCAAAAAATATAAACAATTAAGTTACCTGGGTATTCCTTCGGAGTGAAAATCGGTGTGACCTTCGGAACAGTCAGAGTACGTTCTGATTTTAAGCCTAAACAATTTTAAATTTAGATTGTTGCTGTTCTGAGTTATTCAGGGGTGGTACTCAGGGTACCTAATATGAAACTTCAACAAACAATTCCAGACCTCATAAATTTCTCCATTTTGTTGTGCACTGAAGAGCACCGAATTTCATTAACTGTCGCCCACCTCGTGTTGGTACCTTCTTCAAGTTGTCGATCTCATTAGAAGATGCTGACTTTTTAGCTAACGCTTATAACGTTTTTGACGAACGGTAGTTAATAGCATACCTATCTACCTATTCGGTTTGGAACATACCATATGCTTCTTAAAAATGATGAAGAAGTGTTGAACGAAAAGCATCTCGTCAAAGATGCCGCCGGAGAAAGTTAATTTTGGAAGTGTATCTTTGACACCGGAGGTCAACAATGATCACGCAGTTTGGAAAAAGCAAGAAGAGAGTGAAGTGTGGTATACCACAGAAAAAAGCATTAGATGGAGAAACGTAAGGTCAGTCACTACATCATGCGCAGTCATGCACTGGCTTAACACAGCAAAGTAATTCAGATTTGAAGGTGAAGATGAAAGTGCTAGTTTCTCCAGATTGATTCCTCAAGTGGTCGATTTAGGTCGTTTGGGAATCGTGAGAGACAGGTTCGAGTCTTGACTGACATATTTTTTGTTCTTCCATTATAATCTTCTTCCCTGGACTACAACCGTCCCAACAACTACAACAGTCCCTGGACGCTTGCAACCGAAATCTGGACTTCCTGTGACGTATTTCACACAAAACTAGGCAATTAATTATGATTAGACATAGACACAATTCTGCAGATGAACCGTATGAGTTCATGGGAGCCAAGAAATATTGGTAGGTACCTACCTTACCTACACAACCGTCTTAGGAACCTAAAACGAGTACTTAGGTATACATACCTATATAGCAGTTCCCACTTGTTTCGCTCGTTCATCTCAAGTAGAAGTATTGCCTATCTCTTGTATTATGTAAAGTTTCGCACCTGACGTAGAATGAAGTACAGCTCGCGATTTTCGGCAAATTACATTAAAAGTTTGCCTTCTACACTTCAGACTCCCTCTTTTCGGAATCAAACAGACGCTGGATTTCTTTGCTTGAATCGTCTGCCCGTTTATTGCTCTAAAAGTGATCAGAAAATTGGATTTTTGATCAGTGGGTCGGTATTGGCTGTAATAATACTGGTGGTGTGGGGAAGAAGTCTAGGCGGAGTGAGTGGGATATCGTTGAATATAAGTGAGACATCTGAGGTACCTATCTCACATAACCCACCAGCTGAAGCACCAACCATTTCCTATTCCCACTGACCCTCCTATATTGCTGTTTTAGATTGAAAAATGCACGGATATGCTTCATATCAACATTTCTTCATTTCATCTATTAATGTCAACACTGTTCGTCCCTAGGCATATTTAGTAATTGGACGAACTTGAATGTCCCCATTTTGAAAATTGCGACTACAATAACAATATTTTTCTACCATCCTTTGAAGTAAATTTTTGCTTGACATCTACTTAATATTTGTCTTGGGTGACTCCAGCAAGATGGGAGTGAATTAGACTCAACCAAACCACATAGGGGCAAAATATACAAGCTGCACAATGAAAACGGTTCTAAACTCAAAACGCTGCAAATTATCACACAACGGTTTATTATTTTCCTTTATAGATACCCCTTCTGCGCAGACCACTGAATCCGTATTATGGTTTGACCCTGGATTAGTACAGGGTCGTTTTTTGCGGTGGATATCTGCCTACCTACGTGCGCACACACGCACATACACGAAAAAAATGTCTCTCTAACGTTCGGCTATTACAGTTATATAAAACAACAACGAGTTACAATTAACAATTTATTATGATGTGTTTTCCTGATTATAAATAGGGGAGAGAGTGTTTTGAAAGCGTGACATTTTACGAAAAAATTGAGAACTTTCTAACGATTGATTGACGATTTTCGGGAGATGAAAACTAAGGGAGTTATATTCACCTACATACAGATTGGCTGTGTGAAAACCATTAGAAATCTGCGTCACACATTTTCTGTCGTGACCCAAAATTCGGCCTGACCCCGGGAGAAAAGTTAGGTGGGTATTCATGTTAAAAATAGAGGATGGGAACAACTCGAACACTCTCAAACCCCGTTCTGAGGGACTAGGATGGGTTTGGCAATTGCAAAGTCCTTGTAAGTAGAAGCGTCTATTCAATGGAATTTGGCTAGAAGTCCAGCGATGACTTTTCTGCTCTGCTAGGTTCATTTTCCTAGAGAGTGCAAAGCTAAGGTAACTGCCATCGATGTGCACTGAAACATAGATAAAGAGATTATTCGAACTTGAAATACCCTCAGGTGCAGTAGCATCATCAAGATGATATCGTCAAAAACAGACACATGCAGATGCGGCACGAATGTAATCAACAGATAGATCCAACACTGACATCGAATGTTCCAGAAATTGCAGTGAAATCCGAATCCCCTCTGTCGTGGTACCCCTCAGGTACTACAATCCTATGTAATATTAGATTTAACCAAATAAACGAGGAGAAGGACGAGCTGGGGTAGCGCCACGGAGAAAGTAGGAGAAGGGCCCCCTCCATCGAACGCCATCGCCCCTCAACGGTCATAACGGCCGTTGGTAGACGGGGGACGGGGTGAAAGGGGCCTTTATAAGCAGCTCGGCCAGCCTCTTCATTCGACTGACCGATCTCCGACTTAGACTTCTCTCTCGACCTCCTTACGCACTCTCTCTCTCTCTCACTCTCTCTCACCATCTCTCTCTCTCTCCTACCTCCTACCCCCTAGCACCTGCTGTGGTAGTAACCCTGGGGTACTCCCTTCTAGAATACTCGCTGTGGTGATTCTCCCTCTTTCTGGCGTCTGCTGTGGTGATAACCGCGGGATGCCTCCTTATCTCCTAGCACCTGCTGTGGCGATAACCGTGGGGCACCATTATCTCTAGCACCTGCTGTGGTGATAACCGCGGGGTGCTAGCCTCCTTCTTCCTGGCGCCTGCTGTGGTGATAACCGTGGGGCGCCCTTGCCGCTAGCACCTGCTGTGGTGATAACTGCGGGGTGCTAGTCTCCTCTCCCAACTAACGTCTGCTGTGGTGATAACTGCAGGGCGTTAGCAAAGGACTCCTACGGAGCAACTCCTTAACCTTCCCATACCAACCCTACCTCCAACCCATCGTAACCTACGCCAAGGCTTACGACACCCTCATTTGAACCTTCATCCAAAAATCTGTTCATTCACCTCACTACAGGGTGGTCCTCACCACTTTGAATCAAGTTTATGAAAACTTGCTGCTGATTTATTTTTGTCTGAATCTAACTGTTTTCCATACTGATTAGGTGCTGCTGCTGATTATGGGCTCGGTCGGTCTGATTCACAAGCTCAAAGTCCCCTACCACGAGGGCGGAGCTCAGAAAGACGTTCACGTCCACGTCCACGGCGGCGGCCATTCTTACGCCAGCCCGATCTACCACTCGGCAGAGAGTCCCTGGGACAGGAATGCCGCGCCAGGACCGCCCTGGGGACAGGCTGAGACACAGGCTGCTCCAGGACATCAGCCCTGGGGACCTCCTCATGGGAACCCGTCCAACTGGAGGTATCCGCACCAACTGGCTGTCGACCAGAAGTCGCCGTGGGATCAGTTCATTTCTTGAACGTGGAAATCAGAGCGGAAGATGTTAATAGAAATAATTTGATTTGAATGTACTTGAAAGTCAATTGAATCATCTTATTATCTTGGCACTGCGTGCCTCATGTTATGTGAGGTAAATACCCACTACTATCGTAGTTGTAAGTACCTACACAAACACATAAATATTAGTTTTTATTCGACAATATGCATCTACCTGCCTGTTTGCCGCCCTTCTTTGAAAATATCCTCAAACATAATATAGCTGCCATCATAAACAAAAACTTCCCTTGGTTCGATTTTCTGTTTTAAATAAAAATGGGATTTTGTTGATTATCTCAGCATTCACAATGTTCACTCCACACCAGCCCAAATCTCAAATCTATTAGATATTATCCATACCGCTTGTCTAAATTTCATTTCAGGCCATCTAGCTCGAAAGATGTTTCTCATTCAGATTTACCCACCTTAGACAAGTGAAATAATGGATTTGTGATATTTCAGCTTAGGACGGCAAATGACGTGGGCGCTGTTTTGATGTCCTATAGAGTTCAGTTCTGAATTAGTCTTGTATGGACAGCACCCACCAAACGAAAAACGAAACCGAATTATTCTAGTTGACAACAAATAAGTTATTTTTTTAATAGTTTTCTACCACTTGTAAATAAATAGATGCCTTAGCCCATAAATACGAACTTCTGATAAGTAAATAATGATAATTATTTAATGATTATGATGATAGGTTTGAGACATTCAAACTATGGACATGACATGATTATACGTTCATGCATTGTAAGCTATACCTACGACCAAGTTACCAATTTCGGCCATTTATTTGCAACAAAATAGGTCACCGGGCAAAAGGGAATTTTACGAAATAGTAAAGAAGTCTTTGTCTTCATAATGCTCGTAATTATAGCAAATCAAGAAACATGTCCGATTCAATCGTAGTACCTAATCAAGAATCTAGGTACTTGGTACAGGTCGATCTAAGTACTTGAAAGAGGTAGGTACACCGATTTCATCCATTCAACTATTACTGATTAACAATGTCAAACTCTTGTTGAAATGTTGATTCGCTAATTACCAAAGACTCTTCGCCCAGTCCACATTTTGATTGGGAATTATATTTATTTAACATTTCAGTACTGTACTGTAACAGTACAGGCAGTTAGGAGATGGTTTTGTTACTCATGTCTAGGTGCTCGAAAATTACCACAGAAGCTATTTTTTCATTTCTTTCATTACTTCCTAATTCATCAAGTATGCAGGCTAGACACGATAAATCCACAATTTTACGGCTAAGTTGACGTTGTGACGTTCCGCATATGTACAGTAAACGAAGCGGTAGGATTGGTGTAATGTGAGAAACAGAAGAAGTGGATTTCTTGTGGAGAGAAACAACGGAATTAGACCCCTCCTCACCCTAACGGTTTCTGCGTGGACGAGAATTAGCGGCATTTCCCCTGAATGGTTCTCGCAGTTGGTTCTCCTCAAGTGGCATTTTCTGGTAATCTGCCAATAACCTCAACTCCCCCACTCAAAACTGCACTGACTGAAGTAGGGACGAACAAACCCACACTACTATCCTCATGACTAGCGGGAGTCAGACCCGCCGATCGAGCGGTAATGCGTTACCAATACCTGTGGTTACCCCCTCATGTTTTCCCTGCTGTGCACACTAATTTTCATCGTAAAGATTCAGGTGGAAATTGCTCTTGGCTGTAAAACGTCGAAGTTGAGACAGTTGGAAGTTTTGCTAAAAGTAACAAGTTGAGGTTCTTGAGGGCTGGTCAATAATGTACAACTGCTCTCTCTAGGCCGATGTTTCGACGAATTTATTTCGTCTTTTTCAAAGCTGTTTGTACAGAAGAAAGTACAATATAGACTTATGAATACGGAAGGTACACTATAGATCTAACGTAATAGTAACATAACATGAAATGAAATTTCATGCCTGTCAAGTTTGCTGCATACGAACTAAATCACTCGCGAAGAAATCGTGGAAACCCATTTCAAAGAAACAGAGTTATTGAAAAGTTATCTATTTCCACTAGTGCACAGAAAAAACGCGAAAAATACACTGCTATACCGGTTTCGGTGACCAAAACATCGTCAGTAACAAACAATAACTTATTGTTATTGTCCATACTGCAACCTTCCATATTCATAAGTCCATATTGTACCTTCTAATGTACACACTGCCTTGAAAAAGACGAATAAATTCGTCGAAACGTCGGCCTAGAGAGGGCTGTTGTACATTATTGAACCACCCCCAAGAACCTCAACCTGTTTTATAAAATCAAAAAGTGGTCGGGAAAAACTCGAAGCTAAAAACAATCAATACTGAAGTTCCTCATTTCCTCATAGTTTCTGACATATTTGATGAGAGTCTCCTTTACAAGAAATAAATTCTTTTTCCAACAGTGGTGTCAGTTTATCATTAAATATTTCATCAGCCACACTACGCAAAAATTTTAAAATGAGTCGTGCCTAATGCACAAAATAAGATCTTGAAAGCTAAAAAAAAGTTCAGTCGTGAGCATTAACGTATGAGCAATTTTTCAAAGTACCTTCCTGTGTTAGCGCAACTGATGCATGGTGATTTTTAGGATTATTAACCGGACCCATGAAAGTTTTTCTAGATCCTTGTAAATCGAATTGTGTGATAGCTGTTGGATGTGTTTATGAGGAGGTTACAGTTTCCCAGTGGGACGGGTTGCTGAATATCTCACGCGATAAAAATGTATCATGAAATGTATAATAATGCTACGCACCGGTAATCTATAGCTAATCAAAGTTACCTGGTTGTTCTGGTGACCATTTCCATCACCGAAGCCGCACAATACCTACACTAACGTTACGTTTTTCAAGCTCTATCCAACGCATGGGCAATCTTGCTATTACATACCTACGCATATTCTACGCGTACATTTTTGTGATCATCCACATCGTCGCTAACCATCAAGCTGATGATGCTATTCTTTGGATGCTGGGATTCCCTCGCTACATCGGAAAGCCAGTGAAAGTCTTTTAGTCACCGGAGGACCTGCGAGCCACAGCCTTTTTTGCTCCTTCCGAAGCTTTCGCGCATTTCCCCTCCCTGAACCTGTAACATTCTTCCCTATTATTTTTCCATTACTCAGATTCCTGGAACAAGATCTTTTCCTGGTTCCCGCTTCTTTTTTCACGGTACATTGTCGTGGTAGCCGCCCTGAATCGAGAACTGAAACTTTCTTTGTTCTCAATATAGCCCGTGTTGATATTTGGTGAAAAGTGGCCATCTTTGAATATGTAGCTATCTACTTACAAGGCTAAAGGTAGTTTATATTCGAAATAGCATTGCCAAATGAGGATCAGGATCTTCACGTATTTCTGTAGTTCTGCAGCTATAATTTATTAATGCCAACTTATTATTGTAAACATGCACAGTTGTTTTAGCAAACATGAAATACATAACACTCTTGCAACTTTGATACCCACTATTCGCACTGGGGCGGCTCTCTCCACGGGGAATGTTGCTTTGTTTTCAAACTACCTACTATTATCCCCTAAAATCATCTTCAATATGCTGTACACTGTTCGCATCTCACCTTACATCGAGTATTACGTTAATTATCCCATGCAATCAATTCACCAGCGTTGGCCCAGGTTGGACACCATTGTACCGACATTGCTGAAAATCAATGGCATGAGTATTGGTAGTGAAGTAGGTACCTAACAAGGTAATAATCGTAAATTTATTTCGAAATTATTGGTTAGAATAATTACGTTGTAAAATACCTATGATGGCTTCCGTGGGATAGCAACGAAGTATTGATTAAACTACCATAATATAGAATATTAAATATAGAATATTCAAATTTTGAATTACTTATAATAGGTAACGTAAGTAACACTCAATGGGAGGAGAGCCGCGAACGGTGAGTTGGTGTACACAGCAGACGGAGATATTTTTCAGGAGATGGTAGCAGATAGTTCGTGTGGATGGTGGATGGTTCCCTAATATGCCGTAATGCGATTTGGACTGAAAAAACCTGCCATGAGTAATTTAAACCTTGTAAAGCTGTTAGCTTCGGTTCTGTCCAACCGATTTTGATGGCGGTTTCGGCAGGATCATGAAAATAGGTCTCAGATAGTTTCCTGTTAATGTCATAGTAGTCGGACCAATAGTTAATGTCCACGCTTGCGCTAACATGAAATTCTCGTAACATTGACATTCTTAAATTTATCTCTTCCACCTATTTTGAAATTTAAATTCATTTTAATTAAAATTTTAAAATTCAGGAGAGCTCATCACTCTTGATAGCAAAACACTACAGGATAAAAATAGAATAGTCTATTTCCACGTAAACTAACAAACTGTAGACCGGTTTCTATTGTGTACTGATGATGGCTTAACAACCGAAACCGGTCTACAGTATGTTAGTTTACATGGAAATAGACTATTCTATTTTTATCCTGTAGTTTTTTGCTATGGATTTCCACTACTCCGCCGCAAGTGATTTAAGTTTAAGTTTAAGTTATACCTACTCTTGATTTTAATTCTCGAACAGTTTGGATCCTACGTACTTTGTTATTTGATATTTTTCTTTTGCTAATTTCACAGGATACTTGGTGGCATACTTAAGTTTTTTCTATCAAGAGCGTTTTTGGTTGTTCAATTAAGAAGTGATCAAATACATTAGAGAGGTGGAACACTACCTAACTACCTTGAAAAACGACGATAAGTTGTTATCAAATGAAGATGCCTAAGTAGGTATTTACCATAAGAGGCGGTTAGATATATTTATTCGTATCTGAACAAATTTGGTTGTTGAACCTAACGCACTTACCAAAAACTATATTCATAATGTCCCAATATCAACAATTTATTGGCTACAAATACATTAGGCACACGGATTTGATGATAATACTATCATTAATTAGGAACTTATTGTTTCTTCAAGTACAAAATTACTTAATATTTATTCAATATTCTCTGAAAGCTCCATTTCTTTATTTGCATTTTTCCGAACAATTATTAGTTGACATGTTAATTTGTTTTCATTATTAACTGTCTGTGACCTGTAAGTACCAGTTCATTTCTTTTCCTGTTAAGACTAACTAGTAATTTATATATGTAGGGCCTTATTTATTTCTACTTATTCGTTATCGCCAAGCCAAGTTTGGTACCTTCATAACACCTCAATGACGATGTAAATATGTACATACCCTTGTAAATCATGATTTTTATTTTTATTTAATTTACCAACTATATAATTTATTTTATGTGATAGAAAGATTTATTTGATTATTGTAATTATTTTTCGGTATTTAAAGGTGCACATGCAATGTTTCTGTGCGATCGTGACAAATAAAGGTTTATTTATTGTACGGTCTATAGATTTCATTCTCAACATATCAACATTATTATTATATCCTCAACATATCAAAAGGGTGTTGAAGCGTACCTACCTGAATGTGAGGAGAGGGAGGAAATGTTAATTATGATGAGGAGAAAAATGTAACCATCTTTACCCGAAATAGTTTTTATACGTTTGCAGATGAAACGAAATATTTCCTTCCTACTGAAAATGTTCTAGATTTCAAGTCAAACTGGCTTCCACATTGAAATTTGTTCGACTGACAGCAGTAAATAGGCATTAGTGCCAAGAAAAATGTGAAAAATATTATGTTAGGATGATAAGACTTTCAGGAGGAAGATATAGACCAAAAGAAGGTGAAAAAGATATAAAAATTAGTTTATTTTTTTCAAAAATAGAACATTTATTGTTAAAAACCCTTTTTTGCATTCTGAAGATTATTCGAAGGAATACATCCCCAACAAAATTTATATACATACATACACTAACAGAAAAATAAGGAAAAACGTCTAAATTACCTAATATTTACAGGGAATTATGTCTTAGAGAACTATACATTATACATGCAAGGAGAAATTCATCTTCATTCTTTTGAAATTCGTCAGTTGAATCTCTGTGCGATATGAAAACTTCGATAGTAGGTAAGTTCGATTCATGTTTAGAGTTTGTTGTCGGTGTTAACGAACGGTGGGTCCGTGACGTAGGTCAGCTCATTCAGATAGTACCTGCAAATTCCAATGATGATATAATTATAACCATTTCATAATGATTAGGTACTTTTACATAAAGGGAAATAAATAGCAGATCCAACTGCGGATGATAGCAATAATGATTAAGAAAAAGGCTGCAAATTATTACACAACGGTTTAATACATATATAACCCTGTTGTCGCCCTCTGCGTAGGTCACCGAATTCCTGATCAATTTAACAACGTAAATAAACATAGGCCTTCTACTGAAAGTTTTCAGGCTACAGCATTCTGAAAATTTCAACCCCTATTTTCCACCTATTAGAGATGACCGACAGTAACGCCGAGTTTCGCATACCAGCCAGACCAAATCAGACCTGCAAACCAAATTTTGGTGCATGGTAACTGAGGGAAGTGCGAAGTACGGCGTATGGATGGAAGTGTCAGTTCACAGGAACCAAATAGTCAA
The DNA here is from genome assembly GCA_954871275.1 of Leptopterna dolabrata. NCBI lineage: Eukaryota > Metazoa > Arthropoda > Insecta > Hemiptera > Miridae > Leptopterna > Leptopterna dolabrata. Next base: position 9,610,173 of record OX940983.1, on the reverse strand, counting down.
TTTATTATATAGATTTTATTATTTTTGGAACATTTCCAAAATAATTTGTAGGTTTAAATGTTTGAGGGTATTACAGGTCAGGGCTGCTTACAGGAGTTCCTAGATTAAGCTAAACGTCACAACGTTTTGGTGAGAATCTGTGATAAGAGATGGCAGCACCGTCGGGGCCAACTTTTGTGTACTTCTCATTTGAGAACGGAGCGTGATATTTCAGTTCGAAAAACGGATTTCTCATTAATATTCACGTAGAATTCCGGGTAATTGGTTCAAAAAGTGAGCAATTTTTTTTGCTCACTGTTCCAAAAAATATTTGTTCAAATTTTAAACATTTTCAAAAAGTGGCTCAATAGGCACTTGCGTTGAACTCTAGAGAATATGAATCCGTTTTCAGAATTTTTCTAAATTGACTGTAGCCGTGTAAACTCGTTCGAGTGTAACAAAAAGGTACAGGGTCATTTTTCCGTAATGTTCAAACTTCCAACATAGTTGACGTTTTCGGAACGGTGGACAAAACTTTACCCACTTCCTGCGTCAATTTACTTATAGATCCTATTCATTCAGAGTCAGGACAGGGAAGTAGAAAAATGGGAATGCCTGAGGTGGCCAAGAGCTCCCGATCTTGACCCTTGTACCCAAAATCCTGGAAACGAGAATCCGACGGCTACAGTCAATTTAGAAAAATTCTGAAAACGGATTTGTATTCTCTAGAGCCCAATGCAAGTGCCTAATAAGCCACTTTTTGAAAATGTTCAAAATTTTAACGAATATTTTTTGAAACAGTGGGCAAAAAAATTTTGTACACTTTTAAAACCAATTAACCAGAATTCTACGTGAATATTGATGAGAAATCCGTTTTCCGAATTGAAATATCTCGCTCCGTTCTCAAATGAGAAGTAGAATAAAATTTATTCATTTTGGTGCTGCCACGTGGTGGCGGATTTTGCAACTAAACTTGTTGCATTTAGCCTTAATATGTTATCACAAGCGCAGCAGTGACAGTCATTTTTCTGGGCAGCGTGAAAAAAATACTGGAAACACCGATATTTACCTCCTCTGGTTTAGCGACAGTCGTCAGGAATTTGGTCCACAGATAAATTTCAGTTTTTTAGCAGCATTGTTTTGGAAACAATAATTAGGCAGACGACGGAGTAGGTAAATCTTGATCTCTAGGTAAATACTTACTAGGTACCACTGTCAAGGATCGAACTCAGCTATGTACCTATCTCGCCAAACTGAGGTAACTGGCTTTGGATTTCGAATAACTTTCCATAGATTGATGTAATGTTGAATCATAGGGTACTGAGTAGACTGACGGAATAAGAGCTTGACATAATTAGTGAGGGTTTTAAGTTCAAGTAGGTACCTAAGTGCCTAAAATGTTTAGCAAGTTTACCTACCAAAAACAGCTTATTCAGTTATTGAAATTTGCTTTGTCATGTTTGACTTTGTAGTTCATGGATCTCATCTGGCTTTTTCTTTGAAAAGTCAAACTGCGTGCCATGGAAAGAATCACTATATCGACACCTGAGAGGAAGAAGGGCCTATCTGATTTTTCCCACCCATTTCTAGACTTCGGACCGCTGTTATTAAATCCCTTTTTGAGTTTTCCACTTGTTTTTTCATAATCACTTGTAAAAATTTATAGGCTACAAGAATCTACAAGATTTTCTCAGTTTGGATTACCCCAAAAATTAATAAAAATAAAAATATGAAAGAAGGTCCACATTGGCCCTTTGAGACGGAAATCTTGGGAGAATCTCTGAGAGGAAGATAGGCCAATCTGCTTCGTTCGGCGAGATTGGCCCTTTTTGCTCCCGTGCTTCCAAGCACTGACGGAAGTAAAAGGGCCAATCTATACAAATTTCATGCTATTCAAGGGTTTCCAAATTGTTATATTTTTCAAATAGGTGGTAATAACTAAGTTAAATCAATATAAATTACTCTTAAAATTTGACTGAAACATTAGGCATAATTTGAATGCTGGTGGTGAATAAAGAACGCGTTATGTCGTCTAAAAGGGTGTGATATCTAATTCCAAGATTTTTTGAATTTAACACTATAATTGCGATACTTCTAATTCTCAAGTTTGTCCTAATTTAAAATGTCAACGTATTTTGATGAACACTTGTAAAATTCCAATTGTTGTGAAAATTCGAAATAGTGAATTTGAAGGATTATCAAGCCGATCGAATCAAACATGAAAAGACTGACAGAAAAATAGTAGGCTCTATATCACAAACGAGAAGAGTAAGCGAGTAAAACACTTCAAAGTTCACTTAAAACCTTAAAGTTCCGTGAAAATCACCATGGTGATATCAAATCTCCATTTGCCAACCTTAGAAAACGACTATTAGCATTATAATCACAACATTGCATGCAAATTATACTGTTTCAACAGAACAACTTTGAAGATTGGCCCTTTTTCGCTTTCTGTCCTTGAACCGGAAAAATAGATTGGCCCTTTGGAAAAAAATCAGATTGGCCTTTCCTTCCTCTCAGGTGTCGATATGTACCTAGTACCTATACCTACGAATTTGTGATTGAATTAAATTTGGAATAATTACCAGTCTTGGGCCTCGTTGCAATTGACGTTATAGTCCCAGTCGCAGATCCTGAACTGTTGGTTGAAGGAGGTATCGTTGGCGCAGATGTAGGGGATGCGCCGGCCGTCCTCGTCGCACATGTGGAAGATCTGGCAGTGGTGCTCCGTGTCAGCGTAGAAACCGACAGCTCGATCGGCGCAGTCGAAATTGAAAGTCAGATTCGATATTTCCTCCCATCGCTTAACCTATAGTTACAAATATTCACTGTAGTGCCAATAAGAGAGTTAGCGTTCTACAGGGCAGCCCGGAATTGCATGCAATTTGAGGTACCTGGGTATTACAAGAATTTAAACGCTGATCACGAGAACCACTCGTCTTGTTAAATGTCCAAACTCTTCTCGCTTCTGACCATTCAGAGACAGTACTTTCAATGGGTACCCTAGCCCCCCAGATGGGTGCCCTAACGAAAAACACCGGAGTATTGTTTGAATGAAAAAATAATTGGTTATTAAGTAGTAGGTGGTACCAACCAAACTTAATGCTTCTGCAATCACAAGTTTACAACAATGAAGGGCTCAATAAGGATTATATATATACCTAGACTCTAGGCAATCTACGTAGACTATAGGTACAGTATTTACCTAGACTCAAGGTAAATTCAATCATCGAAGTATATAACATTTATACCCCTACAATGCACCAGGAGTTTGTGTTAAAACGGGCAACAAATTTTTCTTTCATCCAGAAAGGTGGAGCTCATGGATCAATTGAATCTGCAAATGCTCAAACAGGACCTACCACTAAAGCCCGCTCCACTCCAAACAATCTTATATTTAAGCACATAGCTCATATACACATAATAATAAGTGCACTATGACCCCCTCAAAATTTTCTGGTGTTTTCATTACGTCTACATTTGAAATACTTGAATGGTACGTTCCTCCTTTGGTTTCCCATCATTATTGCCGTCCTATTATTTGTCCTTGGTTGTAACATTTTCCGAAATATAAAAAAATAATTAAACCCTTGAATGCCATCACTAGACCGATTCGCAACCAAACAACGTCGTTATAAATATGAAAATTTGCTATCCATGTAACTACATATAACTAATATCTAATAGCCTATAATGGTTAATTTGTTATGCCCCACTACAGAAATAGGTATAGTCGTGGTTGTTAGCCACCTCCAAGGGTGATGCTCTCTCTACATGGACCTCGGTTTATGAAATTAGGCACCTACCTACCTATACAGTACTGTGTTCAGATTCATTTACCAACAAATTCCTACTATCTCACTGAATATGTATCTCAACAATTACTCGTAGTAAAGCTGAAAATAGCAATGAACCTTCCTTAAAACTGAACTTTTGAATTTGTTAGGTAGATACCATTCAAATTCATTCACTACGAGTTTCCTGCCGGCTCAAAAAAAAAAAAAAATACGTAGGTATTAAAGCTTTGTTACGATCTGTTAATACTCGTAGTATTTATGGTGATAGACCCAGCTAGTATTTGCACAAATAATAATGCAGTAATACTTGCTGATCAACAAACAAACAAAATAATAGAATTTGCTCTTCAGCTATTCCGTTTAGGCGTACCCTTGTTAATAATTTTTTACTGTCTCTTAAGAAATCATGATGAAAACAACAAAGGTTTAAAAAATGTTAACGCAACGGTTACTGAGCATTTACATAGATAAGTGGTACCTACGCATCAAGAAGGTAAGCTACCTATTTACGTAGGTTACATTTGAAGCTAAAAAAAAAGCCAAGGAACAAAATATCGAACGATTCGCGATCATGTTACAATCAGATGAATTTTTATTGTTTTCAAAAGGCGATTTCTCATCCAGAGAATCGACAACAAAATGTTCTTGTGAAAAGGATCAGAATAGATAGGTAGGTACCTACTAAGAACATGAATCGGCAACAACATTGTTGGGTTCGTTATTCTTGTACATAACGCTATTTGAAGTTTTGTGATTACTAATACGGTGCATTCGGAAGTTTATTCCTGATCGGAAAACGCATTGGGAATAGAAGCTCACTTGTTTATCTCAGAGTTTGCTTCTTAAAACCGACCAAGAAAAATTAAAGCTATCGCTTACGAGTAAATCACATCATTTTTGTTCGGAGCATCTTAAATAACTACTCGCAGGCCTACCGATTTATAAAAGAATAGATTGGTCAAAACTAAAAGCCCAAAAAACGATTTAGTAGACTTCATTTACTACTATTTGGCCCGGTTGATTTAACTTTTAATTTGAGCAGATATGAAGTAGGTATATTAGTTTCAGAAAATCAGGTCAGTGCATCTACACAGAAAAAAAATATTTGAATCTTATTATGGATCTTATTTGGATCTGATTAAACTTACTCGATGATGAGCTGTGGGTTTCGAACAAACGTATCCAATAGCTGAAAATAAATTAAAATGGTGATTAAAATAATCTGAATATTAAAATTTTGCCAATATTAAAACAGTGACTGTTTGTTGAGTTAATAAATAATAAGCGATTATCGGTGAGATGGCAGCGTGGTAGCAATTGTGGGGAACTCACAAAAATCTGTTACAGTACATAGGTATCCAATTCATATCATTATGCATAGCTATAACAATATACCTCTAAGTACCAATTTTTAAAAAGCACACAAAAGCAGAGAAAAAACAAAATTTTCAAGTTTGCGTCAATTTTCAATTGCCAAGAAGGGAAATCTACTATATAAGCCCAGTTTGAACTCAATCTAGGCGAATCGAGCAGCAAGACTAAGAGGGCACGTTTTCAAAGCAGCGTATCCACTTGAAGATGAGTGAAATGAGAAGAATAGGGCAAACTTATTGTAAGGGAAAGATTAGGCCATAATGCAACAACGGTTGCAAGGTGAGGTCTAGTTATACTGGGATAATAATTATTATCTAAATAATTAGTTTTAGCGATTTAAAACATTTAAATACACTATTACAACAGGTCTAAAATTTTAGTAGGTACAACACGAATTTTTGAAAATCTTCTGGTTTCATTAATTCTGAATCAGTCCCTGGATTTTAACAATGTTCACATGTATGTGCATATATATAAATATTTAAAAAAAATATATATATATATATATAATGGAATTTATGTTTGTACTGAACTTGGCAACGAGATAAAATTTCGAAATTTCGTCATAATGTTCGAATTGGGTAAGTAGGTATCAAACGAAAGGATGAGTTCCATGATGGGCAATGTTCGAAATAGAAAGTGGATCAAATTTGATTTTTTTCGCGTCAAAAATCACTACAAATTGATATGGTCACCATTAAATGCTATAAAATGCTTTTAAACAATATGCTTAAATTATGCTTTTGAACAATACTTGGGGAGTAGGAGCAAGTGCCAATCAACTTTCATTGAAGTGATATCTATCTGATGGAGATGAATATCAGTAAAGAGACCAGGACTTACCTATCGACGCAGCAGCCAAAGTCAGCACTCTAATCAGCATATTTGTTCAGTTCTGAAATACAGAAATGTTTTTTCATTAGGCATCTACCTACTAAAAGATTATAGGAAGAGAGATACAGATTATCAAGTACAAAATATAATAATCGGCAAGAAATGAATAGGTAGGAAAATACCTATTTGCTAATCAACATAAAAAGTACCTACTACATAACTAGGTGGCCCTAATACCTACATTTAATAAGTACCCTCACCTCCCAGCAATCCTTGCGTGACTTCAGACAACAAAGAGAAGAAGAAGAATAAGCAGGTGTAGGTACCATAATATTATATCAAAGTATTTCGCCTTCCTACCTATACTTGTTTGTAATAGAATCAATAAATAAGCATCATATTTATAAATTGTTATCACTAACTTGCTTGCTAGCTGGATATGTAGGTACCTTGGTACCATTGATTCTTTTGTTGTATTTACTTACGTATTTTGTAGTATCTTCACATTATATTGATTTACCTGCATCCAAAAAATGGAATAGGTATTGAATTTCTGGAAAATTTAATAATAGTAATCCAGCCTCACACAAGTAGGCACCATTATAATAGAGATTTGTGCCATGATTTATTCGAGGTAATGAAATCTGGATAAATTTAGTTAAGTTTGTTGACAAAATTAGTGCATTTATTGAAATTACGTATTGTACCTAGATTTGTGGCTAACGAATATGATGATTAATATTTGCATTAGACTACATCATGTTCCTTCATCCTTGCATTGCGCAAAAGTGTTCTTTGCACGTACTTGTCCCTCAACTTAGTGTCCTTAATGTTCATGTCTGTTACGTACTTTAATAACTCAATGACTAAAAATCACGGAGCAAGAGGGCATTAGTTTGCATCGATGAATGGATGGATCAACGCAATCACTTGTGTGGGCGATAGAAACTGTTAAAAACCAAATATTTACCCGGCGCTAATTTACTTAAGGTACTGAAGAAGTCATATTTGACCATCGTACTGATAGAATCTCTAAGATGAGTGCAACGTAAAAACGTTAGTCTTAGCCCATTAGGAGGCTTACGCAAATGTCAAGGAATTTCTCCGAAGCCATATAAAGAACCTCTCCGGCGGGTGCTTTACTATGGATGGCGATAATTATTAGCCAACACGATTCGGATAAAGGCGGGGGAGTATTTCTTCAGAAACAAGTCCCCTTTGAAAATGAAGAGGATGCCTTTTGAAAAAAAATTCAGTTGAGCAATTTCGAAGCCACATAAGATGGAAGAGGATAGCGACCTATAGGCGTATAGATACGAGTGTCTGGTAAGATAGGCTCCTTCGCATAATACCAATTACGTAATTTATACGAGGGCTCTCTACACATTGCCTTTTGGGTCATCTTGCTCAATCCGAATGAGAATAGACTGGATGACATCTTCCGGAATGTGTCGCGGCGGCAAAGGAAAATTTCCGTCGCGAAAAAGCCCGTATTTGGGTCTTATGCCATTAGAAGGAGGTGTTGGGAAACTTGGACCATGATTTCTCTAATTATTATCATTCCAGCAGGATAATCCACATTGCGGTATGTAGCTAGCGGTAAAAGAAAACATGGGTTTATTATTCTATTGGACATACCTACAGAAATGATGGCTGTTCATTTATTGTTTCTTTCATGTGAAATAATTGAAATAGATATTTCTGATGGTTTCCACCAATTTTGGCCCACAAAACACAAATTAGGTAGGTACGCTCCTTTTCCTTTTGGTTTATTATTCTGTGAATAATACACCTATGTAATCGCTCAGCAAAAAATTTTTATAACACCCCCTCAAACTTTTTTCTTTTCCGTTTCAAGGTGTGTAGATTCAAAAAATGCAATGTCCGTCCGCCGTCCGCCGTACGCCGTACGCCGTCCGCCGTATCACGTGTACAGGCTTCATTTTCGATCTAAAAAAGTCGTTCTTTCGCACACATGCTCCATTTGGGCCCTAGTTGTGTCCCGAAACTTTTCAGCCCGATCGGAATATACCCAGGGGTGTTATGAGTGAAAATGTGTGTGAAAATAGGTACTTTTTGCGTTTTTGCAACATTTTGGTAACATGAGCTTTTGAGGTATCGTTTTCCATGTTTTTGGGGACGAGAAGATCGAATATGAAGTCGATTTTGGCCAAGGAGTGGAAAATTGAGGTTGTACCAGATGTTCAGCTCCCAAAATTGATTTTTTATGAGTCAAATACCTGCGAAATCACCATCAATTTGTAGAATAACACTAGAAAAAGTGTCAACACGTGGATCAAGACGATTAAATGATGGCACTACCAATGATCAAAGATAATTTGAAAAAAAAAAAAAGATCGTACCTACCTAATTTGTGTTTTGGGGGCCAAAATTGGTGGAAACCATCAGAAATAGCTATTTCAATTATTTCACATGAAACAAACAATAAATGTACAGCCAACATTTCTGTAGAATAATAAACCCCATGTGACAAGGACTTTGCAGCGTTTTTTTTTTTCAAATTATCTTTGATCATTGATAGTGCCATTTAATCGTCTTGATCCACGTGTCGACACTTTTGGTTTATTATTCTGTGAATAATACACCTATGTATTCGCTCAGCAAAAAATTTTTATAACACCCCCTCAAAATTTTTTCTTTTCCGTTTCAAGGTGAGTAGATTCCAAAAACGCTGCAAAGTCCTTGTCACATGGGTTTATTATTCTATTGGAGTTCTAGAGATTTTTGTTGGCTGTTAAATGTATTGTTTCTTTCATGTGGAATGATTGAAATAGCTATTTCTGATGATTTCCACCAATTTTGGCCCCCAAAACATGAAATAGGTACGCTTTTTTTTTTTTTTTTAAGATCATCTTTGATCATTGGTAGTGGCATTTAATGGTCTTAATTCACCTGTTTACACTTTTTCAAATGTTATTGTACACATTGATGGTGATTTCAGACAGTTTTCCAGGTTTTTGACTCATAAAAAACCAATTTTGGGAGCTGAACCTTTGGTAAAACCTCAATTTCCGCGTCTTTGGTCAAAATCGACTTCATATTCGGTCTTCTCGTCCTCAAAAACATGGAAAAAGATACCTCAAAAGCTCATGTTACTAACATGTTGTTAAAACGCAAAAAGTACCTATTTTTATACACATTTTCACTCATAACACCCCTGGGTATGTTCCGATCGGGCTGAAAAGTTTCGGGACACAACTAGGGCCCAAATGGAGCATGTGTGCGAAAGAACGACTTTTTTAGACCGAAAATGAAGCCTGTACACGTGATACGGCGTACGGCGTACGGCGGACGGCGGACGGACATTGCATTTTGGTTTATTATTCTGTGAATAATACACCTATGTATTCGCTCAGCAAAAAATTTTTATAACACCCCCTCAAACTTTTTTCTTTTACGTTTCAAGGTGCGTAGATTCCAAAAATGCAATGTCCGTCCGCCGTACGCCGTCCGCCGTCCGCCGTACGCCGTCCGCCGTATCACGTGTACAGGCTTCATTTTCGGTCTAAAAAAATCGTTCATTCGCACACATGCTCCATTTGGGCCCTAGTTGTGTCCCGAAACTTTTCAGCCCAATCGGAATATACCCAGGGGTGTTATGAGTGGAAATGTGTGTAAAAATAGGTACTTTTTACGTTTTAGCAACATATTGGTAACATGAGCTTCTGAGATATCGTTTTCTATGTTTTTGGGGACGAGAAGACCGAATATGAAGTCGATTTTGACCAAAGAGTGGAAAATTGAGTTCTACCAAATGTTCAGCTCCCAGAATTGATTTTTTATGAGTGAAAAACCTGGGAAATCGTCTGAAATCACCATCAGTTTGTATAATAACACTGGAAAAAGTGTCAAGACGTGGTTCAGGACGATTAAATGGCACTACCAATGATCAAAGATAGTTTAAAAAAAAAAGAAAAAAAGAGCGTATACCTAATTTGTGTTTTGGGGGCCAAAATTAATGGAAACCATCAGCATGAAAGAAACAATTAATGAACAGCCAACCTTTCTGTAGGTATGTCTAATAGAATAATAAACCCATGTGACAAGGACTTTGCAGCGTTTTTTTTAATCTACGCACCTTGAAACGGAAAAGAAAAAATTTTGAGGGGGTGTTATAAAAATTTTTTGCTGAGCGAATACATAGGTGTATTATTCACAGAATAATAAACCAAAATGCAATGTCCGTCCGCCGTACGCCGTATCACGTGTACAGGCTTCATTTTCGGTCTAAAAAAATCGTTCTTTCGCACACATGCTCCATTTGGGCCCTAGTTGTGTCCCGAAACTTTTCAGCCCGATCGGAATATATCCAGCGGAGTTATGAGTGAAAATGTGTATAAAAATAGGTACTTTTAGTGTATAAAAATAGGTGTTTTAGTAACATAGTAGTAAAATGAGATTTTGAGGTATCGTATTCCATGTTTTTGGGGACGAGAAGACCGAATATTAAATCGATTTTGACCAAGGAGTGGAAAATTGAGGTTGTACCAGATGTTCAGCTCCCAAAATTGATTTTTCGTGAGTCAAAAACCTGGAAAATCGACTGAAATCACAAGCAGTATGTATAATAACACTAGAAAAAGTGTCAACACGTGGATCAAGACGATTAAATGGCACTATCAATGATCAAAGATAGTTAAAAAAAAAAAAAGCGTACCTAATTTGTGTTTTAGGGGTCAAAATTAATGGAAACCATCAGAAATAGCTATTTCGATTATTACGCATAAAAGAAACAATAAATGAACAGCCAGCATTTCTGTAGACCAATAAAATAATAGAATAATAAACCCATGTGACAACCAACCAGTGAATAATAATTGATAGGTATATTAAGAAATAGTGAAGTTGCAATACATTACTACATACACATTACTACATTACTACAGCTATTAATTGTCAGTGCCCCGTGTCACTTCACTGAGTGTCAGTTGCGATGTCGTCCACTAAACGTGTGAGGCGTCTGCGTCGACGAAAAGAAAAGGATCGCGCAGAATTGAATGAATTAATACTTACCTACCTATCCCTTTCTCGTCGAGCACAACTGAGGAGGAGAAAATTCTAGTCCGAAAACATATTTTGGTTAAATGTTATTCCGTGAATAAGCAAGTACGACGTTTTTTGTTCAATGCCTTTCTCAAACAACTAGTGTTTCTCAACATAGTAGTGCCAATATTAGTGAGTAAAATGCGAGATAAATAGGTACTGTAGATAAATCAACCGGTTTTAAAAAAAGTTTCAACTATGCAGCACGACGACATGAGCTGCTAGGCCAGTAGCAGGATCTGCCTGTTGTTGGGCTCGGTATGTTCGAGGTCCCCTTAATCAATACATACTGGCCAGGGACTGATAATGGTCGATTTCTACGAGCTCAACAAGGACATTCTTGATTTTAAGCAAGCCTTCGACTTTCTCGGTGGGTCCTAAAAAGAGAAAAAAGTTGTCTTCCTGAGCTTTGGCCAGTGCTGTGCGTTCCTTATTTTTATTTATTTGATTTACTTATTTTCGTGTAGCCAATGTCAGTCAAACCCACTACTTTGTTCATGTTTGTGCAAAAATTTCCTCTGTCATAGGTACCTACATACTCTGATGAACAACTCCCACATAACAGGTATATACGAATGGTCCCATATATTTATTTATAGTGATATTTCTACGATACCGTCATTCGCAGTGATCCTGTTAATCACGTTTTGTAAGGTTTAGTAGGGTTTGTATTGTTCGGCCGAGGGGATTGCTGGTTGGCCAAGGCTGATTTTGACTTTCGAGATTCCGAGCCTACAAAGGCAGCGAAATTCTTGTCATCATTTTTAGTAGAACTGATGTTGACGAGAAAACAAAATATCGTTTACCTGCCATGTGCCGTGATCGATACGTTGTATACCTACTCGATGCATAATAATATATAAATTCTTATTACCGGTATTCCAGTGGTAGAAGGATTCCTACTATATTATTAATATGAACTGAGAATTAATTCAATTAATAGACTTACCTACTAATATCTTCGATTTTTCGAAACCAAAATGGATTCCTGCTGAATTGTTTTTCACGCAGATGGTCGATGCTTTCGTTGCTTCGATGTACCTATCATAAGACGTTCAAATAAATGAAATCAAACTTGCACTTCACTGATGATTCACTCACTGAATCGACTCGTTAACAAATTATTCAAATACCAATCAATAGAGAGTAAATAATGATTATTATTTGTTAAGTTTTATTTTTCAGTTGAACTTTGTCGTCGGTGTAGGGATATGTGGTGGAAAGAGATGAAATGAAGAGACAAGGGATGAGACAGCGGCATTTATAAGGGTGGAGGGAAGAGGTTTAAAAGATGGAGCTGGCCCACCCCCACTCGGTCTGGCGGAATTATGTCACTAGGTCCTTACGAGCTCCCAGACCGATAAGCCCCTATCGAGGGTGCCATGGATTAGTGACGTTTCGATACTTCCATTTATCGGGTAAATGGTATCGAAACGATATCGAAAGCTTGGTACTGATAACGATATAATATCGAAAGAAAGTATTCGATACCGAGAGTATCATTCGATACTTCAATAACGAATTTTAAAAAGTTGTTTTCAGTTTTGTTTTGTTCTCCCTCTTTCTGATCCTAATTCAGAATCGTAAATCATCGTCAATTTGATTGTGAACGCCTCCAGCATATTGGAAGATGATGATATTGACTTGTATTATGCTTTAGAGAGTAGGTGAGTAGGTATCATCATTTATGTAGAGTTTTAATTATTATTGAAGACCATGTTTACCTTGATCAAATTCGACAACAACAACAAAACCACAGAAAGGTTGCACAAACATAAGTGTGTACTGTGAGTAATTTATGCAAGGGTTTGAATGTTTTTTATATTGTAATTTATTCACTGGTATTTTGTAGTATTTACATACTTACTTTAATTACCTATTTTACATAAAAATTTATTATATTCCATCCTTGCTACCTTTACATTTACTGGTAGAAAGGCGATAGTTCAGGCCTACCATCCTTGGTTAGTTTCTACTTTATTAACTTAGGTACATAAATATCGTTATCAGTATAATATCGATCACCAAGTATCGGATACAAATATCGGAAGTATCGAAAGAAAGTATCGTTATCAGTAAATATCGCAAGTATCGAAACGTCACTACCATTGATAAACAGGGGTTTAATGTCATTGTACAGATCGTAGTTCGCTTGTTCGCTACAGGTAGGCAGGTAGGTACGTACCTACAAACTCTTTTATGACTAACTTTGACATTCCCTCACAAGAAAAATATACGTCTAGGGTCTAGGGGGTCGTCTAGGGGGACGTATTGATAGAAAACCTACACTAACTTTCAAAAGACATAATACCTATAATTATTATAGATAATTTTTAAGGCGTCTTTTTAACCATGGATGTGTTTTTGGGCTGGATGACAGCAAAAACGCTGCAATTTATTACCAAACGGTTTATTATTTATTTGTATAGGTACCCGTTCTGCGTAGATCACTGTTTTCTGTGGTCAATACCTACCCTCGAACTCCCCCCAGGAAAGCACTAAATCGAGTACAGGAGCCGGCACGGGAATTACGGTTTCATAAAAATGCGCGGGATTCAATAATTCAATACCTAGGTAATTAATTTATTATTTTTTGTTGTTATTCAAGAAGCGTAACGTTTTTTCAACTTAAAAAAGTACCTACGTATCAACAAAATCTAAAACAGTCATCATTCTTCAAATGAAATAATATCACAGAACAACCAACTCGATTACATACAGCCATCCGTGATATAATCAAATGTCCCCTAGCAATGATATCTGGGCCGGATTTATACAGTTTGATTCACGATCATGTTGACGAAGCTTTTCGGTGCAAAGGAAAGGCTGGTCGTACAATGCTCCGGGCGTTCTCAAAAAATTCTTTAGTTCAAGATCAATTTAAATACGTTAAAAAAAACCATGCCCTTCTATTGAAAGTTTTCGAGCTACGACGTTCGGGAAAATTCAGCCCCTATTTTTCACCCCTTAGAGATGACTGACGGTAATTCCGAGCTTCGCGGACCAACTAGACACCAAATGGAACCTACAAACCAAATTTCATTAATTCTGGTTCATGTAACTAAGGAAAGTGCGAAATACGGCGAACAGCGGCGGTGTACACGGCTTACGGAGGGCGGACAGAAATTTTTTTATTCCATTTTCGGATTCTACGTACCTTGAAACGGAAACAATCAAATTTATTTTGCAAGAGGTTTAAATTTGAGTTTTACGGGTCAAAAATCTTCAAAAAATAGCAGCAATTCCACTTCAAAAATTAGTTCATATGGTCACGCTACACGAATGGAACTTCTTAACACCTATACTGTGACCGGTCACGAGTGTTGTATAATGATTTTGAAAAAAAGTCACGACCCTTTGACCCTCCAAAGGGGGACTTGAAGCTGTGACAGAGTGACAGTGTTGACATTCGTCTGAGACCGACCATTGTCTCACTATTTTGGTGATGTTACATCATTATGAAAGTCCCAGTCATGCAGCATGGATATAAGAGCGAATTTTCAAAGAACTATTCGTGCTATTGTGTAAAAAGATGATAAATAGGGACAATCTTTCGTAAAATTATATACGTTTTTTGTGATTTTAGCCATTTTTACCTATTTTTGACCCTTATAAAGTCAAACATGAACCACTCTTTTTTGAGAAAAATATTTGCATGATGAAAATAGTCCCTCCGTCGTGATTCACCATCCCACACAACGTCAGGTGAATTAATATTAATTTTAGCTTAATGGTACCAATTTTGGACCCCTAAAAATCCACATTTCTGTACGAAAAACAACTGGAATGGTATTTTTCCTTCTATACTCACCCTTCCATATCACTTTTAGCGATTTTATAATGTACCGTTCTCGATTTTAGCCGTTTTAACAAATTTTTGACCCCCTAATAACTCGAATTTGACCTCCTTAGGATTTTTTTAAATTGCTCATCTTCGAACTCATCCTTCTGATTGGCAATACGAACGCTTTTGCGAAATTTAGAATTTTTAACATGAACCCAACGACAGATGTCTGGAGTGACACATAAATAAATATTTAGGTGTATATATTGTATTGTATATAAATGCTGGTGATAATGCTCCTAAGCGAAACGTCCAGGTAAATCCCCGTGCCTTCTGTTCTTTACCTTTGTTTACATATATACAGGGTGTTTCTTAAGTAGTGAACCACCCTTTCTAACTACGTTATTTTCAGGAAAATGAAAAAAAGCTTCTAAAGTAACCCCCCTTCATTTTTTACAATGAATTCAAATATCTCATTCCCGCACTTTGCGCATGCGCAGAAACATGCGCAATTGACACCAACTTCGGTTTTTCAAATGGGTACCCTAATTTTTTATTGCAGATTCAGATTCTACGTGAAATTTCATGAACATTTGACCCCTCAATCGATGAATTTGACTGGGCAGAACCTGTTCTGCGAGCGTGCAAAGTTGCTCAGCTGCCAAATTTCGCAAAACTTGGCGTCTAGTAATCCCCAAGTGTGGCACATGATTTTTCATTGTTTTTCAACGCTGATTCACATGGTGCTATCCGTTTTTTGATTTGACTCGATTTGAACGAAATAATGGCCAAAAGACGGTTATTTTGTACGAAAAAAAAACGTGTTTTGAGGCGTGTGTTTGCACATGAATTAATTACCTACTCGAACCAAAATATTTTTTATAAATTCAATTTTCCTCTCCCTTTCGAAACTCGGGCTTGGAACCGGCTATGGCGGGATTAAAAATAAATTTTTCTTCTTAATAAAACGGAATTTTCCTTTAAAAAAAAAAAAATAAAAGTCCCAGAGTGCAAATAACTTGATCTGAGCGATAATATGAGACATGCAGTCACTTGCTCGCATATTGGAAAGGTTCAACAGTCATCAAGTGGAGACAGGAGGGACCGAGTTCGATTTGAACGGAGGAAAACGAGGACCACTTTTAGAACGGATTATGTAATTTCAGGTGCAGCTGCAAGGTATTATTATTTTATTTTACAAATTCCTTCGCTTCTGTTGAGACTGGAAGAGAGGATGGGAATAGCAAATTATGTAATTCATGTGCAAACACACGCCTCAAAACACGTTTTTTTTTCGTACAAAATAACCGACTTTTGGCCATTATTTCGTTCAAATCGAGTCAAATCAAAAAACGGATAGCACCATGTGAATCAGCGTTGAAAAACAATGAAAAATCATGTGCCACACTTGGGGATTACTAGACGCCAAGTTTTGCGAAATTTGGCAGCTGAGCAACTTTGCACGCTCGCAGAACAGATTCTGCGCAGTCAAATTCATCGATTGAGGGGTCAAATGTTCATGAAATTTCACGTAGAATCTGAATCTGCAATAAAAAAATTAGGGTACCCATTTGAAAAACCGAAGTTGGTGTCAATTGCGCATGTTTCTGCGCATACGCAAAGTGCGGGAATGAGATATTTGAATTCATTGTAAAAAATGAAGGGGGGTTACTTTAGAAGCTTTTTTTCATTTTCCTGAAAATAACGTAGTTAGAAAGGGTGGTTCACTACTTAAGAAACACCCTGTATAGGTACATATACATTTTTGTTGAAATCTAGGGATTTCCGTTTCAGGATGCTCTGATGCTGGTAAGGATGACGAGTCATAGAGAGAAATCGACCGACCGAATTCCGATTGAATAACGAGCATGCAAGGATCAATCAGACAATTTGCAGTTTTTTATGTATATATTTTTTTATTCTATTTTTTGCATTTTAATTTTTTATTCCTTGTCATTCCCTGGGCCCAAAAATCCAATCGGGAAATTTTTACTACTATTCCTCGATTCGTAACACTTTTTTTGAAGTTAGCTCTGCTTAAAAACTGTTCGTTTTTTGCTTTACGGGGCAGTGACGTCACTGCCCTATGTGGATCCAAGATGCTTTGAAAATGCCTGTGTTTCACAACATGTTCCCTAGAAATTGTCCATTTATATTTTATAACCTAATAACCTGATAACCTAATTATATTTTTCAAGATAAAAAAACCTCATCGCTAAACCAGCTGAGCAAACATTTGAAGGAGAAACGCCTTGCAATTTTTGAAGATTCGTCTGATCCTAAATCTGAAGCCAAAAAAAGTAAACTTTTGAAGGTAAAACGCCTTATCCCAATTTTCGCTGAGTTAAGGCGTTTCACCATCAAAAATATTCACGAATCAACATAAGTTTGAGGCGTTTTTGAACAGAGTTAAGGCGTTTCACCTTAAAAAACAGTTAGATAAGGCGTTTTACCTTCAAATTCAACGATTTTTTTATTTCGAGGGTAGGAATTACCCCCACTTCTTAATGAAATTTTAAAATTTGGACTTCACCATCGAAAAGAGCATATCACAAATAGGGGGGGTACGTAAAAATCTCATTTTTGTCAACATTGGAGATAAGGCGTTTTTGTTTCAAAAACGGCAGCGTACTTCTGGTCATTTTTACACGTTCAACCGTGGGACTGATACGCCAAAATGATTGGGGGAAGATGGACAAATGAGCTTCAAGCATTCTCAACAAGTATACGCGTAGTTCGTCCCGTGTACGCGAAGAACACACGTCTACGGGAAGAGAATGCTTCCAGCTCATTGGTCCGTCTTCCCGTATCACCTTTTCCGTGGTTGACCGTGCAAAGTTTAAAACTTCAAAAACCTACAAAAAAGTTTATAAATCGGTTATGTGGCTGCGCATTCCTCTCATTTGGTAGTAGGTACCTACAACTAGAAGTTGAAGCTGAGGCTGTATATACCTCAAAATCTTCTGCTGCCACTGTTACGGTACCCTAGAGGGTTCGGTACTTTGTTACTTACCATCTTTCAGTAATAATTTTCCTAATTTGAAATATCTAAAAAGAAGGCATCAGTTGAAGACAGCTTGTTTGCAGTAGGTGCAATGTACCTATAAGTAACCCGTGCCTGACTCCTACTCCTCAAAACAAAATATAGGTAGTAGGTACCTACAATTATAATTCTGGTCGACGTTTCAAAAACCTACCTTACATTAGCAGAAGGCCTTGTGGAACATACTTAGGGACCTATCTACCTACACAAATGTGAAAAGGTGAATGTGTCACTGAACGTGCAGCATCGAGGCATTCAATGTATTCTATTAGGAACTTGAATGATTGTTTATGAAATCCTTCTCTAAATTGGAAAGCACATCGACGGAGCCTAGACCACGAGTCTTATGTAAGTTTATGGGCCATTCCAGATAACGGAATGTAGTCATGATCACCTGGACGACTTTATGGAAGATGTGGCAAAAACCTCAGACTTGGTTCTGACGCTGAATTTGTCCTCATGGTGAAACTAATGAAAACACCGTTCTTAGAAGAAACCACACAGTTATAGCCATGGTAACGTGTACTGGTAGGTACAGAATGTCAGCGGAGGAAAAATTCTGTGAAAGAATGAATGGTAAACCAACCTACAAGTACCTGTATCTTAACCTATGACCTGAAATATACCATCTACCAAGTCGGACTGAGTATAATATTATGGTCGCTGATACTTACTAGAGGTTACTAGGTAGGTAGGTAGGTCCTACCTATACTTACCCAATGGGGAGGGGTAAACGCCAGTATAAGTCAACTCCAGTCAAGTCTTAATATTAATAGGATTTGCGTCCTACATAGTCCGAATCTTCAAGTCAAAAAAGCTGGACGACCCAATCCTCAGGTGAAGAAAACTCGGAGGCCGGAAGAAGAAAAGAAAACGCTGCAAAGTCCTTGTCACATGGGCTTATTATTCTATTGGACCCCTTTTATTGTTCTTTAATGTGAAATAATTGAAATTTATTTATGATGGTTTCTACCAGTTTTGGCCCCCAAAACACGAATTAGGTACCTACGCTCCTTTTTGGTTTATTATTCCGTGAATAATACACCTATGTATTCGGTCAGCAAAAAATTTTTATAACACCCCCTCAAAATTTTTTCTTTTCCGTTTCAAGGTGCGTAGATTCCAAAAATGCAATGTCCGTCCGCCTTACGCCGTATCACGTGTACAGGCTTCATTTTCGGTCTAAAAGTCAGGGGCGGATCCAGAATTTTTTTCCGGAGGGGGTCACAGGGTAGAACAATATAAAAAATAACCAAACGAACAATACAAACCGAATTTTCAGCCTTATGCCTAAACTCGTCCAATTTGTCTACTTACAAAATTAATTGTATTTATTTATAAAATTCATTGTTTATGTAAAAAATATTTTTCAATATCTAGGTATTAATTATTTAACTGATAAATGTATTTATTTTCAATTCTCTTCTAAAAAAGTGTCCTAATGCGTTTTCAAACAAATTGGCGCATTTTATGGCAGCGCAGCTAACTTCAGAGTTTGCAAATCAAAACATTGAAACCACAACAATCTATTGTTGATCTCAGTGAATTCAGTATCGTTTTTACTGAATTTGGCAGGAAAGAAAGCGAGAACGAAACAAAAACAAGATACCTAATAATTAACAAAATAAGAAGAAATAAACAAGGTGTAATTTGACGGATACACCAAGGTAAATTTATTGACATAATTGTATATAAAGTAACATTGGTAGGACCAAGTGTACGATTATATTCGACTAATTTTGACATTTTTGATCGAATCTTTTTAGATTTTTTATAGTTCTTTTTTGTTTTCAGGCTGATTCTGGGGGGGGGGGGGGTGGGGGGGGGTCATGACCCCTGTGACCCCCCCCCCCCCCTTGGATCCGCGCCTGAAAAAAGTCGTTCTTTCGCACGCATGCTCCATTTGGGCCCTAGTTGTGTCCCGAAACTTTGCAGCCCGATCGGAATATACCCAGGGGTGTTATGAGTGAAAATGTGGATAAAAATAGGTACATTTTGTGTTTTAGTAACATGTTAGCAACATGAGCTTTTGAGGTATCTTTTTCCATGTTTGTGGGGACGAGAAGACCGAATATGAAGTCGATTTTGACCAAAGAGTGGAAAATTGAGGTTCTACCAAAGGTTCAGCTGCCAAAATTAATTTTTTATGAGGCAAAAACCTGGAAAATCGTCTGAAATCACCAATTTGTATAATAACACTAGAAAAAGTGTCAACACGTGGATCAAGACGAATAAATGGCACTACCAATGATCAAAGATAATTTGAAAAAAAAAGTAAAAGGAGCGTACCTACCTAATTTGTGTTTTGGGGGCCAAAATTGGTGGAAACCATCAGAAATAGCTATTTCAATTATTTCATATGATAGAAACAATAAATGAACAGCCAATATTTCTGTAGGTATGTCCAACAGAATTATAAACCCATGCGACAAGGACTTTGCAGCGTTTTTCTAGTGCTATTATACAAACTTATGGTGATTTCAGACGATTTCCCAGGTTTTTGACTCAAAAAAATGAATTTTGAGAGCTGAAAATTTTATAGAACCTCAATTTTCCACTCTTTGGACAAAATCGACTTCATATTCGGTCTTCTCGTCCCAAAAAAAAACATGGAAAACGATACCTTAAAAGCTCATGTTACCAACATGTTACTAAAACACAAAAAGTACCTATTTTTATACACATTTTCACTCATAGCACCTCTGGGTATATTCCGATCGAGCTGTAAAGTTTCGGGACACAACTAGGGCCCAAATGGAGCATGTGTGCGAAAGAACGATTTTTTTAGACCGAAAATGAAGCCGGTACACGTGATACGGCGTAAGGCGGACGGACATTGCATTTTTGGAATATACGCACCTTGAAATCGAAAAGAAAAAAGTATGACGGGGTGTTATAAAAATTTTTTGCTGAGCGAATACATAGGTGTATTATTCACAGAATAATAAACCAAAACGCTCGGTGGGGGCGTGACATCGCCCAGTGATCGACCCCATCCCGAAGTAATGCTGAACAAGGGACTCTGGGGGTGGACCCTCCAAAGCGATAGTCTTCTTCAAGATTTTTCCCATTGTTTCCGTTAAAACAAAAATAAAAATTCTTTTTCGGCCGAAGTCAAGGAAATTAAGTCAGAATTACTCCCCCCCCCCCCCCCATCCAAACCTTTCACCTTAAGGTCCTTTCACTTTTTGGCATTCTCTTCCTGGGCCAATCAGAATCGACCCCCTTCTTTTGTTCCCTTCACCATTCTTCTTCAAAACCAATCCCAATCGACCACATTTCACTTTTTGACTATTTATAAGGTCACCTCTGTAATGTGCCTTCAGTTATTGTTTGTTACTGACGATGGTTTGATCACCGAAACCGGTATAACAGTGTTTTTTGCGTTTTTTTCGGGTAAAAGTGGAAATAGACTATTTTTCAATAACTCCGTTTTTCTTCAGAATTACTTATCGAACTTCAAAGGCAAAAATCTTGGTAGGTATTCCAGATGGTGAAATCGAATCTAAGCTTATCTTGTCCCCCATAAGTTGCTGTCTTCCCTCCAGGTCACGCACTGCAGTCCTCAGCAGCAGAGTTGGAGGATAGAAGACGCCGACCGACCCGCGAATCTCTACGACGAACCCCAAGATCAATAATTATAAGTCTGCTTCCGATTCACGTCTTGTAAGGGAACTGCTCTCAGGCGTATCGCATGAATTCTCATAGTTGGTGGAAGTACGCGTGAAACACCTCGTCTGCTCAAGGCCGGAAACCCCCATCCTTCTATCAACGTGAGTAGGTTCCTCCGTCTCCGTGAAGTTCTCAATAGCCACCTCGAGATCGGAGAGCAGGATTTTACCATCAGGTATAACTTAAAACCCATAGCAAAAACGCTGCAAATCCCTGCACAACGGTTTATTATTTTGTATAGAATACCCTCCTGTTACAGATCATAGCTCTATGTATAGATAACCCGTCTATATAATATGATATGTACTATTCTATACATATTATGTAGATCGCAGACCCTCCGTAGGTTAGTACCTAACCCCGTACTCGTTACAAGGTACCTACCTAAATCACGAGTTAAATGTTGCTAAAATAATTCTGCCGATGACAAACAGTACCTAACAAAAAGAAACACACATAATGAAGTTCTGAAAAGAAATTGTTGATGAGGAGTGAAAAAAGTTGCAAAAGTACCTACCAACAAACTCCAGCCCCTTCTACGTAGATGGTATAATGAACCGTTGTGTAATAATTTACCGTTGAGTAATGATTTACCGTAGTAATGATTTACCCATCAATAATACTTCAACGTTTGTTCAAGTTTCACTACCTACCAACAAACTCCACAAGAGCCATCATTTTTCAAGCGAAATAATATCACAGAACAACCAACTCGACTTCACACTCCGCCAATATAATCAGGTGATCCCTACCAATGATTGGCCGTATTCACAAATTCCTATTGTGGGCGCGTCTCTGGTTACGAGATTTGGTTTGAATTGTATACAATTTCATTCACACTGGAGTCGAAAATGCCTGTCGGTGCAAACTTCGGGGCCTTACTGTGAACGAACGGCTGGACGTACGATGCTCCGGATGGTCTTAAAAAACTCGCAAGTTCAAGAACTATTTAAAACCGTAAAAATATTTACGTAAAAAAATGGTATAGGCGTTTTGAAAATTTCAACCCCTATTTTGAACCCCTTAGAGATGACTCACAGTAACGTCGAGCTTCGAGGACCAACTAGACGCCGAACGGAACCTATAACCCGAATTTCATCAATTTTTTTTCATGGTAACTAAGAAAAGTGGCCCGTACGGCGGACAGACAGAAATATTTTTATTGGTTTATTATTTTCAATAATGAACCATTGGAATCGAGCATGAAAAAAAAAATTCTTACCCCCCCTCAAAATTTGATGGTTTACGTTTCAAGGTATGTAGAATCCAAAACTGCAATAAAAATATTTCTGTCTGTCCGCCGTACGCCGTACACCGTACGCCGTACGCCGTACGGGCCACTTTTCTTAGTTACCATGAAAGAAAATTGATGAAATTCGGGTTATAGGTTCCGTTCGCTGTCTAGTTGGTCCTCGAAGCTCGACGTTACTGTGAGTCATCTCTAAGGGGTTCAAAATAGGGGTTGAAATTTTCAAAACGCCTATACCATTTTTTTACGTGAATATTTTTACGGTTCTAAATAGTTCTTGAACTTGCGAGTTTTTTAAGACCATCCGGAGCATCGTACGTCCAGCCGTTCGTTCACAGTAAGGCCCCGAAGTTTGCACCGACAGGCATTTTCGACTCCAGTGTGAATGAAATTGTATACAATTCAAACCAAATCTCGTAACCAGAGACGCGCCCACAATAGGAATTTGTGAATACGGCCAATCATTGCTAGGGATCACCTGATTATATTGGCGGAGTATGAAGTCGAG
Organism: Leptopterna dolabrata; assembly: GCA_954871275.1. NCBI lineage: Eukaryota > Metazoa > Arthropoda > Insecta > Hemiptera > Miridae > Leptopterna > Leptopterna dolabrata. The sequence goes on along the minus strand of OX940983.1, from coordinate 9,586,869 downwards.
TTGGTTGTTCTGTGATATTATTTCGCTTGAAAAATGATGGGTAAATTATTACTACGGTAAATCATTACTCAACGGTAAATTATTACACAACGGTTCATTATACCATCTACGTAGAAGGGGCTGGAGTTTGTTGGTAGGTACTTTTGCAACTTTTTTCACTCCTCATCAACAATTTCTTTTCAGAACTTCATTATGTGTGTTTCTTTTTGTTAGGTACTGTTTGTCATCGGCAGAATTATTTTAGCAACATTTAACTCGTGATTTAGGTAGGTACCTAGTAACGAGTACGGGGTTAGGTACTAACCTACGGAGGGTCTGCGATCTACATAATATGTATATAATAGAATAGTACATATCATATTATATAGGAGGGTTATCTATACATAGAGCTGTGATCTGTAACAGGAGGGTATTCTATACAAAATAATAAACCGTTGTGCAGGGATTTGCAGCGTTTTGCAGTTTTGGATTCTACATACCTTGAAACGTAAACCATCAAATTTTGAGGGGGGTAAGAATTTTTTTTTTTCATGCTCGATTCCAATGGTTCATTATTGAAAATAATAAACCAAAAAAACTACAGGATAAAAATAGAATAGTCTATTTCCACGTAAACTAACAAAACTGTAGACCGGTTTCGGTTGTTAAACCATCATCAGTACACAATAGAATTCTATTTTTGGTTGTTAAACCATCATCAGTACACAATAGATTCTATTGTGTACTGATGATGGTTTAACAACCGAAACCGGTCTACAGTTTTGTTAGTTTACGTGGAAATAGACTATTCTACTTTTATCCTGTAGTTTTTTTTACCATCAGGTACCTACTTTACATGTCATGCCTTCGATCGTTTCTACTAAGGATCTTCTCGAGGCTGAAAAAACCCATAAATCTCCTTACCTCCTCACAGGCTCCAAAAAATCATCAATATCTATATATTATTATCAAAATGTAAGGGGTTTAAATACTGAATGGGGAGTACCCGTGCTTCAGTTTATTTTTTAAATGAGTCATTGCACTCCTCACACCTGGGAGGGGCTTTTGCCCAGTATGAAGTCACTAGTGACGAAACTAGGTAGGTACCTACCAACTTATCTTAGAAGAGTGAGGTTGGTGCCAAATTTTTAAGGATGGAATCTGCTTTCATTAAAAAATAAAAGTACATTTTTCAGGTCCATGAGCAACCCTCATTGCCAACTATCCGGCACCAAGCTTGCCATCTCACGTAAGATGTAGATGGTAATAAGCTTCATTGAAACTTGGTTGAATAAAAAGGTCGAATCTCATGAATTTCGGTTAGATAATTATTTATGGAGAAGATACGAAGATTATATTTTTTTAATAGAGAGATGATGTTGGCTATCTCGTATAAATTCAGTTTTTGGCAGTTGTTCGGACCTTACTATTAATTTTTTCCCCTTTTCATGTTCTATTTGTGTTTTTCTGTTCTGTTCTTATGTTCGTGTTCTATTCTATTTTATTTTATTTACGGTTTCATAAAATTATATTGAGCGGAATTTCATACTGCCTATGTAATTGGGACTCGGCCCGTGTAGGTATATAAATATTTAAATCTGTTTAGCATTAGATGACGAGAAACATCTAGAATATCTACTGTCGTGCAGGAACCTATGTCAATGGTCTCTCGGGTCCGACGTCATGTTTGCGTTGTCCTTAAAACTGGCCTATACGCGACAGGAGATGCGGGCGGTTATGCAAATATTGTTTATTGGCTTACGTAAAGAAAAAAAGTGAGAAATTTAATTAGGGAATAAATCATGCGTTTGGCCTTTATATTCGAGGGGGTGAGCGAAGGCGCCTCCCGCGCAACGGCTGGGTCACGGTGGTAGAAAGTTTCATCTTCTTCGTTCTACCGAGGAGGTGTTTTTGAAGGTCCCAACCCCTCTCAGCTACTTACTTGGAATAAATAGGTGCAGCATCGTGCTTCAAGGAGATTTCTATTAGCGAATGCCTCAAGAAAGTATTAGTAAGTACCTACTCGTAGGACGATAAGACCGAATATGAAGTCGATTTTGACCAAAAAGTGGAAAACTGAGGTTCTACCAAATAATGTTCAGCTCCCAAAATTGATTTTTTATGAGTGAAAAACTTGGAAAATCGTCTGAAATCACCATCAGTTTGTATGATAACACTAGACTACGTGGATCAAGACTATTAAATGGCACTACCAATGATCAAACATAATTTGGAAAAAAAAGGAGCGTACCTACCTACCTAATTTGTGTTTTGGGGGCCAAAATTGGTGGAAACCATCAGAAATAGCTATTTCAATTATTTCAAATGAAAGAAACAATAAATGAACAGCGAACATTTCTGTAGGTATGTCCAATAAAAATAATAAACCCATGTGACTTTGCAGCGTTTCGTGTTGTAGTAACATATTAGTAACATGAGCTTTTGAGGTATCGTTTTCCGTGTTTTTGGGACGAGAAGACCGAATATTAAGTCGATTTTGACCAAAGAGTGGAAAATTGAGGTTCTACCAAATGTTCAGCTCTCAAAATTGATTTTTATGAGTCAAAAACCTAGTAATCTCATTTCCTGCGGAAGTAAAGTAGTCATTTAGCATATAAATTGCCTACAGTGACTGCGGCAGTAGATTCCCTCAATTGCACCGTTCAGGAGATATTTTCCACCATAGGATAACATCATGTTTCTTACTTGAAGAGGAAGTGAATCTATGGATTTAGATTCTTTCGAAATTTCCCCTCGGAGTAATGACACAATGATTTTTATCGACTTTAGGTACCCAAAAACTCATTCTGTCTGCGCGCATGCGTAGGTATGTGTACGTGTTCATCTTTGTTGGTCTTATAACTCCCATGGGCATATCGAGCTTGTGCTTGAAAATTTACCACAATAGTGTCCAATTCATGAAGGCCACTGTTAAATCGGGCAAGTTTTTGCGTTGATCAAGTAATGGTTTTTGTCATAATTAAGTTTTCTAGATTTGAAAAATCTACTATCAAAATGGTGTTTTTTCCTCCTCTCCTCCAGCTAAAATCAGGATGAGTCCAGTTTTGTCTGGTTTGAATTCATCTGCATAAACCCCTCCTGCGTATGGGCTCATCTACCTATACCTTCCTTCCTACACAACCTCCGTCTGTAAGTGATTGATGTTCACGTGATGGATAGTTGATATTTACTTGTACTTGGTCTCCAAATTCGACAGGTAGGTACATAATCTGAAATATTATTTCCATGTCCCGGGAGTGAAATGGATGAACGGCAACAGATTTGGAAATGTCCTTGCGGAGAGCAAACTGTTGGTAGGTACCTAGTACAATAATTATTCGTTCCTCCAAACTGAAACCTATTTAAATCGCCATTTATTACTCTTGACTTTGTAATTATAAAAGAAAATATATTACTCACACTAATAAGTAAATACAAATAACAATGCAGTACCTACGCTACGTACCATTAGTTTGTTGTGGAAGATCCAGATGAATGTGGTAAAAACCAAATAATCATAGCACTAAACAATCATCAACCAACACCACTTCCATAGGTTTCGATTACCGAGGAATAATTTTTTGTTCTAGGAATTATTTTTTCATGATGAATTTTGAAAGAAGACCTCCAGAGACATACCAGTCCTACCACCCAGGAGGAGCAGGACTAAGGATGGGGTATCAATATATCGGAAATATCGATATTTTCACTAAAATAGGTGTCGATAATTTTATATCGATATCGCGGACACTTGATATATCGTACATCGATATTTTACCAAGATATCTATATGGTCCTCTTTTGTCTAGACATCCTGCTTTTGATTCATCATCATTAATTATTTGAAAGGAGCACGAGAGTAGGTATTGACCACAGAAAACAGTGATCTAGGCAGAAGGGGCATCTATACAGGTAAATAATAAACCGTTGAGTAATAAATTGCAGCGTTTTTTTATTCAGTTCATCAACGTCTTTAAGAACCTAGATTTATTAAAGAAATCAATGTAGAACGATTTGGAGCTAAAGTGCCAGGTTATTTATAAATACGCCTTTGTGATGCTCATTACCCAGTTGAGGTTGGCTGCTTGTACTGACAACAAAAAGCTGGCAGTACGGAGCTGGGTAGCTCCCATTTTTCCAGAATATGTTGAGATTTTTGAGACTGCATCTTAAATTTCCCTTTTGGGTCGTTCTGTGAATAACACACCTATGTATTCACTCAGAATTTTTTTTTTTCAACACCCCCCTCAAAACGTTTTTTCTTCTACGTTTCAAGGGGCGTAGATTCCGAAAAAAGCTGCAAATTATTACACAGGTTTATTATTTGCATGTACAGATGCCCCGCCCGTGTAGACCACTGTTTTCTGTGGTCGATACCTCGTGCTCCCCCCACGAAAGCCCTAAATCGAGTACCTGCTGGAGCCGGCCCGGGAATTACAGATTCATAAAAACAAAGACGATTGAGGGTTTCTGTTGTGAAGTCCATCAGCATCATTGAAAGAGTCGTTGAGCTGACTTGAATCACTTGTTAATACTACCTAAATTGACATTATATTATACAAAGTTATGGTGATTTCAGCCATTTTTCAGCTTTTTGATTCACTATAATTGGGAGCTGAAACTTCGTTACAACCTGAATTCTCATTCTTTGGTCATAACTTCATATTCTAACCCCCCCCCCCCCCCCCCCACTCTACCTACAAAACAGGGAAAACGATATCTCAAAAGCTCATGTTCTTCACCCATAACAACTCTGGTATATACCGATCGGGTTGCAAAGTGTTAGGACACAACTCTGGCTCAAGTGGAGCCTGCGGGCGAAAGAACGAACCTTTTAAACAAAAATAAAGGTAGATATGGATGATACGGCGGACGGACATTGCATTTCGGTTTACTATTCTGTGAATAATACACCTATGTACTCGCACGGCAAAAAACTTGTACCCCCCCCTCTCAGAATTTTTTTATTTTACGTTTCGAGGTGTGTAGATTCGGAATGGGTGTAAAATTAGGTATTTTTGAGGTTTTAGTGAACTTCGACTTGTACAGGTATCATTTTCCATGTTTTTTAGGGTTAGGAGACCAAATATGAAGTTGATTTTGACCACTGAGTGAAGGATTGAGGTTCTAACGAAGTTTTAACTCTCAAAATTCATTATTTATGAGTCAAAAAGCTGTGAAAATGGCTGTAATCACCAGACATTTGTGCAATAACAGAGGAGGTAGTAGTAACAGGTGAGTCAAGACCATTCAATAACAATTTCACTGATCAAAAATAATTTGTTAGAAATAGCAACCTAATATTCGAGTATAAAACCATCAAATTAGCTCTGTAGCTAGGTTCACATGGATATGCAATTCCGGATGGCAATCCGGTACGGCAACACGTTTGCCATAATATTTGCCACAGAGGTGTTCACATGGCAGGGGAATCATCACCGGAAAAATCAACCAGGCATGTCAAATTCCAATATGAATAAGAATATTTATTTGCACATTAGGCCTTTAGGCCCTTAATTGTACAATATGGCTGAACAACCAAACAGGAGAGGCGTGCGCAGTAACCTCTGCACAGATATGGCAACGGATCCGACAGCGGAAAATATCTGGAGATTTGGATTATATTATTCATGACATTGCGTTGCAATAATCCATGTTGCGTTGGCCAATATCATAGCTAAACTACTTGCTGTACCGGATTGCCATCCAGCATTGCATCTCCATGTGAATCTAGCTTGAGGGTCTGTCCCAATCCTGCCGCATTCAGTCGAGAATAATAAACATGTGATAAGGACTTTGCAGCGCTTCTACCATCTTCCAGGCAAGATCAGAAAGAAATCGGAGGAAGAGAATGATGCTGGTTGAGGTTTTGATTGTGATCTCGAGCCTGGCATCTAGATAATAGGAGTTTATGCTATTCCATGATGAATAACGGGATTCTTATTTTTATTCTTATTTTACGGGTGGGTACTGCAGGTAACAACTACAAAATAATATGGGTACTAAGCACATTTTACAAGTTCACACTTGCATAAAAATGTCAAAACAAGGTGGTAAGTTTTTCAACATATTTATTTACAAAATAGTAACAACAAGAATTTTAATATCTTATTCTCTGTATCCGTGTTGATAAATAATCAGACTAAACATCAACTCATCAACATAACAAATCAACACTTCAGCTGTAATCAATTAATTGGCTGCCAATTCATCATTTCATCCCGAAAAACAAGAGTGGAGAATGAACCATGATATCAAACGTAGGATATCAAGGGAATTTCCCTCCTCGGGCTTTCAAACATACCTACCTGAAATTCAATATAGTAGGATATCTAAATGATGAATATTTTCATCTGGTTTATTTTTTGTTGAAGAGTCAAGAATTCCTTAGTCCAACGCAACAATCACAATTTCAAAAATTGCCTTAAATCACATTTCATTGCTATCTTCGAGATGGTAAGCACCTTGATTCTGATTGAATTTGATCGCGCTAGACATAATGCGCTAAACGAGTGAGTAGGTACTGGGTGCCTACTTATTTAGCCGGTAACCATATCACTGGTTTGAGTGTACTTCAATTCAAGGATGATGGTGTTAGGATTAGTCACATCGGCTATGAACAACTGAGATCCGCTCTCAAGTCCGAGTTCATCGAAGGTTTTGTTCAGATTATCCCTAGTCTTCTCTTCAATACTCTTCACTTGCGACATGTAGAGTGTCCTGTTCTTGCCATCAATGCTAGTCGTCACTCCTGGATTCTTCATCTGGTATTCTTGGCTCTCGCAGAGGTCTTCAATAAAATGCTTGAGCTTGATGGAACCGTTTTCCACCAAGTACGTTTTGGGTTTGTTGCTGCAAACAATGCAGTCCGGCTTTTTCTCGGCCTCGTAGGAGTACGTGTAGATGCCGTCGACATCGTTGAAAACCATGTAGTTGTTGAGGGGGAGGCAGCAGCTGGTGGCCAGCTTGAACACTTCCGTGGCACAAGCTGCTGCAATAACGGCATTGGTTGACGCCACAGCTGGAATAATGTTTTTGATGACACCCTGGACTAAACGATAAGAGAGACCGAGGATGTTGAACTGGTTGGCTCGTTCTTGAGCTTTCTCATAAATCCAGTTCAAATGATTGGGGTCATCACCGTCGATGGGGCACTCGAATGGGTTTTCCTTGTCCCACTGAATCATTTTGACGTATTCAATACAATGTTCGGGCAGCCTTGGAGTGTTAGCGATCGTACACAGAGGATACGTTACCTGAAAAAGAAGACGTTCTAGTTTTGTACACATTCTAATTATGCAGCCAGGTACCGGTTTAATGAGCAGCAGTATTATATCTATTGACTGTTGTTAATCAAACAACCATCAAAAAACAATCTATAACCCTAGGCAATCTTTCTGTAATCCAAAACCTGAGTACATAATGGATAAGCTCGAATGTAGCTCTGAAATAACACACCTGGCAACTTGGTTGCACTTTCCCAGAGCAACTGCTCGATGAAGCCTATCCCGAGTTGTCTGCCCCTTCTTCCATATCTCAGCTTCTCAAATACCCAGTCAAGAACAGTTCAAAGAGAAAACGTGCATTTAAAAACGTCTGCCAATTCAAGTAGGCAGTATAGCTTCCTCACATGAACACATAGAATAGTTGGGCAGGTCCATTCAGGGAACATGTGGAGTATCCATGCATGGGTTACATGCATTTGAGACCATCCAACACCTCACCTCCGTCTATCTTCCAAATTTCACCGCTTTATGATTTGCAAGGAGCTGAGCTTACGCATGCGCAGACGAAAGTTATGGTACGATTTCAGTGATTTCGATAAGGGAACATCTGGGATCCAACCTGCGCGTACCCTCAAAATTTCAGCTGTCTACAACTATTTTTCGTGTGGTTAAAATGTTACAACAAAATGGTCAACATTTCATGTTCGCGCATGCGCAGACGAAAGTTACACTACAATTACAATGAAATTCATACGGAATTGTCGAAGTATTATTCCTGATCGACCCATCAAGTTTGAACTAATTTCAACAATATTTAAGGTACTTATAGGCGTTTCAAGTATTTCACGCTTGCGCATGCGCAGACGAAAGTTACGTTACGATTTCAATGATTTTGATAAGGGATCATCTGTGATCCAACCCGCACCTACTCTCCAAATTGCAGCTCATTTAAACCATTATTTCGGGTAGTTATGGACGTTACAAAGGAACTGACCACAGACATACAGACGGATGGACAGACACGGAACCAAAAATGTTCCTTGATGTCTCAAACGTAAAATGCGAGTGGAAATTTTCATTTTGGAGGACACCAATTTTTTTCGACTCTTGCACGAATACAAAGCTTCCCTACCTTCGGTAGTGAGGAAGCAAAGCATGTCTAAGTAGTTGGAAATTTAGAAATTGAGTCCAAATACCTGAGGAGGGAACAGATCCAAAGTACACTCGACGCAAGCTGATATGCCAGGAAGGATAACTCTGGCATTGCCCTTGAAACCTTCTGTGCCACCATCCACCATGGGGATTAGGGATGTTTGGTCCAGCTCCCCATCATCACCATACTGGAGCATCGATATAAGCATCCCATTCATCCACCGTCTGGCCACAATGCTGTCCAACCCACATACCACAACGTGGAACTGTCTGTAGAAATCTTCGTCATAGTCTTGGATCTTTTTGAAATGGGGTATGACGTTGCAACCGGGGATTCGGGAGTTGATGAATTTGGCTGCAATTTCTGCTTTTGATGAGCCAATGTCTACTCGACGAAATAGGAATTGCCGGTTAAGATTCGACAGATCTATGACGTCCATGTCGATGACATGCATCTTCTGAAAGCCCATGAGAGCGAGGTTTTTGAGCAGCTCGCAACCCAGACCTCCGGCTCCTATCACCAGGATGTTGCAGGAGCTCATGATGAAGCCAAGCGTTTCTGGTGAAGGTTCGAAGTCAGGGTGGCAGAAAGGTCCAGATCTCTCAAGGATTTTTCTCAAATGGTTCCATCTACCAGGAAGGGTCTGATCAGCATCTTCAGGCTTGGGAGACCCCATGTCACCTTTTCAAACAGCTGCTATTTTCAAAGGTTCCAACTGCAATGCCTATTCAATCAACAAAATCAAACGACAGGGTTTAGCATAAAGATAGGCAAGCTGAATAAGTAGGTCCCTAGACAAGTGGGTTTAAGTGACCTAGAAGGCAATAGGCAGATTTCATGGTTTACAAATTCCAATTTTTTCTTTTTCCAAATTCTGTTCAATAACGGAAATTAATACTTATTTATCACATAAAGAGGTGTTTATGTCCGAAAGTATAGGCACAGAAAACGACTGCAAAACTTGAATTTCTCAATTCCCGCTAGAAATTACACAGGCTGTATTAGGTAAATCACCGTATAGTTCAACTCACTTGAAGCATCTAGCAACTAGTGCATCGCTTTAAATTATGTACAGAACCCCCATGGATGGATGAATGGAACTGCAAATTTATAAATAAATTTAAAAAACTCGTCCTCAAAATCAAACCCGGGGGTGGGAGGGGGACCATTTCTCATGTTGGGTTTTTGGCAGCATTGAGAACCTACTCCACCTCCTTGGGGCCAATCAGATGTCAATAGACCTGATACGCCATTTCTTGCCACATTTTTACTTTCAATCACCCTCATTTTTAAAAATACCGCTTATTTTCGAAAACGGGCTTCAAACTACCATTTTTTAAAGAGTTCTTGAGTATTTTTTTCCCAGAAAACTGTTTGATGAAAATTCCCCGTTTATTTAATTTCTTGTTAACATCAACATACAGAAGGCTCACGATTCATAATGGCTAGTTATCTACTTATTTACAACTATCCACCTGAAGGAAAAGCTAAATAAACGATTTTCGCAAGCCTCAACAATATCAAACTTACACTTGAAGATGGGAAAAAAGCAGATAGATAAAGAAGTAGGTAGCAGATATCATAATAATACGAGAAGAATCTACAACATTCACATGAACTTGTGTTTTCACCGTTTATCCATACGTCGATATTTCTGACGGCGACACATCGAGTTTTTACTTCGATACCCATTCCTGGTAGAGACCAAAACAAAACATTCCTTAATCCATCTTTGAAGTTGGTGACCTAGGTGATACTGTGATGAAAGGGTAGAAAGGGATTGAGCTCATAAACTCAAAAATTGGAAAAAATGAATGACACAACGTTGTGAGAACAGAGAAGAGGGGGGAAATACGACAATCTTGGGACGTCTCGTTGTGTTTAGCCTGTCACCTTCCCCATGCCTTCCATCCTCATTATAATCTCATGGTTGTCAAATGAGCAATATTCTTGAGCGATAATCGGTCGGATCCAATTGTCAACTCAAATACATGGTGCTTTTCAAGCTGGGAATCATGCATGATGATACATTCATTAGTTACCTAGTTAACTTGCTAATTGCATAATATTTATTGCAATGAGACTCAACTTTATCTATAACACTCTACCTACTCCTTGAACAAACCTATTATGAATTCATCAAAGTACTCCTTGAACAAACCTATAATGAATTCATCAAAGTAAAAATGATCATTCTACTGATTCAGTTGAAAGACAAGGCGTAAGGTATGAACTAGGGATATCAGTGAACTTATCTCCACGATACTTACCGCTGTGCGTATATGAAACTTATTTGAGTGGTGCTAGAAATATTATTAGGTACCACAGCTTCAATTCACGGAATTATACCAAAATTCTTTAAAAATTAATCAATTTCAATAATCACGACAACCGGCTTCGGCTAAAGAACCCACAAAAACAAAAAATCAAATCCAATCTTCTACTAACGACAAACCGTGGACGCTACACACTATTCGAGTAGTATCCATGCGTTCACCGACCAGTGATATCGGCGGGTATCAGCACCAGCATCAGAAAGTTTTGGTTCGCAGCAAGCAGATGCGTACATATACAATTTTGATGAAATTTGGCCCATTGGTTTAAACATTATGGTCTACATCTTCCAGCAATAGATGGAGTTCGGTGAAGTTCTTTGAATTTGAGTTTAATCATCAATTTGAACAGTAGGGTGTGAGCATGCCCGAAAAGTATTCTATTGGAAAGTAACACTTATATTTCTGGTGGACAATTTGTGCTGTGGTATCAAACATCAGAGTCTTGTAGATGGGTCATGATCATGAAGAATGTCAGCAGTTAGCACACGCAAAATTTTCATTATTTATATCCTTCCAAAAAATAGTTTCTTCATCCATACGACAAGGTATGTCTGTCACATCCGCCCACCAAGGTAACAAAACCGAAAACACCGGGCAAGAGAAGGCTCTTCCGTCCGTCAGTGTTACCAAAATGTGCAGGATAGCCCGAAATGCGGGATTTTTCTTCTAGCTGTAGAACAAACGGGATTTTTGCATGATTTTGTTCGTTGCCTCGACCAGGGTTGAGAATTGAAATTTAAAAAATATTCTAAGCAAAATTACATTGTTTCATTGCCTAGCAAAGAGGTAGTTTTTCAAGTTGTTCACCCATCATTTATCAGTGGCCAAGAAGTATTAAACAACTATAAAGAAAAAAGGAGTTAGTGCTGGACTTGTAGATTTGTTGACGGTTTTGTGCTATGCCAGGATTTCCCGTTTCACTGTTAAAAAAGACCAATTTCTCTGTGTTATTACAATTTTACATAATATTATATTTCGTATCAATTTCGTCTACCTACTATGTACGCGCGAGGTGGTACAACATTGTCCTATGCACAATAAAAATGGATTTGACGTTTCGGGATTTTTTGGAGGGTCAGTGGGATTTTTGTCATACGAACGCCTCGTAATGGTAACACTGGTCGTAATTCGTAATGGTCACACCGTGCGCCCACGACCAGCAAGCAGAGAGTTGATCGATTGTTCTTTTTGTTCTCTTTCTTTCGTAGTAAGTTGTGACTAAAATCTGTGTTTCCCGAGTGTGTATTACGATTCCTGTAATATAAAACTCTGGTTTCACTCAGCTGTAAGCGAAAATGGCCACTCTACCAGGATCAATCGCCTTCGGAATACGGTCGCCCGTTCATCATCTTGAGGGATCAAGATAAACAGAGCCGCTTGGTCGGCAACGAGGCCATCAAGGTAACAGTATTAATTTTCTTCTGAGACTGATCAAGTAGCTATGAGAGCATCATTACCGCTACAGAAAGTTACTTCCAAAAATCATCCGAATAGGCAAAGACCAATTTGAAGTGAATATTGCTTGAGTGAGATGGGGGGGGTTCCTATTTTAGTCATGGGGCTCCGGGTCCTCGTGCATGTAATACCGTCATAAAGTAGTCTCATTGTTTGCGTTTTTTCTAGGCGTTGGTCCTTGTCATTCACAATTTCTGTCAGAATTGATTTGATTTGATTGGCTACGAATTATATTTCGGAAATGGCCATTCAAAACGCGGCTGGTCACCGCCCTTCCCCCTCCCTGGCCATCTGTCAGGTTTTTTTAATTTCCCCAGGAATTTACTGCTGCTACTCTTGCATTTATGGTGTTATTTAGTGGTTGAATGTGTATTAAAAGATTTAACACAGAATTGAATGAAATTTCCCGATATTAGTAGTAGGTAACGGACTTCTTCCACGATGAGTGACGTCTTAATTACCTACTCGTTAGTACTGCCCCCATCTGCGAGTCACATTAAATCTTGCATTATAATTGAAGAAAGCAGGTCCTGGTAGTTTTCCATGTAGTTATGTCCCCCCCCCCCCCCCCCCCCTTTAAACAGTAGGAAAATTATAGCCGGTGAAAGCGCTCAGGGACATCGCCTGTAAAATAAATCTAATTGGTGGCTATGCATGGGTGCGTTTGTATAATCATTCATATATTATGCTGTCATGTCTGGATGAGGAGCCTCATTGTCCTTTGCTCATCCCGAAACCATCTTCAGCTCTGCCAAAGTGAATGAGGAGTAACCATGACTTCTGTTTGTATTACTTTCCCATTTTGAAATGAAAGTAATAGAGAAGAATGAAGTAATGGAGTGAAGAATTTTAAGAGTTTTGAGACCAACCGCACTCCCCTGCGGTGAGTAGTGCGTAGAACTAAACAGACGTCATGGGTGCTCCTCATAACACCCCATCAAAAAATTTTCTTTTACGTTTCAAGGTGCGTAGATTCCAACAATGATTATGTCCGTCCGCCTTATAATGCATATCTACTTCAATTTCGGTCTAAAAAATTCGTTCTTTCGCACACATGCTCCATTTGGGCCCTAGTTGTGTCCTGAAACTTTACAGCCAGATCGGAATATACCCAGGGGTGTTATGAGTGAAAATGGGTGTACAAATAGGTACTTTTTGTGTTATAGTAACATGAGCCTTTGAGGTATAGTTTTCCATGTTTTTGGGACGAGAAGGCCGAATATGAAGTCGATTTTGACCAAAGAGTGGAAAATTGATGTTCTAACGAAGTTTCAGCCTTATATTTACGTTAAATTTTGGTCTAAAATCGTCGTTCTTTCGCACACAGTGGGTCCCCATTTGGGAACACATTTGGGTGCTAGTTGTGCTCCGAAGCTCAGCAACCCGATCGAAATAGGTCCAGGGGTGTTTCGGGAGAAAAATTTGTATAAAAATAGGGGTTTTCTATGGATTTTTGAGGTTTTAGTGAACATGAGCTTGTGAGGTATCGTTTTACATATTTTTTAGGGCGAGAAGACCGAATATTGAGTTGATTTTGACCGAAAGAGTAAAAATTGAGGTTGTAACGAAGGTTAAGCTCCCGAAATTCATTTCAGTGTCAAAAACCTGGGAGATTGCCTGAAATCACCATAAATTTGTATAATAACACTAGAAGTAGTATTAGCAGGTGAATCAAGACAATTAAATGGTGCTATCAATGATCAAATTATAATCTGTAAAAAAAAAACCGAGCCTAATGTTTTTGGGGGCCAAAATTGCTGGACGCCATCAAAAATAACTATTTCAATTATTGCACATGAATAGCCAGCATTTCTTTACGTATACCCAGTAGAGTAGTAAACCCATGTGACAAGGACTTTGCAGCGTTTTTCCCTTTTGTCTTGCATAGCTCCCTGTATTGCGTAGTGGTATTGGCATGGGCTGCTCTACTCTTTCTCCTCTGCGTATAAATATAAGGATACATGTAGTAGCCTTCTCGTCGGAGTTAGCTTAGGGGTGTGTTTCGTTTTGCCATATAGCGGGTGGAAAGAAAATGTGACATCACAAAAAGTCCTTCAAAGTTATCTCCTGCGCAGATATTCGAATCACGTTAATTTCCATTGTCTATACTTGACTCTGGACCACCCCTTTTGCTGCCTTTCCTATCACTCCAGTTAATTTCCTGATATTTGTATCCATTTTGAACCTAATTAGACTGTTGTATAAAGAGGAAGAGGTTGTAGTTTAGAAACGGTTCGAAAATCTGATCTGCACCTCTCTTTTCATCTGGAGCCGTCATCCTAACCTTCATCTCCAGGGTGTTATGTTGTACGAGTGTAACTGAAGCCGGCTTCACGTAGGCAAGAGTGTCAAACCCGCTATGATTGACCTTTGGAAGTTTGAACGGCTACTCATATTGCAAACCCTTGTGCCTTATTGTGCATTCAGTTGCATTTCCATATTTTTTCCTGACAAACTAGAGCTCTGCGCATGCGAATTTGTCACTTTGGTCGACCCCCTCCCCATCGGGTCTTTCCTGTTATTCTGCTACACTGTTACCTAACATCCCTGTCCATGTGAAACTTTAGTCGACCATCAATTTGAAGTGTCCACACCATATAATATATCAGAACCTCAGCTGATGGTCGCCATTGATAGGTCCTCTGATTAGTGATTAGTACTGAGTCGGTATATACCCTGTCAACGATATTATCGGTGTCCCAAAACCCAAAGCATGGACATACCTGTCCATGTGAAACTAAAGTCGACCATCATTTTGAAGTGTCCACACCATATAATATATCAGAACCTCAGCTGATGGTCGCCATTGATAGGTCCTCTGATTAGTGATTAGTACTGAGTCGGTATATAACCTGTCAACTATATTATCGGTGTCCCAAAGCAAAAGTGTGAACGTGTGTTCCAATATTGAGGTTGTTTGATAAGCCGTTTCTGAAATGCTAAATTAGCTTGTCCTGTCGTTCGTTTCAGAGCCACATCCTCGCCGCCAAAGGGATTGCGAGGATCATCCGAACTTCTTTGGGCCCTAAAGGCCTTGACAAGTTGCTCGTTTCTCCCGATGGTGACGTCATGGTGAGCAACGACGGGGCTACGATTTTGAAGCAGATGGACGTCGACAACGAAATCGCCAAGTTAATGGTACAACTGTCACAGTCTCAAGACGATGAAATCGGAGACGGCACTACTGGCGTCGTTGGTAGGTTCAATGTCTACTTTCAACCATGCATTTGATTTTCTGAAATCTGTGTGTTGTATGTATGGTAACAATCAATTATTATTGTTCTACGTTTCCAGTGATGGCTGGAGCGCTTCTTGAGCAGGCCGAAGTCCTCCTCGACAAGGGCATCCACCCCATCAGGATTGCGGACGGGTTTGAGCTCGCCGCCAAGAAGGCGCTGTCTCATTTGGATTCAATCTCCGATCATTTCCCCGTAGAAAAGAACAATTTGGAGCCTCTGATCGAAACGGCGATGACAACTCTTGGATCTAAGATGTAAGTTAGAGAGTTCTTTATACAGCGCAGGCCCAGTCAGAGGAGTGGGGGGTAGCTGGGGATATATTTACCCGAGTCCGGACCGGCGGAGGAGGCCCGGACCCGCTCGAATGAAATGTCATGATATTATTATTCATAATGATTATGGGCTTTCCGTGAAATTTGTCCGACCGACACCAATGTTTGCTCTCGGGAGTCGTTGCTACGAAACTATCATTCATATTGTTAATTCACAGACCCCCCCCCCCCCCTCCCCAGTAAATGGATGTGTTTGTGGGTGTCCCGGACATTCAAAGTGCCAATGATAACATTAAGATCAGGTTGATGACCCAGTATTTGGTAGCTTAGGTTACATGTGGTTCGATAGGTCCTTCTGATTGTGTTAAACGCGATCGGTAAAATTATGGTAGGTTTGCCGTCTGTGAAGCTTTGACATATTCTCTGGGGGGGGGGGGGGGGGGGGGTTATACCCAGAGCCCCTCATATCTCTGCACAGCTCTGATGCAGGGTGCTCTAGAATGAGTGATCACACAAAGAGTGAAACTACTGATCATAATGAACAAAAATGTCTGGATGCAGGATTTTTTTACTTTGTAAAATGTTGTAAACACTGGTGGCGCGGTGAAGGGGGGTGGTCATGTAGTGATATTTGCGTACAAAGCTGGTACATACCAGCAGCAGCCTCAACAGAGGTTTTAGGTCTCAAAATATACTTCACTTGTACTCGTTCAGTTGAAATCTCCGCCCCCAATTTTGGTAAGTTCCACTCCTCTTTGCATTTCAACACAGATGTTCTCAACATGACTGTTAGAAGGCTGACATTTCAGGAGATTTTCCTTAAGCTAGGGGTGTTTTTATTGCTCTTGAATATTTGACGAGCCCCATAAAACGCTTATTTTTGTGAGCTCTAGAAAACGCCTAGTTTCGCTCTTAATACTGCGTTGATTTCAACAAAGGTAACAAAGGTTCGTCATTTTGGTATAAGCAGCCGAGAAAATGTATGGTCCCCATATAACAGTGCCGGAATAAAGGTTTTTGACGAAAACTCAGGAACTAATTTTCCACTAATTACTGTTAAAGAAAAATGCAGTATTTCTTAGTTGATGCGCTTTTTATTCAGCTCCTGGACCTCCCTTTATACAGCCAGTCGTTACAGATGTACCAGTTGACATATACAGATGATGATTATAATACCGTTAAAATAATCAATCCCAAATCATCTTGTTAACAGTGTGAACAAAAGCCATAGACAGTTCGCCGAAATCGCTGTGGATGCCGTCATGTCTGTTGCTGACCTAGAGAAAAGGGATGTGAACTTCGAGCTCATAAAGGTCCAAACCAAAGTCGGTGGGCGGCTCGAGGACACCATGCTTGTCAAAGGGGTTGTGGTAGATAAGGACTTTTCACACCCTCAGATGCCTAAGGTGAGTGAAGGCCGAAGTTCAGTTCTTTCCAGTACTGATCTCTATTGTAAACTCTTTAGAACAGCTCGTAGGTGTTGTAGCAGTCCAGTATTTGTTAAATCATCCATTTCGCAGGTTTTGAAAGACGTTAAACTTGCCATCCTCACCTGCCCGTTCGAGCCCCCAAAACCCAAGACCAAACATAAGCTGGACGTTACATCTGTCGAAGATTACAAAGCACTTCGTCAATATGAGACTGAAAAGTTCGACCTCATGGTGCAACAGGTGAAAACCTCTTTGATTTTACTTAATGACTAGGTTGTTATGTAGCTAACACTTAATTTATTGATAGACATTGAAGTTGGTTTGATGAATGTTACCATTCTTCCCTGTCTTTTTCACTTTCATCCTCATAGTTATTGTTTTTGAACGCCATCTCTAGGTGATCGACGCTGGTGCTACTTTAGCTATTTGTCAGTGGGGCTTTGATGATGAGGCGAACCATCTCCTTCTAAAGAGAAACCTCCCAGCTGTCCGTTGGGTCGGTGGTCCCGAAATCGAGGTGAGTCTATCCTTATTACGGATTAGGTACTTGTTCCATTGCATTTCCACTCTATTTGCAATTTTGTTTTCTTCTACTGCAAAGGGGGTATGACTGGTGGTTCTATTGTATGGTTGTGTTGAGTTTGTAATGGTTAGGGAAGTTTGATTGTAATGGTTAGGGGAGGGGGTTGTAATTTGTTTGGTTTGGAGGTTTTGCGGGTTTGTTTTCTATGTAGATATAAGCATTTCCTTCACATTGGCACAAGCAATGCCAGTGGTGACGCCATATGTATGTGTCAAATAAAAAAGAAGGGCCTATCCCTACTATCTGTGGACGCAGTGATTTGTGAATGGAGAAATTACCACACGACCCTTCACTCTGTAACTTTTAATATTGAAAACAAGTACTTGAGAAAAGATAATACTGATGGCTGTACGAACTGCTAACAATATTATTGTAGTAATCCTGTAGGAGTCGAGGTTGATAGAATAGACGAGGCAGTTGAAAGCTTGATTGAAGAATGGTTATTTATTGGATATAGACAGCTTCTTTTATACCCCCTTACAAGACCAGAGGGGGGTCGGGGGGTCCCCACTCTGGGAGGTCGATTAGACTCGACTCGTATGGACATTCATGCTTTATCGGTAGAGCAGCCGATCATAACAATTATCACGACGTTCGAAGGTACAAATGACAAACTAATCACGAGGAGCTAGTCTCAAAATCTTAGCTAGGTACTTGCGGTTATGAACAACAACGAGTCAGATGCATAAGAAGCCCGGACGCACGGTGTGTTTTTCTGTTGTACTCTGATGATAAGATATCTATCTGCCAAAAGTAGAGGTTGGCGTCACCAAAAGTAGTTCCCAGTGTTGGCAGCAAGGTGTGCATCACTGCTGTCAACCATTCAAATATTTGTCCCTTAGACGACTCCAGCGCTCCTCGCAGTAACTTATTCCTCATCAACTCCATCTGCTACATTATGCTGCTTCCATTTGAATTTTTCGCGAGCCTGATGGTCAGTGAGCCGACATGTTTAAAGTTCAAGAAAACAATGCAGAAATACAGTTGATGTGAATGCGATTCATGTTATGAAGATCAGTGAACAAATGGAAATTCAAAATGTGAAAAAGGTGAAACGGAATTCGCACTTTTCTTAGTGGCATCACGCACCGTTGGTGGTGCCAAACATTCCTTGTTTATGTATGGTATCTACGCGTAATACAGCCTCCCAATCTCAATTCCTAAAACCCAAGAGCTCTTATTCGATTTCCAGTGCTGTGCGCCGCTCCCCGGTGCCGTTGTGGAACCAAAACCTATTCTGTCTACTCCCAAAGTCCATCAAGTCCCCAAAATCCTCAAAATTTCAAATCATGATATCTTTTAGGAGGGCCATTTTTCACTGAGTGGACATTCAGCAATACCATATGAGCTGCTCCTTTTTTTATTGTTACTTCTTTTCTATTGGAGTTTTCCCTTTTCCAGCTGATAGCCATCGCAACAGGGGGCAGAATCGTTCCCAGGTTCGAAGAGCTGACACCCGACAAGCTCGGGAAAGCTGGACTTGTGAGAGAGCTGTCTTTCGGAACAACCAAAGACAGAATGTTGGTGATCGAAGAGTGCGCCAATTCTCGCACGGTCACAATTTTCATCAGGGGATCCAACCAAATGGTGAGTTGACACAAATACCGGTGTTTGGTTCGTACGTCTTTGTTTCTAACCTTGTATAAAGACTTCACATCCAAAACAAACTAATGGAGGGGGGGGGGGGGGGGGGGGCTCCTTGAAACAAAGTTTCATCCTTAAATTTATCTTAAATTTTCGTGTAAAATCATCGTTCTTTCGCACACGGTCTCGGTTTGGGCCCTGGTTGTGCTGCAGAGCTCGGCGGCCCGAACGGAATACTCACAGGGGTTTTACGGTTGAAACATCTACACAAAATTCGGTATTTTAAAAATCATTGTAAACTTGGGCTTGTGAGGTACTCTTTCCATGTTTTTTAGGGCGAGGAGACCAGGCATGAAGTGGATTTTGACCAAAGAGTGGAAAATTTAGGTTCTAACGCAGAGGCGTTGCGTCCATAAGGCCACTTGGGCCACTGCCCCGGCATCCAGAAACACAAAAAAACTCCAAAAAAAATGCCAACCATTTGTTCAGTTGGCATTCGAATTTCACGAAGTTCAACAGTGACTCGACAGAGTTCTCTCTCTCTCTCTGTCCCAACCTATGTCTGGCATGGCTGCGGCCAAGACAAGTAACTGGAAGAAGAAGAAGACAGAGATCTCTGGCTATGGATATTCGAGCATTTTATCGGAATATAGCTACAGTAATCGATGTCTTGCAATCGAAATCGAAACCTACACTTCTGAAACTGGCAGGTCCAGGGACCGGGTGTTACTATGGCAACAGAGAAAAGTGGCCCGTCCGCACAAGCTCAGTTGAGTATAAATTTGGTTAGCCACGCCTCTTTTCGGCCCCGTCCCTACATTCCCATCCAAAAATCGTTTGTGTTCACAATCGATTGGATTGTTTCAATTCATGTTGTTATCTCGATACGAGATGCTTGTCCTTCTATCTGTCCTCCCCTAAAAATTCTTATCATGGAATAAAGGGAGCTCTTTATTCCATGTTCTTATCACTTTCGCCGCCGTTCTGTTCCTATGTTGAGTTTTCAATTTTCTGCTTATGTTTCGAATTTTGTATGTTCCCATTCGAGTTCCCAGGACAGATTTGGATTTGCGATAATTAAGTGCGTTGTGTCCTGTCTGTGGTCTTGTGGATTGATCGACGTCAACATACACAGATAAGTACCTGGCTTCTAGTCTGATTCTCCATCCAGTAGGAGTAGGTACTGGCCGGCGGGTCATTACTTCGTTGTATTTTAGTCTAGTTCGTTGTTTTTATTTGTTGTTTAGTTTATTTGCTTCTGTATGCACATGAATTCGGTGGCTAACTTACAGTCGAAATTTTCGACGTTTTCCTACGAGGATAGAGTGATGATTAAAAGTTTAGGAAGTTGCTGAGTATTAGTCAGTATGAAGCTATAGAACTTCTAGCTTCTGGTAATCCCGGGTACTGGTCAGAACTATTGTGAACACAGTGCTTACATTCTGACTTGCTAAGAGCTGCGGTTGATTAAAATCCACCCATTTCTCATAAGAAGACTCCA
This sequence comes from Leptopterna dolabrata, assembly GCA_954871275.1. Classification (NCBI taxonomy): domain Eukaryota; kingdom Metazoa; phylum Arthropoda; class Insecta; order Hemiptera; family Miridae; genus Leptopterna; species Leptopterna dolabrata. The sequence goes on along the minus strand of OX940983.1, from coordinate 9,566,111 downwards.
CTGTTGGAAAACATTTACAGGTATTTTGTAGAAAAAGCTGTTAATTTGTGTTCCGGTTTGGTGGCCCACCATTTTCAGAGCCCACGCACCGCTACTGTTCTAACGAAGTTTCAGCTCCCAAAATCATTTTTTACCAGTCAAAAACCTGGAAAACTGTCTGAAATCACCATAAATTTGTGCAATAATACTAGAAATAGTATTGACAGGTTAATATGAATACAGTTAATCACTTATCAAAGATAATTTGTCAAAAGTAGGAGCCTGATTCGAGTTTTTGGAGGGTCAGAAATGATGGAAACCATCAAAAATAGGTATTTCAATTATTGCACATGAAAGAAACAATAAATGAACACTGGCAACATTTCTGTCGGCATGTCCAAAAGAATAATAAACCCATGTAATGTGACAAGGACTTCGTTTAAATGTAAGCAGAAGATTTTATTCCTGTTAGTATAGTTGCTGAATTTGTGTTGAAAATTCGGAAAAGAAATAACTGTATAGAGTCCAATGCCCACATGTGGATTAAACCGGTTCCCGTGAGGTCGCTCAAGTTAGGATACCTCGAACGTGGTCAGTACTTGGATGGGTCACCGCTGTGACACGTCCAAGTATGACCCATGTAGCAGTTGAACGAACCCCTCTCCACTCAAGGAGGTGAGGCAACGAGTAGCCAAGAGCGAAATTATCAGATCGAGTCCTGATCCTCTCATTGGAGGACGATCACGTCCACAGCGATGGCAGAGCACGGACGAAAAGCCCCAGCTGAAATGGCTGTTACTTCACTAGTAGTATGTAATTTCCATTCAAGTAATAAAGTTTTCTTTGTGATATTCCAGATCATTGATGAAGCAAAAAGGTCGATGCACGATGCTCTTTGCGTCGTCCGCAATTTGGTCTGTGACAATAAAATCGTCTACGGTGGCGGAGCTGCTGAGCTTTCATGCTCCATCGCAACTGCTGCTGAAGCTGACAAAGTATGTCCAGATTATTAGTTTATTAATCTCTTATTTCTGGCTTACTATTATATTTCAGTTAATAATTTATCAACTTGTTAGCTTCGAATATGTCCATAGACTTGGGTGCTGCATAAGCGCCAATTTTTAATAAATTTAATAATAATAAGGGCAGAACCAAACTTAGTTGGGGTGGAGGGGGGCGAAAGACGTCCCCCCAACGTTCTACGCACGAATAATTTTTGTAGGAAATGCAATCAAATGTATACCCACACAGAGTTCTTTTTTATTATTGATAGAAGATTATTTCTGCTGTCATGTTCCTCGCCTCAACTATAAGCTCTACCTGTATGTTTTACTATAATATTGTACTGTATTGGGCACACTATAAGCATCACTACGTGTTACATCGTGCAGAAAACCGAGTGCTTTGGTGGGATGATGAACCCCCTCCAATAGCTCTTTAGAAACTATGGATTAGTGGGGAGTATATTTTATCACCTTTTTGCAGAAATGAACCTCCAGTTGTAGAAATACATTCTGAACACAGTCCAAAGTTGGAACGCATGTATCGGAATTATAGGTTGCGGGGGAGGAAGGATAATGGGGAAGAGCGGTTGGTTTCTTTGTTGTAAATATATTATTATTGATTGAACCTAATGTGGGTGGAGTAGGCTGGTGGACCCGGAGCCCCGCCCTCGCGGGTTTTTAGGGTTACCAGTTTTTTTTTTTTTTTTTTTTTTTTTTTTTTTTTTTTTTTTGTGAAATACGAATTTCTTCATGTTATGACAGTAGGTAGTCAACACTAGCACGAATATTCATCTAGGGACGCGGGAACGTCCAGCCTGCCAAGAAAACTAAAACTCGAAAGTGACCAAGAACGCTGTTTACACGACAGAACTTTATTAACAACTTAGGTTTATTAACAACTCCCCTCCCCCTCCTGTAACCTCGGGACCACCAGGCGCCGGAGTTATGAAAGTTTGAAAATCGCTATTCTTTCAAGTTGTTCTGATTGTAAGTTTTCTAGTTGTTGTTGTTCTTTGACAGGGCCTCACAGACCCAACGGGTTGAGCTGAAATTTTGAAGGCACATTTGTTATGCTCCAAGGAAGTTCCTTTTGCTCATTATATCCCCCCCAACCATTGGTCGTGAGGGGGGCGGGGAGTTTTTAGTAGATTAGAGGGAGTTTTAAGAGCTAAAATTTGGCAAACTTGTTCACTGGGGCTCCCTGAACCCGGTCGGGTCAGTAGAAGCAGACTTATAACTGTTTGAAAACGCTGCCAATTATGACCAAGTGACCTAAAGCTGGGTTTAGACTAGTGAAACTCTCTCGCGAAAGTCACTCAGGCGAAACTTACTCGCTTCGAAAGAAATTTCGCACTACCCAAAACAGAGCGCAATTCAGAGCGAAAAATAGCGCGAGTGGGAACGAATAGGGCGAATGGAAACTTGTTTTGTCACTCCAGGAAAGTTTAGTTGGGAACTAATTTCCTTCCACTCATCTTCTCTTTTAATTCCATTGAAATAGTTCTTGTTTTTTGGGTTCCACATAAATTCTCGATTTTTGTAGAGCTCGATGAGCTGCAAACACTGTTCGTGATTCATCCCTCGCGCAACTGTGGGGACCACGTGTACACTGGGCGAAACTCGACACACGCAACCCTTTGTTGCGCGGACAAAAACCGGCTGAGCTCCGGCTCACAGCGAGGGCGCTCACCCTGCCATTACTCGGGGGTGGGAGAGCGTCTACACTAGGCGCAATTCCCTCGCGAAATTATTTCGATTAATTATAATCATGCATGGCTGTAGGAAATAGAGTTTGTTGATCCTTTCATTTGAAGAAAGGTGGTTATTTTGGATGTTGTTGATAGGTACTTTTTTTTAACCTATTTGTTGAATGCTACAAGTTTGTTGTTCACGGCCAAACGAATGGTCCAAATCAGGTGAAATGTGAGAATATTTCGAGGTTCCTGCTTGGGTTCAGTGACCATCAGAATTTCAAAAATGGCTGGGTGGGGCGCGTGGGACCGAAATGGCGATGTACATGATCAGGGAGGTGGAAAATGCATATTTATGTTTACTGTAACAGCCCGGCTGGGTTGGGTACCTACTTGATTTTGTGCTTTCCTGGGGAAGCACGAGAAGGCAGAAGGGGCATACAGGAACATAACAAACTGTGAGTAATAGTTTGCAGGGATTCCCCCCCCCCCCTCCCACCTACCTAACTGTAATGTTGTTGTTACTTCTGTCTTGCAGGTTACTGGCCTTGAACAGTACGCTTTCAGAGCGTTCAGCGAAGCCCTCGAGTCTGTTCCATTGGCTCTGGCTGAGAACTCTGGTCTTGACCCAATGAAAGTAGTGACATCCCTCAAAGCAAGGCAGATCAACGAAAAAAATCCCGCTCTTGGTGTCGACTGCATGGGAGTTGGCTCCAATGGTGAGTGAAAACTTACTTATCAAGTTTTGGGGCTTGGAGTTGTTGCACAAACATAAATACTTACAATGTTTTCAGTCTTACTGATTCCATTGAGGTTGTTTACAGAACTTGAGCCTGCGGTTAAGCAAATCCATCAATGGCAAAGGGCTCTTGAACAAATTCTTATTCTAATTCTTGACCAGCTTGTTTGGATTCCGCTGTTTCAATCTCTCGAATCATCCTGACGAGATCAGGGAGGCTATAGACAAGGGTCTGCGCCATTCTCATCATAGCCAGAAGCTATAATGTGCTCCATACTGTACCTTCTACTGTACATGCAGCCTTGTAAAAGATGAATAAATTCCTCGAAACTTCGGCCTAGAGTAGTGTTAGCATTTGACCAACTCTCGAGAACCTCAACCTGCTATTCCGTGTGAATTACTTGATGGTTATAATCGAGATATTTTGCTGCTCTGTATTACATCTTACGCTCAGTGTCTTCTAAACGTCGCATCCCTTTGTTGCAGACATGAAGGAACAGCACGTCATCGAGACCATCCGCAGCAAGAAGCAGCAGATCATGCTGGCCACCCAGCTCGTCAAGATGATCCTTAAAATCGACGACGTTCGTTCTCCCAATGACCTCATGTTGCAGTGAAGTTCTGTTGCATCGCATAAATTGCACTAAACCCTTCAGTTAATTTTGTTACTTTCTCGCTGTATTACTTACTACCTACTCAATTAATAAAATTCGGATTTAATTTCTTCCGCCTTTTCTAGTAACTAATCGAATAATTATCGTTCTTGTTTGGTCTATAGAGCCCTCTTCATTATTAGCTTGTTGCAGCTTCAATGAAAGTTTCTTCTTTTGATACAGAACGCGCACGTGATATCGTCTGCCTATTTTTACAAGTTCAAGCTAAAATAATAAAGACGGAATTCGTATTACATTGTTTTCATTCTCCAGTTTGATGTGACATCTCTTTATGCTGGCAATGGCTGATGGGGAACTCGCGATAGCTGTGTCGATAGTTTTGGACTGTCGGGACTATGAGTATCGCTATCAAAACAAACAATCTGCCATGGTTTTACCGATCGCATTTCACTCAATCGGACGTACCTATTCGAACCGTAATACGTAGCCTGATCGACCAAATAGGTACTGGGTGTACTCGTACGCCGAGGCTGCTATGCTAACTAAACAAAATATTCTGTGTTGTACGCTGGCACATATTCTGATATATAACATTTCCAAGTTAAATTCAACTTTTTCCTAGTCAATTTCAACTTTTTCAATTTCAAATACAACCTTCCCCGACTTCAGCAAAAAATATAAATTTTAATAAACTGAATTGTGAACCCCATTATTAACTTTTTGTTTGCCATGATGAGTTAGCTTGGCCTGGTCGTCACTGTATTTTGAAGGATCGTTGAGTTTTGTATTTAAAAAAAATTGTGTGGTAGCAAATTTTTATGAAGTTTTCCGACTGATCTGAGTCTAGAGAAGTGATATTGTAAGATCAGAACATCGAAATTTCACATTTCCATCTTCATCTTGAAGAATATCCAGTAGATGGGCCTCAATCCACATCCGTTTCGACTTGCTGAAATACTCACAAAAGAGAAAAAACAAGAATATGAATGCTAGGATACGAAATGGAGAAGTGAAAGAAATATTCCTAAGGTACGAAATCAATGATAGTACTAACTGGTAAGGCGAAATGGAAAAATCTCACATGATTACAGCTTCTAATCTGGGTACATAGCTTTCAGAACTGAAGAAGCCCACCACCAAAATGAAATTTTTTATTCCTTAGGTACTGTAGATGGGGGAAATGGTTGCATGTGACAGATGCAGTAGGACCAGAAAGCATTCAATATGCGCAATGACTGACAACCAGGTTAGCTTCACTCAGGCTGAATGTGATACATGCACTACGACCACAAAAGGTTAATAGATACACAGACAATATATTAATTTGACATCTCTCAAATGTACGTCGTTGATCTGTCCTGTACCTACCTATAATCTGGCGGACAAGCCTACTCGAATTTTGTGGCAACAGTTGTCTCAATGGTTTTCACTTAGATACATAGGACAATATTAGTAGTTATGCACAATTTAGTTTGTTTTTGTCGCCCAGAAATTGTTCACAACTTGTTGAGGGATCTCAGATAAACATAAGCTAAGCCCAGGAGAAGCTCCTAGCACTGTTTGCCCCTAGCGGAGCTCTATTCGATCCGGTCAGGTTTCTGTCCGAAAAGCCCCAATTACACCTGCCGAGTGCTGGGCCGAGACAGCGCATTCGGCCGAGTAAATCACAGTGTAATCGGCCTAGTAACGGGCGAGTCAGTGAATAGAACCATGTTCTATTTACTCGGCCGAGTAGGGACCCCCCACCACTCAACCACTCGCTCAGTTGCTACTCGGCTAATGTAATCAGGTTTGGCGGGCGAGCGCGCCTTTTGGTTTATTATTTGTGAATAATATACCTATGTATTCGCCCAGCAAAAATGTCTATAACCCCTCAAAATTTTTCTTTTACGTTTTCAAGGTGCGTAGATTCCAAAAATGCAGTAACATCCATCTACTTCATTTTAGGTCTAAAAAATTCGTTCTGTTGCACCCAGGCTCCATTTGGGCCCTAGTTGTGTCCCAAAACTTAGCAGCTCGATCGGAATATCCCCAGGGGTGTTATGTGTGAAAGGCAGGTTTTTTGGTGTTTTAGTAAAATGAGCTTGTGAGGCATCGTTTTCCATGTTTTTTTTAGGAACAGAGACCGAATATGACGTCGATTTCAACCAGAGTGGAAAATTGAGGTTCTACCGAAGTTTCAGCCTTAAATTTACGTTAAATTTTTTCTGTATGTCAAATAGGATAAACCCATATGACAAGGACTTGGCAGCGTTTCTCTTTTTACATCGCTGTGCCATGTTGACGCGGAACACTACACGACGCAACTGTCTCGTCTCTGCCCAGCTGAAATGTAATCACCTACTCACCCCATCGAAGTAGCTCGGCCGAGTACTCCACCGACTACTCGGCCGAGCTATTCGGTAGGTGTATTGAGGTGTAGGTGACTGGAGGAGTTGTGAAAATGGAGTGAGGTTAGGATTGACCATTCAGTGAGAACGTCAACTCTTGGATCATCCGTTCAGTGCTGAACACCACCTCCCCCCTACTTCTCGGGTTTGTGAAAATCACAAGAGCTTCTTTTGCAACTCAGTGGTACTTGTTCTGAATTACGCAGTATTGAACCTAGAAGGTAGTGTTTTCTATTTGAAAGTGCACAACGACGACCTGCTCGTACTGATTTTTAGTAACTGTACAGTTTTTTACTCTTGCGACCTATTTGTTATAAAAATTGTCGTTACAACAACTTTAATACGAACTGGATTTAAGAAACAACAAGGAGCAATAGATTGACGTTATATCACCAACTCGTATTTAAAAAATCAGACACCTTGTACAACAGCAGGGAAGCTAGAGACCAAGATCTCAATCACGATCCAGGTCAGAGTCCTGTGGTCCTACAGTGGTTAGCAACTATTAAAACCCTTCATATGTAAGGCCAAAATCACGAGAGTACTGTAGGGTTCTGAAGTTATTATGATTAGCAGATGGCCGTTGCCTAGTTACCAGTTGTATTACGTGTTCTTGGATTGGAAATAAATCAGTTCGAATGTGATTGCCGACTTGCGATATTACAGTGGCGCTGCGGACAACCAAAATTATGCCGAGGAACCAACCTTCCTTCCTCCATGCCACATAACTCAAGAGCTATTATAAATAGTTGAATGATACTGCTCCCACCATCTCAAACACATAGCCACTTGGGTAGTTTGTTCCAGCACCGTGAATAGAACATGTACCTACTAGTTCAGTGTGAGAACCGAAGTGGTAGGGATGAGTTCATGAATTTTTCGGTTTATGAAAAGCCTGAAGTAGAAACCTTCCTGAAACGACTACATATAGCAAAATGCAAGCAACAATAATTTTTACTTGATACATGAAACTTTTGGGAAGGTTATACATACACATCAGCGAGGTTGAGTTTTCAATTCACAACCCTGTCCTTCGTTTGGAGCAGGAAGTTCATGTACTGGTTCAAGAATTCAGGGTGCTGGAATACTTCCCAGACCGCCAAGGCCTGAACCGGTCGAAGTTGGGAGTTAAATGAAGTGGTGCCAGCAAATAAAACTGTTGTATTTTTATTTGAAAAACAAACAAGCTATGGCAACTTTTTAAACAACGCCGAAATCGTACAAAATCTACACTCTCATTAAAACAACAACGTAAAACGAAGGGATTTTCAACCAGATCAAAGATAGACACAGATCTCAAAAGGAAATGTACATCTAATGCCTAGAATAATGTATTCATGGCAAATGATAAAACAACCGTCAATTAAAAAAAAAAATTTGATTCACATGCTGTGAAAACATTCTAATATCGTACTTAGAAAGTCACACTACAATATATTATTATAGCATAACAATCCATCATAAAAACAATTAAGCTGGGTTCACATGGTCGCGTAAACGCTCAAAAGCGTAAAGCGTAAAGCCTCCTGATTGGCTACCGCCTAGTTGATGGGGGGGGGGGGGGGTCAACGCCGAGTTCACTTTTGGAGGTGACTGTAGCGTATTGGAAATGTAGATATTTTGAGCGTTTACGCGCCGTAAAGCGTGCGAAGTAGACCCCATCCAAAATGGCGGATCCGTCACAGCTGATCTCCCACATCTTCCGGTAGACGAAAGACTCGAAAGACAAAACAACGCGGGAAAACAACAGCTGGACAGTTCTCCCGAGGCGCATTGCGCATTGGCGTTACGCCTCCATGTGAACCAACACTCGCGTTTTCAGCTTTTACGCGCCTCCCACCCTCGCCGCCTACGTCGATTACGCTTTTGAGCGGTTACGCGACCATGTGAACCCAGCTTTAAGATAACTTGAGTCAAGTTACTGCGTTAACATGCCAGACGGCTAGAAAGTTGGGCGACGTATCTAAAAATAGGTACAGTATCTATAAATTCCATAGCTTAAAAAGTAAAAAACAATCAAAAATTAAAAATGTTCAAAATACATAACATTGTGAGATCTTCGTTATGATTGTTGTATGAATTATAGTCTCGTGTATTGCATATACAACTGAGGGAGTTATGCAAATCTACCAACTATCAGATCCGATTTTTAAATAACATGAAATAAGTAAATCAAGGGCGGAATAAAGCTTTTGAAGAAAAACTAAATTGCAATAAATAAAACGGGGAAGCAATAAATAAGACGGGAATAAATAGAAGAAAGCACCACCGGTGTCAAACAGTGTACTAAAAAAATAGAAGAAACCTATGCTGCAGCTGTGCATCAGACCCTGGAAAAAAATCGTTAATGAAAAATTTAACTGGGAAATGAAGATTTATTAATAATAAATGAACATGAATAAAATAGCCAGCACCTAGGACTTCGGCTAGGTATAATGTAACCACATTAATCAGGTAAATGTAATAGTTCACGGGGCTATTCCATGTACCTACCTCACATGTTATCTTCAAGATGGTCTTCCTTAGCAGACATGAATAATTTTTGAGCCAGATACGTCAAATGGTCTGGAAAATAAATTATTTAAAATCAATATTTACATTAGCCAAACATCATCAAAACTTACGCTGATTCATCCTTATGGTAAACCACGCAGTTTAGTACATGGTCCCAGTCAAGGGGCCTGACCAATATTTCGAATAGGGAATACCCATGTATTTTTTATTTTATATTATTCGAAAGCACTTAAAATAGACACCGAGGTGATGTGGTACATATTTCTCATTTGGACGAGTTCTCCAACGTTCGGTAATTACAGTTACTGATTTGAAATAGTGCATTTTCCACCACCCCCACCTCCTGTAGTGCGCCATTTTGGCCCAACCAGCCCCCCACCACAAAAGATACCTAACAAAACATTTGTGATCTTTACACAATCTCTACTATATTATAAAAACGAATCTCTGTCTGTCTGTCTGTCTGTCCTTCTATGCACGGCCAAACGGCTCGACGGATATCGACCAAATTTGGCACGAATATCCAGTAGGCTCCCAAGTTGTGCAACGTCGCATTTTTAATTCCCTGACCATAGCGGAACTATGGTCGACCATGGTCAACTTCGTTAATTGAAATGGTAACCCCTATTTTTTATCGCGTATTCGTAATCTACGTGAAATTCTATCTACGATCGACCCTTCGGACTACCCCCGCGGTCGACCATAGCGCATCCATGGGCCCCTCCATGGTCGAATCCCGAATTGCTTTTCACGGCCAAACGGCTCGACGGATATCGACCAAATTTGGCACCAATATCCGGTAGCCTCCCAAGTCGAACGTAGGCGCATTTTCGATTCCCTGACCATAGCGGAACTATGGTCGACCATGGTCAACTCCTGAATGGCTTGACGGATATCGACCAAATTTGGCACGAATATCCAGTAGGCTCCCAAGTTGTGCAACGTCGCATTTTTAATTCCCTGACCATTTGGTATATTTTCATTTGGTTAAGAACTGTACCCCTACGACTCATCATTCTTGGGATATAAGCAACCTCCCCCCCTTACCACAACGTTCTACCTAGATCCAGGGAGTTTTAGTATGTTTATCTCCTAATTAGTATGCTTTATTTAGTTAGTGCTAACGAGGTTGACCAAAGAAGACTTGTTTGTACAACAATAACAGCCGTTGGATCCAGCCAAGGAATTTTTGTAGAAATGAGAAAACAGGAACCCGAAAAATGCAATACTGAAATAATTTGGACCTCCCTTGAACTTCAAACCATTATGAGTCGACTATAGTAAATAACACAGAAAATGATGATTGTGTAATGACACCACAGAGCAATGGTGGTACATACAGCTCGACCGGCTACTCATGAATGTTCTGAGCGGGGCCAGGCGGGTATTTGACGTCAAGGACCCAGCGTTTCTGAGCGCCCCTCCTCGTCCTACCATCCCACTCCCCTCATCTGTTTGAAGCGTGTGGAGGGGGTGGGGACTTCTACAACGAGTCCCCCACCACCATTTGCAGGGGAACGCTTCCCTACTCCAACCCTCCTGGCCCCACCCAGAACGTTAGCTTTGTTCGTGCAGTCCCTCAGAGCTTGTTCAGAGCAACCCGGGCATGCGCAGTAAGGGTGAGATGATTCAGATGATTCAGTGTTCGTGACGGCCGAGCTGCTCTGAGCAAGCCCTCCCGTGTCCCACGAGAAGATCAGGGACAGCTGAGCACTGCTCTTCCACGCATGCATCCTCGACCCATTCGAGCTGCCCTTGCTCCAAACAAGCTCCAGGCTCACACCCTGCTCCGAGCGAGCGTGTTCAGAGCTCACCCTACGCCAAGCCAGTTCGGTTCAAGCGAAAACTGAACTTGCTCGGAGCTAGCCCCAAGGGGACAGCACGAACAAAGCTATTCATGAGTTGACCTGTCTAGACCTGCTGTATCATCCAGGAGCTCGATAGGACATTAACAATTACCCACATATTAAAGGTCTTGTACGTCTGCACATGATCACACTTGTTTAAGGTTGACGATTTTCGTCAGATCAAGTGACGTTGGTAATGGTAACTGTGGTAAGTGTAGGTATTTGATTAGAATAAAAGCAGAAATACAGAAACAGTTGTTACTTCTGCATATGATCATCAGAACTAACTGAAGGAACCTACGTGATTATACCAAAAGTCAAGGGAAAAACCAGTGAATAATGTGGTTGATATGGGTGTTTCACAAGTGATCAAGGTTGATGAAAGTAGAAGTACAGAAATAGTTTTTTTAAATGAAAAGACTCACTGAAGAATGTAGTGAACCACTGTGGCTTGTTTTTGTACACAACTCCGAAGTAGTAGAAGGGAATCCCTGCGAGAGTGATGGCAGCGCCGACTCCGACTTCCGCAGGCTTTTCGTAAATGGGGACGATAACCAAGAAGATACAAACGATTACGAAGGTCACAGGGATGGCCAGATTTACCTGAAACACCCGAGTAATGAGGAAATGGTGAAAATAGCAACAGTCATCAAGTCTCAAGATTATTGCGGGGACCCTTCCAACACCCTAAGTTTTTTTGCGTGACCGTCATTAGAGACGGGAGCTACCCCACGGCAGAGATGGACAAAATGTAATTACAGTGCAGGAACTTCGGTAGACGTACAGTAGGCTGTCTACCCCACTCTCGGTGGAGCAGCAGGCTATCTAGCTATAGTTACCTGCCGATGATGCAGCCACCGTTCACCTCTCGATCTAAGTGGCCTTGAAACATCAGTTTGGGAAGGTTAAAAAAAAAAAAACGAAATTAAAGGTGTGGTGCCCGTCAACTGCTGGACGGGCAACAATGAACAGAAGAGTGATGGAGATCTGTTAATGCTGGTCGATATCTATTGGAGTGCTTTTTCAATTATATGAAGACTAAATTCCCCCTCCCCCTCCCCAAAACCCCCAATCCCCAGACGCTCATCTAATCAGAAGAAACCACCCTCGACGATCTTCAGAAGAGATTACGAGGTAAACTTTCAGGATTTCATCGAGTTGCAGACGGTGGTGTACTGTATGGTGGAATGTCCGTAGATATCCTGCTAAGCCAAGGGACGGTTCAGGTAGGTAGCCACGAATCGGGTGTACAGCCTTGCTCTACATGTACCAGAACTTCACATGTAACTGAATTGATCACTTGTTGCTGTAGCGAGGACTTCAGTTTATATTACTTTCCCACTGATGTCCTGTTTCACCAAAAGTCACAAATCATCACGATCAAAACTAACCAGCCGATTTTGGGTGGTCAGCGTCCAAAATTAACGTTTTACCATTTCGCCATCGCCAGTTCTACAGTTTTCATGCGAACCATTCTTCTATTATTATTATTTTACATCCACACAAATTAGTAGGGGACTGATTAGGGCATTTCTCTTGGTATTGGAGGACGAATATTTCACAATTCGCCGTCTTCGATGGATGAGAGAGAACATATTGATCTCGATGACATCGATTCAGTGAGGAGGCACCTATCAACTGAAAAGGCCTGAAAGGGCTGGGAGCTTTATCGTTTCTTTGAATTGATGGGAGAGAGAAAAAACTTTACCTACTTATCAGCAAAAAAATTGTTGTCGATCATGCAGTTCTTTGGACAATTAATACTGCGATTTTTTGCATTACAGTTTTCGGTTCGAGAGATTGGGATTTCACATTCGTGCAAGCATAGTTGAGCTATAACATTTAAAATCAGCAATAAAACTATACAATCCCAATCGCAATGAAATTCACAGAGGACAATCAACCAACTGCCCATCAAATTTGAGTGAAATCAGACCAATTATTAGTGAGAAACTGTGTAGGTACATGACCTACCTACCTTGGTGGGTCACTGACAATCTGATGCACTGCATTAAAAATATATTTTATAACAGGAACGATAGATAAAGCACCGTCGGTGCTTACTCCCGAACAATGTCCACCAAAATCTGTTTTTCACTGTCCTCAAACTTTGGTCGGCGTTCATCTTTGCGACACTGACTCCATGCTGGTTTCCGTGATTTCAACAGTCGAAAAACTTTCTTTCAGAAACAAACGTAAAACTACATCAACAATATAAACAACAAACCAAACGCAAAAAAACCAGTCATGCAGCATGACTTAATGAGCGAATTTTCAAAGAAATATTCGAATTAATGGCTATGGTTTTGAATAAAGGAAAACTTCGGTCTAAAATTTGGTTTTCTATGTATATTCTCTTCGTATTTATTTTAATTTGTACGTTTTGTCCATCCTGATTCTACCGTTTGTTATGAGTAGATTCCTTGTTCCTTCTGAATGGCCTTTCCTCTTGTCTACGATTTCAGGCCTGGTATCTAAAACCAGTTCAAGATTTGCTCTACTAGGTAGGTAGATCCTTCCTTCTTCATTGATATTATTTTTATCATGTTAAGTACCTACCTACCTTTGAATATCCAATATTCGTATGATACTGATAATAAATTGATAAGATACCTACCTAACCTTCTTCCTCCTACTGTTAGTACCTAAATTGAATAATTTGAAATAGATTTTTTCTTTCGTCTTCCTTCTAGTAATACGTGGGCCGGTACTTAACTATCTATGAAGGTATCATAACAATTATATGTCAAATGGGAAATTCAAGGAGTTGTACTAATCGTTTGCCTCCCCCTTTTTTGCTTCGAACTCTCGTCTTCAATTAATACTTCTCACATTTTTCAATCTGACCACTCTAAGGGGGTGGGGGGGGGGGGGGGTAAGAGTTTAAAGATTATCCTAGTTTTGGGTAATTTTTGCGCACTTTAAATGCTCTAATTTAAGAACGGATTTAGATATCTAAAATCCGATTTCACCATCGTGTTCAGCGTGCAAAAACCTTTAACATGAGGGGTCACTTGTTAGAAAATAACATTTTGGGGATTTTTGGGTAATTTTTGCGCACTTCAAATGCTCTAATTTGAGAACGGATCAAGATATCTAAAATCCGATTCCACCATCGTGTTCAGCGTGCAAAAACCTTTAAAATGAGGGGTCACTTGTTGGAAAATAACATTTTGGGGATTTTTGGGTAATTTTTGCGCACTTTAAATGCGCCAAAACCCTCCTTAGCGTAGGCCAATTTCGCCCATCTTCGAACTTAGCCTTTCGATTGCCAAGATAGATTTTTTGTGCAAATTTGAGCTGTTTATCTCAATTCTATCGAGAGTTATCGTCTGGAGTGACACATATATAAATATATATATACATATAAAAAAGTGTTAAATTTCAGGAATCGTTTTAGAATGGTCTGAAACGGATTTCTATGAAGAAAATTTCCAAAAATTTATATTATTTAAATTTCGAAGCCATTGCAATAGCTTCATTTTCTTTGAAAATTCGCTAAAAAAAGAGATGCACAAGTAGGTATAATGAAGGTCAGCAACTGCGTTATCAATCGTAATCATCCCCAATGCTTCCATTTTGGCGGGCCAATGCCTCCACGATACTGTTCAATCGAAGTTTAAAAGTTGAATCGACGTTTTATGAAAGCATTGTAATCTTTGATTACACTCGTGAAACACACTTATCCTTTACCAACGCCTCTAATCTTCTATTCGATAAAACAATGATCTATTTTAACCATGGTTAGGAAGTATTGGTGAAACAGGCCCTAAGATGAATATTTCTTTATCTATGGGCTTTCAAAGTTTGGCATCAGTGACGCCATTGCACACCTCCGGCTTGGGCGGTGCCCCTCGTCCAGTGTGATGTCAGTTGATGCCTAAACCTTGAAAGCTCGGAGAAAAAGTAGGAGCCTGGCTGGTCTTTAAAATGCTTAGAATGGAATTTACTTTCATTCAACAATATAAACAACTCATGGGTACTCCTCATTGAGGAGCAATTACAACAACTTCACGCTAAAATGGCTCTACCACTTTTCATTCAATTTTCCAAGTAGTATGCAATAACTTGTAGGGTAGGAATGGGGATTCTCAGACAATACCGTTACAACTTATCCAACCACCTGTATCGTATTGACTTTTTAGAACATAATGTTTGAGCCTTAAACACTGGTTGACCCTTCAACTTACCTTGATTGGCCGATGCATATTGGGCTGTTTGTATCTCAACCAAAGGAGACCCCCTACAGTCATCATCGTGAAAAAGGATTCCACAAAGCTACAGTAAGTGATCAGTTGGTAAATGTCACTCGAGCACAGCATGAGAAGAGAGAGTAAACACTGGAATTCATAAACTTATGATGAAAATCAAGTAGGCACCTATTAAAGAAAAAATTAAAGAAGCTCAATACGTACTTATATAAACCTACTAGGTGTATTAAGTTTTTACAGAGCATTCAAGAACTGTCCCTAACATCTCCATGACATTAAAAAAAAAAAGTTAAAACTTACCAAAAAGACCAAAGATGGTGTAGGTGTGTACTTGTCAACATTGATATGTGAAAGCATAGTAGGGAAATGGCCGTATCGCGCTCCAACAAAACACATTCTAAGAAAAGAATGAGGAAAACGTCACCAGTGAATCAAAATAAAATACCATTACGAATTTGAAACTCCTCATTCTCAATGCTGTATAAACTGCACATACCTGGATGAGGTCATGATGTGAACACTCAGCCCGCCCAAAGCAGACAGCGCCACCATGATCGGCATGACTGGGGCGATGTAACCAAGTGCTTTATCAGCAAATGTCTGAAATATATTAGGAAAATACGGTAAACAGTATAAACTACTATAAACATTGTTTTCAAAGTTACTGTGTTATCTTTAAGCATCATTGTCTCAGGTTCAGCTGTAAGCTACTTATGAGGATTGATATCGCCTCATAAGTTAAACAGACTTGGTTTTTTCTCTCACTTCTCATCTAGACTACCTAATCAATTTGTAGGTAAATTAAGTTTTCAATGATTACGTTAAATATATAAATACATCAAGTTAACCAGCTTCAGTCATCAAACAAACGTTGGATTGAGAGTAGAATGAAATGCCTTGGACTAATATTGCCCTTTCGAGTCAAACAAGTCAAAAACGTCTTCACTTTATTTTGTTCAAAATGCCAGAATTTCCTCTTTAGGTATCTAAATGTTGCGTTTGATTTACTCACGTACAAAAGCAATTGCATTGGATGCCATCATTTGGCTTGGAGTCAGCACAGCCAAATAAGCTACATTGGCGAGTACGTAAATGGCAGTTACAAGGGGAAGAGAGATGTAGATCGCTCGAGGTAAGTTACTGGAAACAAAAATACACTATACTGCAATAAAGTGGGCTAAAAATACATGAAGTGGGTGGTATGACTGAAAATCAAGTTCAACATCACTTGAAGACCTTCTGTTCTGGAGATTTTACTCTTCTAATAAGACAATTTAGTGCAATGGAAAAATAAGGAGAAAGGTACATTTAGCATAATATATGAGGTTTCAATCATTCGATGAAATTTTTTAATCAAAAGTTTAGTGTTGAAAAATCTGCGACAATTCAATGAGAATATAAATTGGAGTCAGTACTTACACATAAGGATTTCTCAATTCTTCAGTCATGAAATTCAAGTAATTCCTGAAACATTCAGGTTTCAAATAAAAATTCGGTAGTTTGAAATGATAGTAAAAATCGCAGTTATCAAATAATTTATGAAAACCATACCATCCCGAATAAGAGAAAATCCCTGAGTAAAATGCCACAGCAATCTTCCCAGGACTGTTGTCCGTGCCCTTGAAGACATCTTCAAAATTGTTTTCTTCACCACCTTTGAAATGTTGCGAACAAGTCAATCATGAGGCAGGTTATGACAAGTCGTGAAAGTCATATAGTAACCTTCTCCATAGTAAACAGATTGGAATGAAATGTATAAGATAGCAATATACAACAAGATGAGAGATGATAGTCGGAAACGAGACTGGGAGTTGTGGGCAAATGGAGGTGGATGGGGGATTAGCTCTGCAACATGTTGTCAACTACTGGCACAATGCGTGATATCAGCATAGCACGAGCGTGCGAAAGTTGTTTCTCTAATTAAAAATATGTACCAGCGAACCCGAGCACGAGCAAAGGGCATTCTTATGAAATGTAGAAGCCTCTCTGGTTGTGACCCAAGTGGGGGATCACTTGGGGACACATGTGCTATCACCCACCCAAGTTCTTACATGCACGAATGTCCTCATTTCACTGAGAATAGGGAGAGTATTGAAGGGGGATTCCCTCTTTTCCCCTATCGCCCGCCTGCATTCAGCTGATATCATGGATACTATACTCATATTGCAGTATAGTATCCACAGTGTCCTTTGCATGAAGGCCACCCCACCCAGATCACGTCACCATCCCATGGTTCATTCTCTGTTTGCTACCTCTATGATGGTAAACAGGGGTCTAATCCAATTAATGAAAACATGGAAGTTTTCAGGTAGCGTTAAATAACTCAGCATTCTTTAAAAATCCGAAGTGGGAGACCCATCTAGAAAACTTGTTTTTCTTCAAGAGATTATGGACAGGAAAGGGCGCCATCAATACTGAATCTGATAATAATTTCCCTTCAGGTTGAGCTGTACTGACACTATGCCGAAGAAGGCTCTTCCAGGGTAGACATGACTGACCACATTGCTTTGCAGTGTAGACGTACCGAAAGGTGCCAAACCGAAACCAATTGCGAGTTCACTGCTCAGCGGTCTACATTCCCAATATATTCATCACGTTCCAAGAATGTGTGATGAAGAAGATGCTGTTTTAGCAGCTGTGGCTGGCGTGACTGTTGAAGTGGCTGCCAATCAACGCCACGATTTTTTGGCTTTGGTGGTTTTGGATGAGACCCAGCATCCTCAATGGTAGGAACAAGTATAAAACAAATGCGTTCATGAAAGACCGATTACCTGATGTGGGATGGCCTGAATTTAGAATATAAGAACGACATGGGGTTCACGTCTTCAGAATGAAGTCTACCAACTGAGGAAGTCAATTAGGACCTCCACACTGCATGATTCGGTTCGGCTTTCTTTGATCAGGATTGACAGGATTGGGGTCGGTTCGGGCCGGGCAGGCTTTCGACCTGTCGGCAAGGACGATCGTCCTGTCAACACCTATTCAGCTTTGCCGATAGGCCTGTGCTTAACAGCATCATTCGGCATAGTGCAGACACACCTTTGAGGCAGGATAAACAATAATACCATGATTACACAGGTATTCTAGATGTAGATGATGGGCTGACATCAGCAGATTAGCTAATTAATGACAACTTATTACGAAGTATCAGCATAATCAAGTGGCTTCTACCGAACCAAGCAGCACCCAATGTTCCTCGCATCTATTTAGTTCTGAATAACGAAAAAAATTTCAGCCAATAATGACGATTCCTTTCTGACCCACACAGTAGCTGGTAATCACTTAGCTGGAAGCAAACACAAACTCCAGTAACTGCAGATACTTACTAACAAACAAGTACCAAAGGCCACAAAGAATGATGAGCCCGAGGGAACCCAATTTGGTGAACATGAACGCATTTTGGAGGTTAGTGGTTCCTTTGACGTTCCAACAATTGATGAAAGAGAAGAAACAAATGACGACAGCAGCTATCAATCTGTCAGCGTATTCGGGCAGGTCGCACTCGGGAAAGAAAGGCTGGATGACGTATTTGGCAAAGGTAAGGCCCATGATGGCGTTAGTTGTTGGGCTAAAACATCAGAAAATCATAACTCACTCTGAGCTTAAAAAAGTTCTTATGATACAAATAAATAAATATATATAATATGCATGTGTGTGTGTGGGGGTGTGTGTGTGTGTGTGTGTGTGTGTGTGTCCTCCCGGACAATATCAGAACTTGGATATGACATAAAAAAATTTAAATTTCGCCAAAATGCTGCTGAAGAACAAGTTCCACGATGTTTTACCTTCAAACACATTGTTAAGTAATGCATGCATGACAGGGGAGCCTTTTTTGGTGGTGAATTGTTCAATCATGCGGCGTATAAATTACCCCCATCCCCCTCTCACCAATCAACCCATAAAAAATGTTCATCAATATTACATTATAGAATTTTACATGAAGTGTGGGTGACGTAGCGCACAACAAGAACCATAACTGAGGCAAATAAAAAAAATAACCACGCAAATAGTTGAGGAACTGTGACTTGGGCATCGCTTACAGTTTTAATATTACTCTCTCCTGAAGTGAATTTCAAAATTCTGGTGACGTAGTGCACAGCTAGACTCACACACATCACACACAGATACGCGCGCGCGCATGCACCTACGGTTTTTCTAATGGATTCAGTTTTGAAATGGTCTGAAATAGATTTTTAGTTGGTTATTTCTCTCTACATTGTGTGTCTCTCTCTCCACTGTGTTTTGCCCTTCCAACCGAAATAGAAAACAACAGGGTCCCCCCTGACTGTAAAAAGCCTTTGACGGAAGGCAGTGTGATGCACTGTACTGCCTGGATTCTCCTAATTCTGGAGGTGATCCATTGAAAGGTAAATATATCGGTGCATTTCTTCATCAATATAGGTATGTGCCCTCACTGAATAGTAGCGTACATGCAGTATGGAAGCATGATTCCGTGTGCGGGGAGAATGATGACTGATAAATATTTCTCCAGTAAGAACCTATCCACATGAAGCCTGAAGAGCGATCCACTCCAAAAAAAAGCTGGATTGGCTTTAATTCCCGAATCCTGGTTCTGCCAATTCCAAACCTTGAACATGTGTCCAGAAGTTGGTGGAACACAACGTGAGGGAAAATGATCGCATAATAAGATTTACAGAAAACGTATTAATATCATCTACATGTACGTGTTTCACATTAGGGAGAACAGACAAAGGCTTCTGAAACGTTTGTAACACATGTTTTACGCCATGGAACAGTGAAGTTGCATAAGGTTTCAATCTGAGTATTCTGCAGAATTCCAACGTCTTAAAGTCACTTACAAAGTCTTAGTAAGTATCCTTCACCGCACTATTAACTCAGAGCAATGGGATTCCATAATGGATAGGTAATGGGAAACTGACTCACCAAATGTCGCACCCTCAGTTCGCCTGCCACGCATGCTAGCTTTGTTCGTTCTGCTTGAACCAAGCAACTTCAGTTCATGCCCAGTTCTTCATGCTCAGTACAGGTTCAGTTCAGTTCATGTTCAGTTCTGGGGACTGCACGAACGGTTGAGTTCAGAAAAAGTCAACCAGAATAAAATTGATTAGGTAAGTAGAGATTTATTTCATTAGGTAATCAAACGTGAAATCGTGGATAAGGTTATGGATGTCTGAGGAAGGATATTCCAGATCAGTGCATGCGCAGTTCAAGCTGCCATTGCTCATCCGAAGTGCAGCCAGTTCCCAAGCTGAACATGAACCAAAAACACCATGGCAGCATGAACACCCGCACATGACCTTCGGTTCTTGCAACTGGCCTGCACGAACAGCCCATTTTCTGCACCTCGCTCAATGCCCATGCGTATGTGAACTGAACAAGAACTGAAGGACAGCACGAACAAAGCTAATGAATTCACTATTACCCTGAATCACCGACTCATATGCTTCCTCAATATTATATCTAATACTTAACACACACACACACGTACATACGCCCTCACACACACCATCATCCACATCTACCACTAAACCCACCACCCATTAACACCGTACATTACTGCACACATTATAAATTACTGTGGTACACTGTTTTTAAAACAGCCTAATCAGTGGCAAAAACGAAGCTGGATTCTACCCACCGAAGCGTAAACAAGATATCAGTGCAACACAGCTATGCACTAGCATGAAATGACCACCACTATCAACCAGAATCTCTCCTAGAGCTGCAAGAACAACTTGGAGGGTTGCAAAAACCAAGTCAAGATGTTCGAAAATGATGATGATGGTGATAGTTGATGAAACTGAATTGAGAATTTGTGAAGTAAAATTAGAGAAACTGAGGAAAAGTTTAGAGAAATGAGTGTACCAACAAAACGACGAATTACGTGTATCGAGTCGAAGGACAAAAGTTTAATGTACATATACAGAATAAAACATAGGTAA
Organism: Leptopterna dolabrata; assembly: GCA_954871275.1. NCBI lineage: Eukaryota > Metazoa > Arthropoda > Insecta > Hemiptera > Miridae > Leptopterna > Leptopterna dolabrata. The sequence goes on along the minus strand of OX940983.1, from coordinate 9,545,198 downwards.
TAAAAGAAAAATATAAAATATAATTGTGGTGATCGGCTGCTCCCTAACACTATGGTAAATAGCGTCGCTTGCATTATAAGCCGCGTCTAACGGCTTCCCAGAGCGGGGTTCCCCTACCCCTCTCTGGGGATGTATCAAGGGGTATAAAAGAAGCTGTGAACTGCCAATAAATTGTCACTTGACCACACAAACCGACTCAAGTAGTCTCGTGTATTTATTTCTACTTTTAGCTCACGCTGGATCATCACACTGGTCACCCCGACGTAGAACACGCACCTTCACCTTCGCATCGGCTTCTCGCCTACTACGATCGCCGGCGAGGCGGCGGCGCCCGACGACGAACACGCAACCTTCACCGGCTTCCGGCCTTCTGCGAACAGCGTCCCGCCTTCTCGCTTCCAGCGACGGCTCAACACGCACCTTCGCCGGCTTCCCGCCTTCTGCGAACAGCGTCCCGCCTTCTCGCTTCCAGCGACGGCTCAACACGCACCTTCGCCGGTTTCCCGCCATCAGCGATCAGCGTCCCGCCTTCTCGCTTCCTGCGACGGCTCAACACGCACCTTCGCCCCGGCCTTCTGCGAACGCAACACCGGCGATGTTAATACACCTCTCGCCCCGGCTTCTCGCCTCCTGCGATCGACAGGGAACCGCCTACACCCACCACTCGTCAGATCCACGACCAACCAGAGAAAATCTCGTTTTTCCCGCTGCTTACTTAAAGAGAGCGACCATCAACGGAGCATTCATTCCTCGGATCTACACCTTCAGGAACAACAAAGAAGAAAATGAAGACCAGAGCTACGAAGACACCGGAACCGCCTCATACCCTTCTCCCTCCTCCTCGTGTGGCTACCGTCAACGAGGAGTTGCAGGTGATCCAGCACCACCGACAACCGCGGCCTTCAACGCAGCCTCTCAATAGGACCACCGTCTACAAAGACCTTCCAGTAGCTTCGAGAGATATCGAGGAACATTTTACTCACGTAAAATTACTACTCGATACTCTAACAAAATACGGCCTCCAAGTCAACAAGTCGAAGTGTCAACTAGCCCGCACCTCCGTCGAATTCCTCGGCCACATCGTATCACCCAGCGGCGTTACACATCTGCCCGATCGAACGGCCGCCCGTAAGCGACATAATAAACGCCTACTCCACTGCACTCACGACTCCGAAGCCGCCTTCGAAGCAACAAAACATCCTCGTCCTCGAGAGAGCTGTAACACTGGAACATCCTGGCCCGACTCAGCGCCCCGGCCTTACTTACCTACAGCTCTACAGCGCCCGGTCTTCCATCACCTACACGGCCTATCACACCCTGGGACAATGGCCTCTCCCGACACCTTCTTCACTGGGACCCAGGCGCGGCCGACGTCACCTGCCCCGGCACCTCCTGCCTCGCCATTCAAGCCGCCTCGGAAGATCACCTCTTCCAGCCGCCCGTTCCAGCGCTCTCCGTGACATCGCCCTCGACGCTTCCAGCTGGACCGCATCCGAGCACATTCACGCATCCCAAACCGCAGCCACCGCTAACACACGACGGCAAGACACCACGAACTCCTCAAGCCACCCACCTACACGGCAACTACACAGCTCACACGCAGCCTCTTTCACCAACACCGACGCCTCATCAACAAGATTCATCGTCATTTACATAATTGCAGTATTTAACTTCAATTCTGGGGGGAGCAGTGTGGTGATCGGCTGCTCCCTAACACTATGGTAAATAGCGTCGCTTGCATTATAAGCCGCGTCTAACAGCTTCCCAGAGCGGGGTTCCCCTACCTCTCTCTGGGGATGTATCAAGGGGTATAAAAGAAGCTGTGAACTGCCAATTAATTGTCACTTGACCACCAAAACCGACTCAAGTAGTCTCGTGTATTTATTTCTACTTTTAGCTCCCGCTGGATCATCACAATAATAAAGCAAAGGACCAGGACCAAGACTACGGAGTAGTGGCTGTAGGTGTAAGTGCTGGTTTAAAATATATAAAAAACGCTGCAAATTATTACACAAAGGTTTATTATTTACCTGTATAGATGCCCCCTTCTGTGTAGATCACTGTTTTCTGTGGTCAATTCCTACTTTCGAGCCCCCCACCCTGCAGTCATTTGGGACTCTGCAAAACTTTTGAAAACTCTTCATCTGAAACGCAGACTCTTCACTTTGAACTTGGCGAAAGATAACCTTTAGGAACGGAACTGTTCAAAACAAGGTAGAACTCTGCAATTCTGCACTCTGCATTTCACTCTTCCTCTTCAAATCAACAGCGTTCTTTAGGAACGGAAATTCGTTCCTAAAGAAGAGCAAAGTGCAATGTGCAGAGTGTGGATTTTAAGAGTGCAGAGTGAAGAGTGAAAGTCTTTAGGAAGGGGCCCTGGATGATTTCGTGTCACCTTGAGCGTCAACTCGCAGAAGGAGTATGGTAGGTACTTTATCTTTTGGACTGGACAAGGATGGGGGCAGTGCCAGCGGTAGCGAACTCAATGCCTCCCCAAAATAATCTTGTACATCATGGTCCAATGATGAATTATAGGCCCTATAACGAATGGAATCAGAGTGAACAATCGGAGCATGTTACTGTCGCTGTTTATGTGCTTACTCGCAGTTTTTGCCGGAGTCGACAAGCTGGAAATACCGCCATGCTTCCCAACAGATTTATCGCTAGCTGACGAGAAAAGAACGCAAAGAAAACAATACAATTCATTCCTAAAAGGACAAACTGATAACCACGGTATCGTGCATAATTCTCTATTTTAAAATGTCGACAATACTCACGACCTCTCTCTTTGTCAGCTATCTGAAGACCCGGCAGCGGCGGTGTGGATCATCCTTGTTCAGTAACAGCGCATTTTTCACTAACATTACGAGCTCCGAATGGTTTACAGAGCAAACTGCATGGAGCGCACAACGCAGAAGACTACAAAGATATAAATTTCGTTTTCTTCCAGTGGTTTCGGAGAAATGCTATGTCAACCCACCCCCCCACCACGGATTTTGTCGTTACTTGAAATAGAAAACATCAACATTTAAGGGAATTGAGCTTCATGCTGGATTCCAAATATTCGAATGAACCAATACGGGGGTACCACCCATTGACTCAGTTTGTCTAGTTGAGTAACAACCTTTGGAAATGCTGAAATTCGTGTTGGGAGAGGAGGTAGTGAGTCACGCTTACTCAAGATTGCGTAGAAACTGAAATTCTCAATTATAAAAACTTACACAAAAATCATCATAGCGTCCCATAAGTACAAGAAAGCAGGAACGGGTCCAAAAGCCTCGAAGATATAAGCATAATCGCCACCGGACTTCGGGATTGACGTCCCGAGTTCAGCATAGCAGAGGGCGCCAACCATCGACAGGAGGCCGCACAGGGCCCAAACTATTAGAGAGCTTCCAACAGAGCCAACTTCTTGAATGACTCCTTTTGGGGATATGAATATACCTGTTAACATACACAGTAAACAAAAATAGTGAGGAAGATACACGCACATAACTAATTTATTAGATCTACACAGATTGTTTGAGCTCTGTGTAGAACTACTATCTACCTACTTAGCTGAATCTTTGAACTGACGACAATGTTCGTCCATGTTAATTCCCAAAGGTACTTTAGTAAAAATAACATGACCTTCAATATTGTGACAGAGTGAGGTAGAGTGACGGTGGACCCTCGAGAGTCTCCCCCTCTAGACCAGCGATATTATCACCTGTTAAGAAAGGATATCGATTAGGCTTACACCAAGCTACCCCGTCGCCACAGGAATAAAAAACAACTCGGGAACAGCCACCGTCACACTCCTCCCCACATGACATACTTCTGGGTAGCAAAAGTATGAGAGGGAAAAGGGGGAATGAAAAGTAGTACATATGAAGTTTTGGTTCAGGAAAGGACATCTGAACAACTTTAAGGTGACTAACATTCATCGCAATGGTACTACGTCAATAATATTTACTGGCGGAGAACAAAGCTCCTACAAACGAGTATTGGCAGAGAAAAACAACTACTGGGACTTGTAAATTGGGACACGGCATTGATCGCCTTCAAATGAGCTCAATATATTTTAATTATATTGAAACGATAAAGGGGGGAATGGGGGTGGGGAAGCCAATAGCTGTATGTATTCTCAAAAGGACAGGATGACTGTAGAGGAATCCTTCTGGAAAACCTTTGGGCTTATCCTTCTGGTAAGCCCACAAAAAATGGATTGAGTATGGTGAATTACTCAACACATACTACCAAACCACGCTGTGCTACCATGTGACAGAGTGAGGGTGGACCCTCGAGTCCCCCCCCCATAGACCAGCGATATTATCACCGGTTAAGAAGGGATATCGATTAGGCTTCCACCAAGCGACCCCGTCTCCACTGGAAGAAAAAACCACTCGAGAACAGCCACATTGTTACAATATTCAAATGAAAATTGTTGACAGGTCTGATGTACCAGGAGACAAACTGCGTATAATACGGTAAATTACACGGGGTTACACAGAGGGGTAAGCTGGTGGCTGAGCAAGTTAGCACTCGCTAACCAGTCGCAGTGGGTGTCTGGGGCAGTCGCTTGGTTGATGGTGACACAGAAATAGTGGATGAACATGAAGCTGCAACGGGATGCTGTGATGGCAGGGCCCACTAAGAGGTGTGTGCACCTTATTGATTCTAGGTCTGCCATACTCACATTCAGCTCAAACGCACCATCACCTCCCATGCTGGAGAACGTACCAATGTGCCTAGCCATTGTGGGATCCCCGGGAATGAAAGAGCAGATGTGTTAGAGAAGCGAGGCAGCAAAAAGGCGATTTAGGGCCGGTTCCAAAAAAAGCTGAACCACAGGGTTGGAGCCAACCCCAGGGTTCGCCAACCATGGTAAGAAAAAGTGCAGTTCCAAAAAAGTTCGTAATCGATTTATTTTGCAATATCTCGAGAAAATTACTGTGGTTCGACAACCCCAGTGTTTTCTGGGGTTACCACGGTTAACTCGAATTCTATTGGTCGAGAGGTGAAGCCCTCACTCGCACGCTCGCGCGCACAGCAATTGCATATGGCGGCTATCAACATCAGCTGTTTTGTGTTTGTCACTCATCTGCAAATTGCGATTAGGTATTATTCAATTCAATTCAATTCGTAATATATTTCCGATCCGCGATGGATGATTTTTATAATTTCATCGACGATGAAGACGACGATGATTTTTATGAACTGGCGTCAGTTGTTGAACCGCTCAGATTACGTCAACGACCCCGGCATCCCAACTTCAACCATTGGAGTGACACCGAGTTTTTTCACCGGTTTCGCCTTTCAAAAGAAGGAGCGTCGTTCGTTTGATACGACAAAGTATAATCGCAGACAAGTGCTTGAAATGGTGTTACATTACACATTACATTACAGTTATCTACCATGTTCCCCCACGACCCCACGTCTTTTTGAAGGATCGTGCTATTTCGTTGTGACCAAGTATGTTGCAGCTTCATTTTTGACAGGAATATCTTATATTATCGTATTGACATAGATTATATCTTACCGCTCGGGGTCAGTCAGAATCTTGTCAGTTAACTGTGAAGTGAAAATTTACTAGGGTTTTTACTTACAACCAACCCGTTGCTATCAATATGTTGTAGTAACTTCGTTAGTTTTCATCGCACGAAAATCGCTCTCCATTCGCTGGAAAGCTCTTGATTTATCTAATTTATATTTTAGGTATTCCATACCATTAGTACTTATCATGTTTCAGAGGCCACCCAGTGAGCCCTGAGGAGAAGATTTTATGAGATTCGTTTCACTGGAAGAATGAGATGGGAGGTTGTTATCAGGTTGCAGATTCAAGTGGGCGCGCGCGATTAGAAAACAGTGTTACAAGAAAATTGCTTCGGATTCGTTATTTTTAGCTGAAAAATACATCAACCCTGGTACAAAAGTCTTGGATTTGAAGTATCCACGAGTAGAACAGAGAAAAAATAGTATCCATTGTCAACTATCCATGCCAATATCCAGGTTCAGACGTTTTGACGCAACTAATCGATTCAACCATGGTTACCACGATCGATGAAACTTTTTGGAACGCACACACCGTCAACGCCGTGGTCACCGAAAAATCGAATCGAACCCCAGGGTTACGTGACTATCGTGGTTGCTGATTTTTTTGGAACCGGCCCTTAATCATACGAGACGCCCTTCATCCTGAACCAGGGCAGTGCGGCTATGTGCAGCAAAGGGTTGGTACGGGGGTGCTGGGATTCAAAAAGAGGATCCAGTCGCTATCCTGCTTCTAGCCACAAGTGACGGAGCACTAACCTGCCTGGCAGCCTGCCTAACCTCGAGCATTGCATAATCATCAACTTTTATTTTTGTATGAACACGGCTAATTTTAAAATTTATTCTTCCATTTCTGTAACATCATTACAATATACATACTAAATTAGTATATTCTGGATGTCATCAATGTATGTCATGTCAATAGTGAACTATATTATACTATTATATCAGGAGATGAAATAGTAAAATTATATATAGTCAGACAATTATTGAATGTAGCACAACTTATTATCTGAGGATTTCCACTGTAAATCGAAGGGAAGAGGAGCTGAGGACAAAAGTTTGACAAAAAACGAGAGCGAATTTTTTTCTTTTAGCGAATTTGTAAAGAAAATGAAGCTATTGCAATGGGTCCAAGACTTTCAGAACAGGAAGGCAAATCCGTTTCAGAGCATCCTGAATTTATGCCTAGATTTTAACAAAAATGTATATGTATGTGTGTGTGTATATATATATACATTTATATATTTGCGTGTACCTCCAGACGATATCTTTCCTTGGGCTCATAATAAAATTCCAAATTTCGCCAAAACGTATTGCCAAACAAAAGGATATTTGCTTTTTGATAAGCGATTTTTGCAGGATGATATCTCCAAAACTCTTGGTGATAGGAATAAAACTAATAGACAATCTTGCAGGGAATTTAATGAATCTCATTTGGCAACGAATATTTTTTTCCCTAAGACGTTTTCGAGAAGTGGTACGTGGAACCCCAATAATCGGGACGTTTCCACTCCCTTTTTATAATCAGCGTTCTACTAGACCCTTTTAGTATGTTTATCTCCTGACTACTCCCGACTAGGTAATACATAAACGATTAACTGGAGTAGGTAGGTAATGGCATTAATCACTAAAAAATCGTCTTTAAAATGAAATTATGAAACGAATGATATCTCATTAACCGCTGACAAGATTATTACACTTACCAGAGCCGCAAATAATGCCCAATATAATGGCAACGCCTTCTAGCAGTCCGAGCTCCTTCTTGAGTCGGACTTTCTCATTTTTGTCGTCACTAGGTGTCACAAGCATATCGCCGGAAGGCGAGTTAAGAGGTATGTCCGCCATCGTGCTCACAACACTGGAAAGAAGAAACGGGAGCGTTTAAGATACCTCGATTAACCACTGAAAACCGTCAATTATGAATATTCATGGGAAGGAACGAAAAGGTTGACAGGGAGCAAGTGAGGGTAATGTGGGTGCCAGGCTCAAATGGTCAGCAATTACTCAACAATAGGCCGAAACCCGTAGCCTTCTCTCGAGATGCACCCACTCGAAAGATATATTTATTAGTCCATATTCAGAAGTAAAGTACGGATTTTAATGCGATGCCAGTAAAGAAACGAGTATCAGAAAGGTAAGTTAGATAATCGGGAGAGAACAAGAAGGATACTGGCACGATGCCAGTTTAGAAATGCGTGGGGGAATCCGCTTGGGGCCATATTACAAACTGAGGCTCCTCTAGGCATGTCCTCTAAATTTCGTTACGTCCAGAGAGATGTAAGACTGATACTCACCAAATGAGATCAAAATCATGGAATAAGAGAAAATTGCAAGCAGGTACCTATGCATCTTCGTTCTTAGGCTGAGTACGAACTGCTGATATGTTGTGATGCTGGATTTTGAGTAGAAGTGAGTCAGGTTTGGAGAAGAAACTACCAGTGACATGATCCTCTAAAACCTGAGCTACGTCTGGAAATTTTCTACGTACCACTTCCTCAAATGTGGTGCCAGGGAACTGAATCCTGAGGATAACTACCTAACCAAGATGTTCGGGGTAGTTTTCCAAGGCAAGATACCTCAAAAAGATCAGATAAGGTGTACCTTCACAACACTACAGGGCAACGCCTGGTATATCAGAAAAAGCAGAATATCTATGAATTTTGTAAGAAATAACTTTTGATTAACTCTTCCAACAACCTATACTTAATAGTGTTTGTCATTATAACAACTTGTAACTTATACCCAATATAGTATGCGAATTGTATGGTATAGTATAGCCTACAAATTATGTACATCCACCTATTCTTGTAATAATTATCTGGAAAAGAGAAAATCCTCATCCATAAAAAGAAGAAAAAACAACTGAACTGAATACTGTTAAAAAATTGAAAAAAGTATATATTTGTTGAATCACAAAGTATTATTTGTTATAATTTCATTAAACTCCATCAGACAGCCCTGCATGACCATGATTATTAAGCATGTCAATGATTATATCATTAGTAATTAGTATTTTATGATTTTTTAAATAAAGCATGTTTTTCATTAATTCATTCAATTCATTACTTAACCATTTTTTTAACCTAGTAAATTAACATATTGCATTACGCATTGCCAGCACAATTTAAATTAAGTAAAATATAGGTACTTTACTTATTCAAGTATGAACGAGTAAATGAAAATTATAACTGAACACCAGCGCGTTTTACTATATAGTTCAAAATGTCATTCAGCACTCTCATTACCTATTTTCCCCTAATCGTTATTAGGTACCAACCTAATTTTGCATCAATTCGGGTACAGCCATCTCAGAAAGCCCTAAGTTCGATCAATTCAATTTCGATTTTTAAACCGTTCATTTTGTCAATACTTGCCGGATATTGAGTAAGCCTCCCTAGGTCTTGGAGTAATTGGATAGAAGAAAACTAATAGTCCAGTCAAATGGTGTTCAGAAGTGACGTTTTCATAACAAAATTGAGGTAGTAGGTTTTTTAACTGATTATTATGTTTTTTGGGTTGCTGAATCCGAATTTCAAGTTTTCTGCCTCCTAGCTGGTCGGCGTCAGGTCGAAAAACGCCAAAAACCTCGACATTTCGGACGTTGTCTCGGTTTTTCGTCTATATCTTGGGAACGAAGGATCTTACGTAAATAGCCACTCTAATCAAAGTTGAAGAGCATAAAATTCTGCGTCGAATGATATCCCCAAGTTTCATTGTCGACCAATTTATAAGGCCGCAATCGACGATCAAAAAAAGCCAATTTTTTCCAACTTTAGTGAAAACTGCAATAACATGAATTTTAGACGTCTGTGATTCGTGAATACTCATTCGATATGAAAAACTCATAGAAAAAAAGTTGTAGAGCATTAAATTCTGCGTTCAGCGAGCACCTAAATTTTAAATTTGGACCAACCTATATACATATAGGCAAATTTCGGATGGCTTGACCTATGAACGAAGTGTCATCTTCTTCTGCTTCTTCATCTTCGAGGTCAGCTGTTATGTCCACATTTGTGCATGCATTGGTACAGTTGATGCAGAGTCGGGTGCAGAACAGGCCTGCACGCCTACAGCCGTAATGCCCACCACAGTGAGTGCGGCACTTGCAGGATATCGACTGCATCAATTTGTCAGGAGCTGGGGGTTTTAGGGTTGTTACTGGGAGCAAGCCGTTTTTGCTTGCCTTCCATCCCCACAGCTCTGGAGCCAGACTGTTTCCAAGCCACTGCTGCACTTGGAAATACACCCGCAAGCTATGCTGGTGGGCTGCAGCAGCAGTGGGGGGGATGGAAGCTATGTTGCTCGAGACTTTGAATGCAGATGTCACGAAAGATCACGAAAAAATAACTTTGGATGGACTACGCTACAAGCAGTACGTGACATCTGCATTCAAAGTCTCGAGCAACATAGCTTCCATCCCCCCCCCACTGCTGCTGCAGCCCACCAGCATAGCTTGCGGGTGTATTTCCAAGTGCAGCAGTGGCTTGGAAACAGTCTGGCTCCAGAGCTGTGGGGATGGAAGGCAAGCAAAAACGGCTTGCTCCCAGTAACAACCCTAAAACCCCCAGCTCCTGACAAATTGATGCAGTCGATATCCTGCAAGTGCCGCACTCACTGTGGTGGGCATTACGGCTGTAGGCGTGCAGGCCTGTTCTGCACCCGACTCTGCATCAACTGTACCAATGCATGCACAAATGTGGACATAACAGCTGACCTCGAAGATGAAGAAGCAGAAGAAGACGCCACTTCGTTCATAGGTCAAGCCATCCGAAATTTGCAAGGTACCATTAAAATTCACCTGCGTTCAATTCGAATTTCATACATTTACGCACTGATGTGGTTCATGGGCCATGACTCCTTATAGACAAATAACTCAATGTTTATATTTTCAGTTGAAGAGCTACCATCACGGCCTGACAATATAATACAAACCGACAGCTGACGAGCCTGTGCCTGGGCCTTCGTCCTCACAATATATCCCTGTGCCAGGCCCTTCCACAGCAAAGCGACAGAGGTTTTGCGAACAATTGCCTGAACACCAGGTATTTTCTATACATTTTCTATACATTTTCCATACCTGATATTCTTATAATAATTTCCTTTTCCAGTTGACGAATGGAACCTCCCAAAACTATTACTCATACCTCGTCGGAACGTCATTTTTTAAAAATATATATATGTATAAAAATATTATGTAGGTGTACAATTTTTTAGATTTGTTACACTATTATAGATAAGTTATAGCGCAGTAGTAAGTAAATACATTTTTAAGAACAGGCAGAGTTGTATTTGTTGAAACCCTTCATATTGGTCACATGAGCGTTTGGAGAAAAAATTGAAAAATTGTTGCTATATGTATATAGGTTGGTCCAAATTTAAAATTTAGGTGCTCGCTGAACGCAGAATTTAATGCTCTACAACTTTTTTCTATGAGTTTTTCATATCGAATGACTATTCACGAATCACAGACGTCTAAAATTCATGTTATTGCAGTTTTCACTAAAGTTGGAAAAAATTGGCTTTTTTTTTGATCGTCGATTGCGGCCTTATAAATTGGTCGACAATGAAACTTGGGGATATCATTCGACGCAGAATTTTATGCTCTTCAACTTTGATTAGAGTGGCTATTTACGTAAGATCCTTCGTTCCCAAGATATAGACGAAAAACCGAGACAACGTCCGAAATGTCGAGGTTTTTGGCGTTTTTCGACCTGACGCCGACCAGCTAGGAGGCAGAAAACTTGAAATTCGGATTCAGCAACCCAAAAAACATAATAATCAGTTAAAAAACCTACTACCTCAATTTTGTTTAAAGGAGTTTCTATGATATGATTCTGGGATGTAAACATCCCTGTGTGCATGTAACATCCAAGGTGTGATCTGTAGGTGCCACCACTGATTGCAAGATGAAACTGAGTGCATGTGTGCAGTACATTATAGGCATTCTACACAACTTCTACACTAAAAAAATATATTGGGGGTCTGTAAATACCTATAGGTATATATAAATTTACTTGGTTTAATGCAGGTGACTACGAGGTTAATTCAAGATTATGGACTATTTTTTACTCCTGAGAACTGCTAGAGTATGCTCGTTTCCCGACTGCACAATCGCAAACCGTATATTCGAGGAAAGGAGATTTAATAGTTGGATTTTATTTAGAGATACTACGTTAGTTTAAAAACGCTGCGAAGTCCTTGTCACATGGGTTTATTATTCTATTGGACATACCTACAGAAATGTTGGCTGTTCATTAATTGTTTCTTTCATGAGTAATAATCGAAATAGCTACTTCTGATGGTTTCCATTAATTTTGGCCCCAAAACACAAATTAGGTACGCTCTTTTTTTTCTTTTTTTTTTAACTATCTTTGATCATTGGTAGTGCCATTTAATCGTCCTGAACCACGTCTTGACACTTTTTCCAGTGTTATTATACAAACTGATGGTGATTTCAGACGATTTCCCAGGTTTTTCACTCATAAAAAATCAATTCTGGGAGCTGAACACTTGGTAGAACTCAATTTTCCACTCTTTGGTCAAAATCGACTTCATATTCGGTCTTCTCGTCCCCAAAAACATAGAAAACGATATCTCAGAAGCTCATGTTACCAATATGTTGCTAAAACGTAAAAAGTACCTATTTTTACACACATTTTCACTCATAACACCCCTGGGTATATTCCGATCGGGCTGAAAAGTTTCGGGACACAACTAGGGCCCAAATGGAGCATGTGTGCGAAAGAACGATTTTTTTAGACCGAAAATGAAGCCTGTACACGTGATACGGCGGACGGCGTACGGACATTGCATTTTGGTTTATTATTCTGTGAATAATACACCTATGTATTCGCTCAGCAAAAAATTTTTATAACGCCCCCTCAAACTTTTTTCTTTTACGTTTCAAGGTGCATAGATTCCAAAAATGCAATGTCCGTCCGCCGTATCACGTGTACAGGCTTCATTTTCGATCTAAAAAAGTCGTTCTTTCGCACACATGCTCCATTTGGGCCCTAGTTGTGTCCCGAAACTTTTCAGCCCGATCGGAATATACCCAGGGGTGTTATGAGTGAAAATGTGTGTGAAAATAGGTACTTTTTGCGTTTTAGCAACATATTGGTAACATGAGCTTTTGAGGTATCGTTTTCCATGTTTTTGGGGACGAGAAGATCGAATATGAAGTCGATTTTGGCCAAGGAGTGGAAAATTGAGGTTGTACCAGATGTTCAGCTCCCAAAATTGATTTTTTATGAGTCAAATACCTGCGAAATCACCATCAATTTGTAGAATAACACTAGAAAAAGTGTCAACACGTGGATCAAGACGATTAAATGATGGCACTACCAATGATCAAAGATAATTTGAAAAAAAAAAAAGATCGTACCTACCTAATTTGTGTTTTGGGGGCCAAAATTGGTGGAAACCATCAGAAATAGCTATTTCAATTATTTCACATGAAACAAACAATAAATGTACAGCCAACATTTCTGTAGAATAATAAACCCATGTGACAAGGACTTTGCAGCGTTTTTCCAGTGTTATTATACAAACTGATGGTGATTTCAGACGATTTCCCAGGTTTTTCACTCATAAAAAATCAATTCTGGGAGCTGAACACTTGGCAGAACTCAATTTTCCACTCTTTGGTCAAAATCGACTTCATATTCGGTCTTCTCGTCCCCAAAAACATAGAAAACGATATCTCAGAAGCTCATGTTACCAATATGTTGCTAAAACGTAAAAAGTACTTATTTTTACACACATTTTCACTCATAACACCCCTGGGTATATTCCGATCGGGCTGAAAAGTTTCGGGACACAACTAGGGCCCAAATGGAGCATGTGTGCGAAAGAACGATTTTTTTAGACCGAAAATGAAGCCTGTACACGTGATACGGCGGACGGCGGACGGCGTACGGCGGACGGACATTGCATTTTGGTTTATTATTCCGTGAATAATACACCTATGTATTCGCTCAGCAAAAAATTTTTATAACACCCCCTCAAACTTTTTTCTTTTACGTTTCAAGGTGCATAGATTCCAAAAATGCAATGTCCGTCCGCCGTACGCCGTCCGCCGTATCACGTGTACAGGCTTCATTTTCGGTCTAAAAAAATCGTTCTTTCGCACACATGCTCCATTTGGGCCCTAGTTGTGTCCCGAAACTTTTCAGCCCGATCGGAATATACCCAGGGGTGTTATGAGTGAAAATGTGTGTAAAAATAGGTACTTTTTACGTTTTAGCAACATATTGGTAACATGAGCTTCTGAGATATCGTTTTCTATGTTTTTGGGGACGAAAAGACCGAATATGAAGTCGATTTTGACCAAAGAGTGGAAAATTGAGTTCTACCAAATGTTCAGCTCCCAGAATTGATTTTTTATGAGTGAAAAACCTGGGAAATCGTCTGAAATCACCATCAGTTTGTGTAATAACACTGGAAAAAGTGTCAAGACGTGGTTCAGGACGATTAAATGGCACTACCAATGATCAAAGATAGTTAAAAAAAAAAAAAGAAAAAAAGAGCGTACCTAATTTGTGTTTTGGGGGCCAAAATTAATGGAAACCATCAGAAGTAGCTATTTCGATTATTACGCATGAAAGAAACAATTAATGAACAGCCAACGTTTCTGTAGGTATGTCCAATAGAATAATAATCCCATGTGACAAGGACTTTGCAGCGTTTTGGAATCTATGCACCTTGAAACGTAAAAGAAAAAAGTTTGAGGGGGTGTTATAAAAATTTTTTGCTGAGCGAATACATAGGTGTATTATTCACAGAATAATAAACCAACAGTCGGTTTTACTGTATTGTTCGGACTTTTACTGAGGCTACACGATTTAGTTATATTTTAACGAGTCAGAATCGTAAGCAATATTGTGATGAGCTATTTCATATACTTCCGTCGAAATTGGAATAAACGTGTGTCGTTGGAACAAGAGATAATTTCAGCATTTATCTCCAGTGAATATAAACTCATCACGTAGATGAGAAAAATATAGGACCAAGAATGGTTCCCTGATGAACTTCAGCCTTTCTGGGGCCAGTACCCCTAGGGGCAGCCTAGGGGCCTATTCAATAAAAGAGATAGTGAAAAGAGATAATCTATTTTGAAAATCTCCTAGCAAATCTCTATTTTGAAAATCTCCCAGGATCGTCTATTTTACTGAATAGCTCCCGCCGCCTACCTCAACCCGTACTTGGACGTTTTTACTCAAGAGAACTGGGGGCCTATTCACTAAGCCAAAGAGACATCTCTTTCAGGTCCGACTCTCTCTTTGGGCCAAATAGATTTTTATAGTATCCATGACAGGGTTATTCAGTAACTTTTCAAAGAGAGAGTTGGCGGCCATCTTGGCATTCTCGATCTCTTTCAGAGAGACACCTAATTAGGTGTCTTCCCTCGAAAGAGAGAGTCTATTTCTCGTTTGTTTCACAGTGATCGTGTAATATCCTCCTTCATCCGTGTAATATCCTCCTTCATCCGCAACCACATCGGTACTTTTGATCGTGTATTCTTTCATTTCATAAAGGTAAGTCAATTTTAATTAAAAATATATACATAATCATTGATTCATGAGTAAAAACGTCCAAGTACGGGTTGAGGTAGGTACCTACCTACCTAAGAGGTTCATTAGGTGTAGATATAACACAAGCATTAAAAGCCCCCTAATTCGACTTTTTCTGTTTATAATATTGAGACTTCTTTCAATTTCATTTAAACTTTTATCCGATTCGTGAGTAAAAACGTCCAAGTATGGATTGAGGTAGGTAGGTACCCATTGAATAGGTATTAAGAAATGCGTTCATTATTAAGGAATTGAACTCCCGGGGGCACGAACATCTCGCACTTCATGGATACTATGGCATTTTCGTGTATTAGGATTCATATCTCTTTCTCAGGGTCTCTGGAGCTATTCTGTAAAATAGACGAACCCGGAGACATTGGAAGAGACTGTCTTCCCGGGGGAGACTATCTCTCGCGGGAGATTTTCAAAATAGATAATCTCTTTCCACTGTCTATTTTTGTGAATAGGCCCCCTGATAATATGCATATATTTTTAATGAACAATCGACTTACCTTTAAGAGATGAACAAACACACATCAAAATGATTGATATGGTAGCCGATGAACGAAGGATATCACTATCAAACAAACGAGAAATAAGAAAGAGAGAGTCCTCTTTCGAGAAAAGACACCTAATTAGGTGTCTCTCTGAAAGAGATCAAAAATGCCAAGATGGCCGCCAACTCTCTCTTTCGGTAGTTATTGCCCTGTTGTGGATACTATAAAAATCTCTTATGCCAAAAGAGAGTCAGACCGAAAAGAGATGTCTCGTTGGCTTAGTGAATAGGTCTCCTGAACTACCTAGGATATTGTGTAGCAGGTCTGTCAAGACGTTTGGTAATGATTTTAAAGCTTCACCAGTTACCTATCCCCATATTTCCCTATAGTTTTAAATGTTCAACAAGGCAGAATAACTTCCTCAAATATAACAGAAGTTCCGAAGTTCTGTTACAGTCATCGATCTCATCTACTGATTCTCTAGGTGGTCAATTTACGAACCATGATGGTGTGTCGAGTAGGGTTTTAATTTAAAGCCGAACTAAATAGGGGTAATAAACTTTTCCGACTAACTTTTAGTCATTCGGGTAATTAGCACCAGCCGTAAGTGCGTTATTAATGATGTTATTTCTAATTTTTCGTTGAGTGAACTAATCACTCCCTTGAAGTGGTTTTATTCCCATTAATGTCGCAGTGCTCATTCCTGATACCTTTTCTGTAAGAAATTTGAAACAGGCGAACAGCAACATTCTACGCTTCAGGAGCTTTCATATCCACCAAACGAAAATTAACTATAAATAATTCATTGAGAAAAAAATTATCATCGATAAAAAGATCTCAAGTAGCTTGAGACTTTTAAAATGAAATGATTGATAACAAGAAGTAGGTACCTGAGATTTGCCCACACCACCACTATACGAGCACGTAAACTTCAGAGGAATCATCATTAAAAAGTGAAGAATCCAAGGAATATTTGGCAAACATGCTTGTAGTAAAAGGATCATCTGATTAAACCGCAACGTTATATTACATAGGTAGATCTAGTTTCATCTGGTATGATGCTATTCATGATAGTTTTTTGGTTACAGATGCCTACCAAGGACCACAGTTATCAAGATCACACACAATGGGTCGGCAGGAGTGGGCTGATTAGATAACAACGTAGGTACCAACAACAGTCTCGCCACGAACTCCGTGTTGATCGGGCACCACTCACCAATAAATTATAACTAGGTACTAGTAAATCATAATGAATTTAAGCTGACCGTGCTGAAGCCATACAAAATGATCGAAAGCCGTATACAAGTTTTTACCAGACATATTATCATAATATAAACTAAAGAATTCGTTTAGAGCAGATATTTGACTGAACACTGGGATTATACTTACCACAAAGGATTTTCTTGACGGTTAAGTACTTGGGCTCGAACAGTATAAACGTATGAAAATGCACGGTAGTTCTAAATGTGCAACTTGAATGCACATACGTGATAGGTACACGTGCGATAGGTAGGCAGAATAGTTACGACTAATAATTTTAAGTACCTACACATTTACGTTAATACCTAAGTAATTTAGGCCACGGAGAATATTAAAATAAACTGAGATTGTTGTGCCCCCCAATTCAAATGAAATACTTATGGAAGACAACACACGCACACGAGCATGATTCCTTGAACTTAAACCATGCTTGATCTGGACAAGGGATGTCGTAAAAGTATCGATACTTTTTGAAAACGTATCGATACATATCGATACTTTTTCCTGATATACATATATATATATCGTAGTATCGATACTTTTTCCCAATATCGGAGCCCATACTTTTTTATCCCTCACATTTTATCAGTTTCAACACCTAGTACTGTTGACAGTACTTCTAACTACATTGCTGGGAGACCAATCACTTCAACAAATTAAAGAAAGTTGATGTACCACCCACCACCTCCAGCTCTCAGTGAGAATCAGCTTGGATTTGGATTTTTGAACCGGACACTTTTTTTTTAATGGATTTTCTTTGTTCTTTCTTGTTAGCGAATTTTCGAAGAAAAGGAAGCTATTGTTCTCGGTCCAAAATTTTTAAAACTCGAATTTCCGAAAGATTTTTATACCAATATCCGTTTCAGACCATCCTGAATTCACTGCCGAAAGACACCAAAAATTATATGTATATATATATATATATTTATATATTTATATATTTATATATTTATATATATATATTTATATATTTATATATGTATGTGTCATTCCAGACGAAAACTCTCGAAAGAATTGAGATAAAAAGTTCAAATTTGCACGAAAAATCTGTCTTGGCAATCGACAGGCTAAGTTCGAAGATGGGCAGAATCGGGTCACTCTAAGGGGGAGTTTTGGGGAGTTTTAGGGGGGGAAAATTACCCATAAATTCCCAAAATGAAAAAGTCTGACAAGTGACACCTCATTTTAAAGGTTTTTGTACGCTGAACACGATGGTGAAATCAGAATTGCGATATCTCATTCCATTCTCAAACTGGAGCACTTTGAAGATGAAGGAACGTGGTTATTTCTTGAGATGTTCTTCCTGGTTCGTCTGCTCTAATCTGATAACGGAATGGGATATCGCAATTCTGACTTCACCATCGTGTTCAGCGTTGGAAAATCTACAAACCGAGGTGTTACTCGGCAAAAAATGGAACAAAAAATTTGTTACGTATCCAATACCTACTCTTCTGGTATTCAAAACATTTTTGATTTCCCCCTCCCCCTCCTTCCACCCCAAATTTTACTTTGCGTAAAACTACTCCTGTTTTAATTTTGTATGGTATCATGTTGGGAAAACATTGGCCAAAAATTAATTTTCAGAAAATTTTAGGCGGAGGAGGAAGATGCCGAAAACTTCGAAAATTCGCTCTTATAGCCATGCTGCATGACTGCGGTTTTTTTTTCTGGTGTGATTGTGCGGAATTAACAAAATAATGTCATGCCTTGTCTTGTCAATAATTTTGAAAAACAAGCGCCCAAACAAAAAAAAGTTTCAAAAAAGAAAGAAGTGATTTACCTAGGTATTGTATTGTTCATTTTATAATATTACCCTGAAATAATTCTTCGATAGGCTGACCATGGTATTTTATATTATACCAATGTAGATGAAGTAAAAACGTGGGATGTGATATAATACACTGTGACGCTGATGGAGAGAGAACAAAAACGACATTTCCACCCATTTTTGAAAAAAACCAGTCATGCAGCATGACTTAATGAGCGAATTTTCAAAGAAATATTCGAATTAATGGCTATGGTTTTGAATAAAGGAAAACTTCTTCCTCCTACTGTTAGTACCTAAATTGAATAATTTGAAATAGATTTTTTCTTTCGTCTTCCTTCTAGTAATACGTGGGCCGGTACTTGTCTATCTATGAAGGTATCATAACAATTATATATGTCAAATGGGAAATTCAAGGAGTTGTACTAATCGTTTGCCTCCCCCTTTTTTGCTTCGAACTCTCGTCTTCAATTAATACTTCTCACATTTTTCAATCTGACCACTCTAAGGGGGTGGGGGGGGGGGGGGTAAGAGTTTAAAGATTATCCTAGTTTTGGGTAATTTTTGCGCACTTTAAATGCTCTAATTTAAGAACGGATTTAGATATCTAAAATCCGATTTCACCATCGTGTTCAGCGTGCAAAAACCTTTAAAATGAGGGGTCACTTGTTAGAAAATAACATTTTGGGGATTTTTGGGTAATTTTTGCGCACTTTAAATGCTCTAATTTGAGAACGGATCAAGATATCTAAACTCCGATTCCACCATCGTGTTCAGCGTGCAAAAACCTTTAAAATGAGGGGTCACTTGTTGGAAAATAACATTTTGGGGATTTTTGGGTAATTTTTGCGCACTTTAAATGCGCCAAAACCCTCCTTAGAGTAGGCCAATTTCGCCCATCTTCGAACTTAGCCTTTCGATTGCCAAGATAGATTTTTTGTGCAAATTTGAGCTGTTTATCTCAATTCTATCGAGAGTTATCGTCTGGAGTGACACATATATATATATATATACATATAAAAAAGTGTTAAATTTCAGGAATCGTTTTAGAATGGTCTGAAACGGATTTCTATGACGAAAATTTCCAAAAATTTATATTATTTAAATTTCGAAGCCATTGCAATAGCTTCATTTTCTTTGAAAATTCGCTAAAAGTATCGATACGTCAAAATATCGATACTTTTGAAAATATTGTATCGATACTTTTAGATGTATCGATACGATATATATCGATACTTTTGAAGTATGGGACACCCCTTCAGGAAGGTGGTGGATGATGGGGGATTGAGAGGTATTCCATACAAGTCAACTAACTGAGTATCCATGATAAAAAGGGAAAAATCCTCTGGATCAACTCTTGGATTCCGATCACAGCGCATCTAGCGGATATGATGTGATCTGTGAACTATCAAACTCTAAAAAATAATGATGTTGATGACAACCTTCTTTGGTTTTGGCGTTCCGAGAATTGGTTTGCAGCATCCTTCCACATTTTCCTCTCTTGAGCCATCCTCTTCATTTCTTCATAATTATGTCATTATGTACGGCATCCTACCAGTGGCGTAGCCAGGATTGTCGAATTTGTGGGGGGGTATCGGAAATAGAAAAATAATGTAACATTTGACTTTCCAAACAAAGCTGAATGTAAATCTAATAAAGCACTGCATATTACAGGTAACATTAGGTAAGATAAACTGATAAAATAAAACATTTATTTGGCAATAATGTTAGCGAATTTTCAAAAAAAAAAATGAAGCTATTGCAAGGGGTCCAAAATTTTCAGAACATGAATTTTTGAAATTTTTATAGGCAAATCGTTTTCAGAGCATCCTGATTTCATCCCTAAGTTAGATCTCAAATGTGTATGTATATTGTATATTATATATTTCTTTATGTGTCACTCCAGACGATATCTGACTCAAAATGTTCTTATTCGCCAAAATGTTCTTATTGCCAAACAAAAAGATGAGTTCGAAGATGAGCAATTTTCAAAAATTCTAAGGGTGTCAAATTAAAGTTTTTAGGGGTCAAAAATTGGTAAAAACGGCTAAAATCAATTTGCCCCAAAAATCCAAATTTCCTCTATGAAAAACGTACTGTCAATTGGTCAAAATTTAGTATTAAGGGCTAAAATCAATATTAATTCACCCGGCACAGTGCAGGATGGTGATTCACGACAGAAAGAGGGACTATTTAGATGATAAAAATATATTTTTACACAAAAAAGAGTGGGTCAAATTTGACTTCATAAGGGTAAATCGGTAAAAATGGGTCAACGTTCAGGCGCCTACAGTTCGCTCACCATCACCAGGCCATAATCGCGAAGTTGCTTGGAGGCAAATATCCTGCTGGTTTTGACGGCCATAATTTTTCATTTCCTTGGGGTTTTGAGGTTTGTTCTCAGTAACCTTCATCCGGTCGCGTCCTTCCGAGTAACATCATCAGTCGCAAGGCGGTAATTTACCGCCCTCCTTCTTTTTTTAACTATTGGTTTAATGTTTAACTCTATATGGCAATGTACGTGACTATTTAGTTAATAAACATGTAGTAGACATATATTATGATCGAACAAATAATTTATTCAACATCAAAAATGCTAAAAATATTGAGTACTTGGTGTATCCATTTCAATCAGTCCCAAAATACGTAGGTGTGAGATAAAAGTAATGAACAAGTTATTGGTAGGTACTTCTTGTTCCTCTTCATCCAGTCTATCTTCATCAACATCGTCTTCTTCTTCAAAATAGTGGATTAGGTTGATCACTTCGTCATTTTTAGGGGGAGGGTCCAATTCAACTTCTGAGTCATCGTGATCATCCTGCTGAATAACTTCTTGATCCTCGTAATCAATGTCCTCCAGTTCGTCAATCTGTGATTGGTCCTGTTTTTGATTTTGTACTTCTCTTTCTTCTTCTGATCCTGCTTCCAACTCCAGAAGATATCGAGATATATCCTCAGATTTATAAAAACGAGCCATGGAAAAAGGAGAGTACGAAAAATGTATAGCAAATAACCAAAAACACAAACAACTAAACTGAGCTACAAATGAAGTTGTTCCACTTCATCAACTGAAGGTTTTGGAAAATAATCAGCAGCTTGGTTAACATTACTACCGAATAAATGCATTAAAAGTTACAAAAAACTATAGTAAATACTCACATGTTGCTCCAATGGTCGGCAAAAAGAGATCGCGTATGCGGTCGCGAGGCGGTAGACTACCGCCGGTCGACACCCTTGCAAACTTCTACGCACTACTGTGCCAAGTGGAGGCGGCGGAGAACTATGGTTACTCTGCCATATAGCGTAGACATGAGTAATTAGAGAATACGCGTCCCTCTCACATCCCTGCAGACCGTTTGGAGACCGCTCCCCACCTTGTTATGAGCAGGGTGGTAGTCTACCGCCCACGCGACCAGATGAAGGTTAAGATTGGTGTAACTCTTCAACGTGGGTAATAAAAAACAACTGATTGAGGAAGTACCTAGGGACATATCCTCCACTCTACCCCCGCTCCAATCCAAAATACATGGACACTGATTCCAAGAAACATCTGTAGTAAAATAAATTATTGGAGAAGTGGCTCAGTTCTCACTTCCCAAACGACTGATGCTTTGCATTGTTCTTTGACGGATTCATGAAGGATGAAGCTCGACCCGGTGTGAACAGGAATCACGGAGCGTCACCGATCGACCTCGACCGCTGGAATCTTGTGACGGTGACAGGCAGGTCTCGAGACGGAATAATCTTGTGAAGCGACCTTTATAGGGAAGAAAGGAGATCTTCTACAACACATACCCTCCTTGCTCCAAAAATATTCACAAGGGCCATGACATTGCTTGTTTGTAATAAATAAGTGTAGGCAAATTTAACTGTTTATTCATGTTTGATTTACCGTTTAATCTGGCATTGTTGTATTTGTTTCTGTTAGTTTTGTGATTGTTATCATTCTTAAAAATAATTTTCTGATAAAGTTTTCAAACCAATGGGGGAGGGGGGGGAGAACCATTAGGTTCTTATTTTTTGTTCGCTTAATTTTCGTTTGCATTCCCCCACTCACCTTAACACCTCCATTTTCTTCATTTTATCTATCCACGTTTCAGTCTGTATGACAACACCAAAGCGCAATTTGTTTCTTTTCCTTTTCATCAATTGTCCAGGTCTCACGTCCATGAGCCTTCTTTCACACGGGGAGCCGCACGGCTCGTGGCTCGCAGTCAAGAGCCTTTTTCGCTCTTGACTCCCACCTTTCACACGGGCCTCATTTGAGAGCTTTTTTGGCTCTCGAGCGCTCAGTCGCTAGTTCCGCCCAGTATGGATCGCATGCGTGCTTTGTCCGTTTACATGCTTCATCGTCGCCACCGTCTTTGACGCCAAAACCGCCGAAGTACCAGACGGTGTTGGGTACATCCGATAAACCAACAGCGGGATGAAGCAAGAGTTTTTGCCATGCTTTACCAGCAACTTCGGCAGGATGGCAACAAATTAATTTTTCAACTATTTCCGGATGTCGGTGGCTTCACTTGATGAGCTTCTCAGCAAGGTGAAGCGTCGTATTCAACTCGAAGATACAAACATGCGGAATTGCATTAAGCCTGAACTGAGACTGGGTGTAACGTTGAGGTATATTCAAATCTAAATTCGCCACAACAGGTAGCAATAAACTGAGGAGCGAGAGCCGTTTTCGCTCTTCGTGTGAATACCGGCACCCCTCCTTTGCATTTCGTGGAAGAGCCGTAGACGCGTGGCTCGAGGTGCAGAGCCGTGATCACTCGCGGCTCGCGAGCCCTAAAAGCTCTCGAAGAGCTCTCGCTCCTCATGTGAAAGCTCCATTGCACTCAATGCATTTCAGTCTCACGGGCCGTCCGCCTGTTCGCGAGCGAGAGCCGTGCGGCTCCCCGTGTGAAAGGAGCCTAATAGTAGAAAACTCCAAATGATGGTTTTCATAAGGTTTGAGATCTGATTTCAGTCTTATACTTTCCATCTATTTTGATCCTACTTCCTGGGTAGCCAAAAGACTTCTGGCTGCCTAGGCTGTAGGCTCGGTTGTCCACTGAGCACAGTCCTTGGTAGGTATTTGCTCCTTTGCTGGCCGTCAGTACTTACTTGCTGTTGCTCTGTTCAGTTTCATCTGATATGGTGACTCAAGGTTCCATTACACTGGGTTGTTTCCCACACTCTCTAGTTTCAGCAAGCACGGCTATATCGTCGGCAAAGCGAATCCTCTAGTGCCTCCCAATCTTTCTTCTTCCATCTCATCCAGAGCTTTTTGGATGTCGATGTACCTAACCATTGAATGGCATAGGAGCCAGGGAGCATCCCTGTAGTACTCCTTTCCGTATTTCTGCTTCTCCCTCATGGTCACTACACTTCACCACAGCCAATGGCCTAATAAAGCGTTTTTATAAACGCATATAAACGACATAAAGAACTCACGAATTGCTTTAGTCTTGATGTGGTGGGTCTTCCATCAAATCTAGCGCTTTAGCAGCAATGATTTTAAAAAACCACTTCTGCTCGACCAATATCGGCGACCGACATCTTGAAATCGTGATTCAAGGAATCAAAAAATAATGTTGGAATGATCCTGAATATCTAGAACACAAGGGCACAAAACAAAAAGGCACAGAACAAGATTTTTGAGGATTGTCAGAGCCAGGGCCAAACTCCTACATGGATGTAGGGACTGGATGAGGGATGCGCATTTAAAAAAACCTCCTATGTGCAGTGTTACTCCTCAATATACTTATACAACAGGTATATATAAATTATTGAGTACATATATTACATAATGTCAGTTTAATAGAAGTAATATTTTATCATTCTATAAAAATGTCTAACCTAATGTCCTTCAAGCACAACACCTATGGGCTATGGCATCGGGTTGTACCTCTACCGAGCCAAAACAAAAGCAAGAGAGAAGAAGATGAAGATGATTTCCTACACATCATTTTATTTTTAGGGATGGGAAGGATGTAAACATCGATGTTTACATCGATGGCACCATCGAAACTAAAACATCGAACGGAGAACATCGATAATTTTATAGGTTTGATTTTTTTTAAATAAAATTTATTTAAAAAAATCTAATTACACTGCACAACACTCCTCCCCTTTTTTTAACCTGTCTGCTGCAGTATGAGACATGTATTTATCCATGTAAATCCAACTAGAAATTGATAGTATAGGTAAAAAACGCTGCAAAGTCCTTGTCACATGGGGTTTATTATTCTACAGAAATGTTGGCTGTACATTTATTGTTTGTTTCATGTGAAATAATTGAAATAGCTATTTCTGAAAGTTTCCACCAATTTTGGCCCCCAAAACACAAATTAGGTAGGTACGATCTTTTTTTTTTTCAAATTAACTTTGATCAATGGTAGTGGCATTTAATCGTCTTGATCCACGTGTTGACACTTTTTCTAGTGCTATTCTACAAACTGATGGTGATTTCAGACGATTTCGCAGGTTTTTGACTCATACAAAATCAATTTTGGGAGCTGAACATCTGGTACAACCTCAATTTTCCACTCCTTGGCCAAAATCGACCTCATATTCGATCTTCTCGTCCCCAAAAACATGGAAAACGATACCTCAAAAGCTCATGTTACCAACATGTTGCTAAAACGCAAAAAGTACCTATTTTTACACACATTTTCACTCACAACACCCCTGGGTATATTCCGATCGGGCTGAAAAGTTTCGGGACACAACTAGGGCCCAAATAGAGCATGTGTGCGAAAGAACGACTTTTTTAGACCGAAAATGAAGCCTGTACACGTGATACGGCGGACGGCGTACGGCCATTGCATTTTTTGAATCTACGCACCTTGAAACGGAAAAGAAAAAAGTTTGAGGGGGGGTTATAAAAATTTTTTGCTGAGCGATTCACAGAATAATAAACCAAAACTACAAATAAGTATTATTATTATTGGATAGTGCCACCCAACCATTAGGGTATTTGCCGGAAACCCGGTTTTACGTCAGGTTGATCAAAGGATCGCAGGTACTAGGTACACTCACATTCATTTTCTGGTAAATCTTGTGGCCGTGAACAGGGAACAAACGAAAAGACAGATAAGTAGATGAAAATAATTGTCATATTGGTGCCAGTCATTTTCCATTCGTTGATTCAAGAAAAAACGCGAATTTTGATTAATTATGAGTCTGATTAATGTACAGACACCTACGGTTTTATTAACATAAATTCCACAAATAATCAGTACCCTTTTTTTTATAACAATATCCACTGAAATGGTTGGTACTCTGTAGAAGACGTGGAACTTTAAAGATAGTCATGGAAGAAGAAAGGTCTCTTCCTCCTCCACGGTCCCTTCTACATCCATGGTAGTGAGATACTTTACCTGAAACAATAAACCGTCATGAAAATATAATATGTAATTGATAGGCAAGACTAAAATTCAGCAACAAAACTCCAAAAATTCAAAAACATCGATGTCCCGATAAATATCTGACTAAACCATCGATCGTAAAAACATTGAACATCGAAGCAAAAACATCGATTCTTGAAAAACATCGACATCTATGTTCCATCTCATATATTTTATAGTACGCAATTTAACTTTACGCAAATTTATAGTTCGCGTCAACCGTCAGCTTTCGCAGTGATAGTGAAGTTTAATAGGTTTTTGATTTGATCTGTCGAACTGTGTTGATTGGCATTAGGCGATCAAATATTGCTGTTTCTTGCTGACGTCGCTTTTTATTGTGAAATGGTAACTTAATCAAAATATCAGCGACTACGCAGTGTAGGAACATTTTCATATAGGCAGCTAGCTACCTTGGTGTTTCAGCAAATCATCGTTAAGTGGTTGACGTGATGCCTCCCTCGAGATCTCGAAGCCGATCAAGAAATAGAAGGCGACGAAAGTCCCGCTCTGGCTCATCCAGCAGTGACCCGTCACCCTCTCCTGAGCGAAGGAGTTTCAGAAAAGACGTTTCTACTACGAGGAACGTAGAGCTGAAGTCGAATCATCCCCGGAGTCAGGATCCCAAACATTATGATGTGCAAGGTGACAAGTCGAAGGTGGGTACCTGCTTACGTTTTCCATTATTCGCCTGCAGTCTTGTATGTATCACAAGAATGTCGTAGAACTTCAATAAATAATCATTCTGTTCCACGCAATCCTGGGAATTGTCTGACATGATACCCTGTTCCGTTTCAGACATTCCTCAATGCTCGTTAGGTACCTGTTTGACTAGAGTGCCTTGTGCTACTGTTTAACGTATATCGTCTATCCGAAACTAGCATTTTTCTTTAATAATATTCGTCCACACAGAAAAACCAAAACGTTTGACGAAAAATTGCTTCTACGGCTCAAAAACGCATTGTGAAAGAGGCAGGACAGAGGTGAAAGAGGACGACTTTGAAAGAGGCAGTTGACCCACCAACGCCCTTAGTGGTCCCGGTTGGAATTTTTTGTTGCCCTTCAAACGTCGTCGCCTTCAACTAATGAACGACCTTTGCAGATGGCGGCTTAATATTCACCTAATCAGCTAATCAGTTAGACCTTGGTATCCTATGGAGGCTATCAAAACAGTGTCACCGTATCGTTTTCATTAATTCACTTCTTTCATTAAAGCTTGATTTCCAAAACCTCTCAAGAAATACAGAGAGGGATTCCCCCTTCAACTCTACTTTCGCATATCAGTGTCATTCAGAAAAAAACGTCTGCCAATTCGAGTAGGCAGTATAGCTTCCTCACTTGAATCACATGAACATATAGAATAGGTAGGTTCGTTTTGATACGGGGCCGTCTGCGATCCAACCCGCGTGTACTCTCAAAATTTCAGCTCTCTACGACGATTTTTCGCTTAGTTAGAAGCGTTACTAGGAGACTGTCAACAGTTCATGTTCGCGCGTGCGCAGAAGAAACTTACAGTACGATTTCAATGAAATTTATATGGAACTATCAAAGTATTATTCCTGATCGACCCTCCAAATCTTAACTCATTTCAATGATATTTAAGGTAGTAATGGGAGTTACAAGTACTTCACGTTTGCTCATGCGCAGACGAAACGATTTCCATGGTTTTGAAACGGGACCATTTGGGATTCAACCCGCGTATACCCTTAAAATTTCAGCTCTCTATGACTATTTTTCACATAGAAGCATTACAAGGAAATGGTCAACATTTCGTGTTCGCGCATGCGCAGACGAAAGTTACGATTCCAATGAAATTCATATGGAACTATCAAAGTACTATTCCTGATCGACCCTCCACATCTGCTCTCATTTCAACGATATTTATGATAGTTATATGGGAGTTCCAAGTATTTCACGTTTGCGCATGCGCAGACGAAAGTTACGGTACATTTTCAATGATTTCGATATGGGACCATCTGTGAACTGTGACCCAACCCGCACCTATCCTCCAAGTTTCAGCCCATTTCGACCATTATTTGGGGTAGTTATGGGCGTTACAAGGAATTACCACAGACAGACAGAAACGGAATCACAAATGTTCCTCGATGTCTGAAACGGAAAGCGGTAGTGGAAATTTTCATTTTGGAGGACATAAATGTTTTTTACTCAATCACGAACCCAAGACTTCCCTACTAAATATAAAGCTAAACCACATTAATTGCTGGTTATATGTGGTTGCTCTCTTTAGTTTCAGAAACCCTCTGAAAGTTGGTTTGTGCGACCCAAAGATGGCGATAGGAGAGGTGGCCACAAGAAACGCAAAGATTTTCAAGGAGGCAGCATCGAAGACGAATTTATGGCTGTGCGCCGTGAAGAGCGAGAGAAAATTACCATGATGGGAGTACCTAGCATCTGGGGGAAATCACCTTTGCGAGCTCTTGAAGGGTATTGTCACCATTCTTTTACAAGCCTACCTGTAAGACCCCTAGCTGTGTTTGAGCCTAACTTGAAATTAAGATTCAAATTTCTTGGATTATCCTTGACAGCAGGTACAATAACTTGGTACGATTATAATCATTCAGTGCTAGTAGGGAAATTTGAGAAGTATTATAATGTGTTGAAAAGTGTGAATTGCAGTGCAGGTACAAGTGTCGGGATCATAATTTATCGAGTCATTATGAGAGCAGTTCTGGGGGCCTGTTCACTAAAAGAGGTAGTGAAAAGAGATTATCTATTTTGAAAATCTGGGAGAGATAGTCTCCCTCGGGAGACAGTCTGTTCCAGTGTCTCCCGGGTTCGTCTGTTTTACTGAATAGCTGTCA
The DNA here is from genome assembly GCA_954871275.1 of Leptopterna dolabrata. Classification (NCBI taxonomy): domain Eukaryota; kingdom Metazoa; phylum Arthropoda; class Insecta; order Hemiptera; family Miridae; genus Leptopterna; species Leptopterna dolabrata. The sequence continues at coordinate 9,516,362 of OX940983.1, read as the reverse complement.
ATCAGTACTTGGACGTCTTTACTCGTGGATCGATAATATAATATATATATATTTTAAACGAACAATCGACTTACCTTTAAGAGATTAAAAAACACATAAAAATTACTGATATGGTAGCGGGTGAACGAAGGATGATACACGATATCACTATCAAACAAACGAAAATGAGAAAGAGACTCTCTTTTGAGAAAAGACACCTCATTAGGTGTCTCACTGAAAGAGATCGAAAATGCCAAGATGGCTGCCAACTCTCTTTTAGAAGTTACTGAATAACCCTGTCCTGGATACTATAAAAAATCTCTTGCCAAAAAAGTCTCTTGCTTGGATCCAGGGAGGATTAAGGATCGATTTGGCTGCTGTATGAAAACTTAGAGGTTATCGGACTGTCTAAAATACAGCTGTGTACAGCAGTGTATTGAGTACCAGGCGAAATGCAATTAGATTTTTGAAGAAAGAAGTTGGCTGGCAATTATTTAGCTAGGGACTTTCATATCAATTCTATATGGCACATAATGAGTTGCTGTACAATTAAAAGGGGTACAGCAATCATCCAGATGGTACAAGTATGTTATAGCCCCGCCAATATCGATTGTATCGATTATCTCATATACATCGATCCTTGTGGTATCGATGACGGCTCAATATGGCGTCCCGATGCCTACAGGGTGCCGATATCAACTTTCAAAATGAATACGGGAAGACCATTGTAAGGACACCAAAAAATAAGAGTGACTATAACATACTTGTACCATCTATTCAGAAGTCCCAAACAACCTGCTCATTCACGGGATAGTTTCTGGGATTGTTTATCTTTTTTGAGATGCGAGCGCTAGCGAGCATCCAGATCGCTTGACAATGCGAGCGGCGGAATGGGAACTAAACTTCTTGTACACCCACCGTCTTGTCTGATACACGTCATCGATACCACAAGGATCGATGTATTTGAGATAATCGATACAATCGATATTGGCGGGGCTATAACATACTTGTACCTTAAAAGGTGAGGACTGCCACAATATCAGGCGTGTTTAGCGAAATTCCCTTCCCAAAAAAGGACGTTTTACTTATATACACGGTTTGAAAGAGGGCACATCCCTAAGTGGTGATTACTATTCAGGGTTATGAACGTAGTGAAAAGCGTCGCTATTTCATGATATGAATCCCGTAGTTAAGAGGATACCCTGGTTCAGAAGCGTTGAAACTGACAGAAAATCGGTTTGAGCCCTAATTTGCATAGTGGAGCAGAAAACGGAAAAAAACATCCACCGTTGCATCCTGTTAGAAAATGTCACGCTGATCCTGTAAACATTTTCCTATACCTAAGCATTTAATTAGCACCGGAGATCCGGAAAACCGCAAAGTTCATAATTTAGCCTGTTGATGACAACCAAACAGATGAAAAGTTAAAGTCCGCGTCAAGTGAGACGAAATCGAGCTGATAAGCTGTGTAGATAATGCAAACTTTTCTCGAGGTTAGAACCATAAGAGATAGAAAACTTCGAAAAATATCAGAAATCGTGGTTGTATAGCTTGAGAACTCGATTTGACCTCATCTGACGCGGAATTCTGTTTTCTTTCACTTTCAATACATTTGAAAACCAATTTGTTGCGTCAGTAGGCTAAATTATGAATTTTCGGTATTTCTGGCGGTAATAAGCTATTTTAGGTACGTACAGGAGTAAGGGGTATGTTCGATATCAGTGAATAATTTTCTGTACTGAGAAAAGGAGCTCAGTTTTCCCCCCTCTTACTGTGTGCGTCGGCCACATGCAATCAATGTGGGATAGCAAGAGACAAAACTTAGAACAAAAATATACTCGAGAGGAATCTGGAACCTAGAAGTTTACTTGAAAAATGAAGAAGTTGATGAAGAATGATGAAGTTTACTTGAATAAAATAATGTAGTGTAGTTGAAAAACGTCTGCCACGTTGGGTGGACAGTATAGCTTCCTCACTTCTTGTAACAAGGACGTATAGAAGCAGTTCGTAAAACTATTGTTAGAATAGCGATTTTTGATTATCTCTATTGTAGAGCTACCATTGGCCCGACTGCAGTGAAATTCATAGGGGGCCGTCTAAGGGCCTACACGCTCAGTCCCTGGAAACTTCACTAAAACTGATCCAGCAGTTCTGGAGTTTTGCCTGCGACAACATTTGACACCTAACACCTGTAGTTGGGACCCTCCAAGTCTCAGCACATTACGACAGTTTCTAGGGTAGTTATGGGCTCTGCTAGGATTTCACGTTTACGCATGCGCAGACGAAAGTTACTGTATTTTATCAGTGACTTTAATATGGGACTATCTGTGGCCCAACCCCCACCTACCCTCCAAACCTCCGGTTCACGACGATTTCTAGGGTAGTTGTGGGCTCTACAAGGATTTCACGTTGGCGCATGCACAGACGAAAGTTACAGTACTTTTTCAATAAATTTGATGTGGGACCATCTGTGCATGTGGGATGTTGGTGCATGCGCAGACGAAAGTTACAGTACTTTTTCAATGAATTTGATGTGAGAACATCGTGTAGTTATGGGCGTTAAATGAACTGGCAATCATTTCGTGTTGGTGCATGCGTATCCGAATGTTAAAGTCCGAATTTGATGAAATCGATATGGAACCATAAGGGCATTCTGCATCTACTGTAACTTTCAGCTCTTGTCGGCGATTTCTTGGGTAGTTAAGAGCTTTAAATAAGGATTTCACGTGCGCATGCGCAGATGAAAGTTACAGTACTGTTTTAATGAATTTGATGTGGGACCGTCTGTGGCCAAACCTGCACCCACCCTCTGAATTTCAACTCGTTACAACCATTATTTCCTATGGTTTTGCCCGGGACAAGGAATTGATCACAAACAGATATGTACAGAACCAAATAAATGTTCCTCGATGTATGAAACGTAAAATGCAATGGAAACTTTCATTTTGGAGGACATAAATTTTTTCGACTCTTGCACGAATACAAAGCTTTGGTATTGGTAGTGAGGAAGCAAAAATAAAAATCATGCAATATGCACATTGGCGACAGGTGGTGTTCCTGGAGGAGAGAGTGAAGTCGAAGTGTGTGAGCACTGTGTACACATTGGACACTGTCGTGAGCCGGTGTGGTCGGCTTACGACATGGCGGGTGAGTTGTATGAGGATATGTTATGGTGAGGTGAGAGGTTGGATGAGGAAGGATGTGCTCCATAGGAGCTTTGCTAACGCCCGGCGGTTTTCACCACAGTAGGCGCTAGAGGTAGTGGCTCCCCGCGGTTTTCAACACAGCAGGCACCTGGGATGTGGAGGCTAGTACCCCGCAGTTTTCACCCCAGCAGGCACTGAGGGAGAAGGAGGTGTCCCGTGGTTTTCACCACAGCAGACACTGGGAAGATGGGGCTTACACCCCGCGGTTTTCACCACAGTAGGTGTTAGAGTAGAAGGTGTCCTGCGGTTTTCACCACAGCAGATGCCTGGAAGGTGGAGACTAGCACCCCTCGGTTTTCACCACAGCAGGTACTAAGGGAGAAGGAGGTGTCCTGCGGTTTTCACCACAGCAGACACCGGGAAGGAGGCTTACACTCGGCGGTTTTCACCATAGCAAGTGCCAGAGGAGGAGGAGGTATCCCGTGGTTTTCACCACAGTATATACCAGGAAGGAGGAGAGCACCCCGCGGTTTTCACCACAGCGAGTGCAAGGAAAGGTAGAAGAGAGATGGGTGAGGGGATCGAGAGAGAAGTCGCAAGTCAAGTGTCGATCGGTCGAATGAAGAGCTGGGCTAACCAGGTCTGCTTATAAAGGCCGCTTTCCACCCATCCCCTGTCCACAATCGGCCTTTATGACTGTTGAGGGGCAATGGCGGTTGATGGACGGGGCCCTTCTCCTACTTTCCCCTCGGCGTCGCCCAGCTCGTCGTTCCCTTCGTTTATTTGGTTAAATCTTTCAGTATTACATAGGAGTGGTTAATGTAGAGATTTGAGGGGAACCACGACACACAATATAATGGAGTGCAATGAATACTTTATTTCTAGGGAAAGTTTATTTTTTCAACCTGTTATCCATTCGGTTGAGCACCCTCTTTGATAATATCGTTGCATTATGTTAGGAAATATACGAGTATATATATTATGTTGAGAATTGAAGTTTATAGATGAAAATGTTGCCACGTTCTAATCTGATGTTTGTATTTAAGTATAATATGATATATTATTTAATTCAATATGATTTAGACTCAAGAAATAATATGGATGTATGTTCTTGAGCAATGCCATTTGGCACACACCTGACTCTTTTACTCGTTGTAGTGATGAAGAAGATACTAAAAGCATGGATATTTTGAAAGCTACTGTTCACCAATCCTCGAATAGTGACAGTGACAGCAAGAAAAAGAAGAAGAAGAAACGAAAGAAGGAAAAGGAAAAATCCAAGAAAAAGGTGACTGACGTACCAATGGTTTATATTTTGAGCCTAGTAGAGGCACTATTTTTCGGCAATTATTGAGCATACCTACTTAAAATATAATAATTTCGTTTAAATTCCCATAGAAAAAAGAGAAGAAGAAAAAAGAGAAGAAGCACAAGAAAAAGAAGAAGCACAGTAGTAGTTCCGACGCCTCAAGTGGTTCTGAAGAAGAATGGGTTGAAAAAAATGGTCTGGTTTTCTCTTTTCTATTTGTTTTTTATACTTTTCTTGTATGATTTTACTATGTTTGCGTAAGGTTTACAGTGAGTTGGTTGTGTTCCATCCTCCTTGTTGTTTTCTCTCATGGAGTATACATTTCATTATCTAGCTTGCTTCTGAAGAATTATTATTGCTGTTATTTCAGCTCTTGATGCGAGCACAGTAGAAGATGACGAAATAGGACCAGTCATAAAATCCCACACATTATCTCAAAAAGATTTCGGCAAAGCTCTGCTGCCCGGAGAAGGTGCTGCAATGGCCGCCTACGTAGCTGAAGGAAAGAGAATCCCGAGAAGAGGTGAAATCGGTCTTACCTCTGATCAGATCGCCCAGTATGAATCAGTTGGTTACGTGATGAGTGGAAGCAGGTACGGGGGAACTATTTAACTATATCGTTGTTTGTTTATGAATTAGCGTTTAATAGTATGAAAAATATGCTGGCCTGATCAGTTTTATTTATTTTATATTATTTATTTATATTACTGACGTATAGGACAGGGTCCCATCTCGCATGTCAGAATTCGATATGAGAAGTTACTGCTAAAACTTTTGGGCCCGATCCCAGGATTGGTCCACTGGTAGAGCTGAGTTCCCTTGATCAGGGTTGGAATGGGTATTGCGTTGCCATCGGTCGAATTTTCAACCTTCCTCAGGCTCTCCTGTTCGGACAAGTAGTTCTGAATCAGTTCGTGAAAAGCAAGAACATCAACCAGTTCTGAATAACCGGAACTCCCGACAGTGTATAACCTTCTGCCTACCCTGTCAAAAACTGATCATTTTTAGGAGAGAAAAATAAATTATAGGATGATACGATTGATAGGGTTTTCGAACCTGCAGGTACCTGCATACTCTGTAATGGATGGAAAACGTCGAAATTTCCTTAGCTGTGGCCACTACCAGTGCTTTTACCTTAAGTTGGTAGGTGGTATCCTATAAATACGTACCTATATAGAAAAAGTTCTTAACAAATACTTTTTTTCCTTCATTAGTTGCTAGGTACTACATGGGGGTCACCTAGAGCCACCTGAACCTTACTTACCGTGATTTTTTGTCAAAATTTCGACTAAAAACGTCAGAATTGTGTGAACTCCAGAAAAAAATACCCATTGTATGTAATGTTTTTGAGTTAATTTTTGAGAATTTCAACCTCTATTTTTCACCCCTGAGTGATACTCGTAAGTGAAATGCCGACCGTCGAGGATCAACTAGACCTCAAATGGGATCTTAAACCTATACCAATTTTCATTAATTTAGGTTAATAGTTTTGGGGAAAAGCAAAGGACGGCAGTTGGAGGATTTTTTTCAATCGATTTACGGATTCTACGTATCTTGAAACAATAGCAGGTGATAACGTCTACTGCGCATGCCTCGAACTATCAGTTCTGAAGAAAATCCAGAACCTCTCGAACTGGTTCTGAATGGTTACGAACTACTTTGTCCGAACAGCGAACTTCTAGTTCGGTATCTTTCAAGAGTTATGTCTGATGCTGTCCGAACTTCAAAAATGGGCGTACGAAGGGTTCGGAACTGCTTGTCCGAACATACCTTGGCTTTAGCTTTTGGCCAGGCCGACTAAGAAATCAGGAAGGGAAAATGGAGAACATAGTGGCATAGTAGGCCTTTGGAAAACATGAAGGCAGTAGCGGTGCGTCGGCTCTGAAAACATTGGGGCACCAAACCAGAACAAAAAACCAACAGATTTGTCTACAAAATACCCCAAGGCAACAACACCCTGCCCTTATTTACTGATTGAGTGATATTCAGCAAAGCTTATCTCTTTTAGTCAACACTATCGTCCTGCGATAACGTAGACAATTTCTACTGCAAATTAGCCTCCGAACTTATGTGTTACAAAAATGTATTAAACTAAAATACAGCAAAACAATGACCCGTCGACCCGTACCTACTTGAATGGAGAAGCTATTGACTAGAAGCTAGGTAGTTATCTGTGTGCTCTGACGTCGATCAATGCACAAACAGGACAAACTCAGAAAAGTACCCCAAATACAAATCTGTCAACGGAACCGGACCAAACGCAAAACGCACAAAATTTGACGCTAAAAATTGAAAACTGACAACAGAACAGACTCAACAGACAAAGGGAATGAGATTCACGAGACAACAAAAACAAATCGGAAGACGAAGCAGCATCTCGTATGGAGATGACGAATTGAAGGGATCAAATCGATTGTGAAAAGGAACGATTTCGGAGTGGAAATCAGATTCTGGGGACGGGGCCCAAAGTGGGTGTGGCAAACAAACATTTTTACTCGACTGAGCATGCGCAGCCGGGCCACTTTTCTCAGTTGCCATGGGAACACTAGGTCCCAGGACCTACCAGCCAGTGTCAGGAGCCCCGATTTTGATTGCAGGAAGGTCATAAATTTCAAAGATAGCGGACAGTTTTAGATGAGTGGGAGCTCAGAGGAGATGAGTAATACCTGCTTACAGGATATTAACAACTGTGGTCAAATCGTAGCAGATATCCTGGCGGTGTGCCTTCTCTATTTCCTTTTTCTTACCTCAGTGCATAGGGATGACACCGCTGACATGGCTCCTGTTGGGGCTATTTCAAAATGCAATATCATGATGTATGTTCCCAATGTCAGTATCAGGAATGCTGCAATTATCAAATTGTTTTCCAGGCATCGTCGCATGGAAGCTGTGCGATTGCGAAAGGAAAACCAGATATATTCTGCTGACGAAAAACGGGCTTTGGCCATGTTCAGCAAAGAGGAACGACAAAAGCGGGAGAACAGGATCCTCACTCAGTTCAAGGATATGATCAGCAGTAAATTGTCTAACAACAGTGCCGACAAAATCGAGTGAACAAATGAATTCTTGGTAAACTCCCTTATAAGTTGGCCATATGAGTGGAGTGCAAAACTAAATGCACGACTCCCCCCCCCCCCCACCGTACCGTATAATGTTGTTAGGTACCTACTTACTTAAATTAATGGTCCCTACTCTTATATCAATTCGTATCTGTTTGGTCCACGAATAATGACAACACTCAAATTAATAAAATTCTAATGCATTATTATACATATTGTCGGTACCTCGCCAAAACGTGGTTCCTAAAACATATTGTTTAACGATTGCCCAGACAAAAGGGGTGAACATTATTTATGAGTCACAAGTACATTAACCCGCTCCCTGCTTATGAGGTCAAAATATGCTCACCCTCATGTTTCTGGGTGATTTTTGAGCCATGATCTCTAGTACCTGTGAAGTGACGTTGACGATATAGGTGTCGTGTGGTGTAGATGTTGGCGATATATATGTCGTGAAGTGATGTAGATACCTCTAGGCATAAATTAATGAGGGTGGTCCTAGTAAAAATAAAGACATCAAACCATACAGTTTTGCCTAATTTCCATCTTCACTTGCCTACATGTTCTGTAGGTGTCCTTAACTACCTACATTTAAGGACCTGTCTAGTCTTGGAATTAGATTTACAGATGCCAATCTAGCATCAGTTAGTACAGATTGTCAATTCCTATTGTAATTTTCAACTAATAGCAATTCATTTGCTAATTTTTACTTACCGATTTGATTGGTGGAGGAACAAATCTAGATTTTCGATTGTCTGGAATTTCCATTCGGACCATTTATCATGTATCAGTCCATAGGTAGGTAACAAACTCCTTAGAGCTACCACCTTTTCCCAATTTGACGGGTAAGGAGGTGGTTTGGTTAACGCCCTTGGATATTAGGCCCAAGGAAACACTGCTTTTGTGATCCACCATTGGAATGGGTAGGTAAAGTAGAAATACGTATAATTTCGTCGAACAACGGCTGCTATAGGACTGACTGCAAGCAGTTTTCAAAGAGGAGAGGTGCATTTAATCTGTAGAAATATTCCGGCTGGTACGATCGAAGACTTGTCATCAAAATTTGGATACTTGACAGTACGTTCTGTATTTTCTGCACTCCTGTTCATGATCATTAGCGTAACCCAATGAAACAAGAATCACCGCAGGTAACTATTTACAGGCAAAAAATAGTATAGTAATACTACTAGTAGTATAGTAATACTACTAATATAGTAATACTAATAATATTTAGTATTTATATAATATTTATAATACTTAATATATTAACATAATATGCTTACTATTTATAATAATATTATGTGTATATATCGTACGCACCATGAGCTCTCTGGCATTGTTAGAAAATCAAACCTTGCAGCAACCGTGATGGTTGTGGTATATAATCACCGTCGCTTTTAAATCTGCTGACTTAAAATGCTATAAATCGCATTTATATTGTACGGAAACGCATCGCCTAAATGGGAAGTTTCCTGTTTATAAGGAGACTTCTCTTTATATTACCTGCTTCCTAATTTTCAAATGAAAGTAGATCCGATTCTAAGTATGAGTTTTGACAACAGTGACGTCATTGCATCACTCCCACCCAGGCTGGACCCCTTGTGACCAGTGTTACGTCACCGGTGGATTAACTAGAATGGCACCTACTTTATTTATTTTTTTTTAAATATATGAACAGGAGCCGTGGGTACTCCTCATTGAAGAATTCGGGAGTTCAACAGCTTTGGGATCGCTGATCATCCGCAAGTATATCCTTTCCCGAAACATTTCATCATCCCCGAAATAGACAACTGAAACGGAAATCAAAACTATTTTAAGGGTTTTGAATGATTCAAATACAAAAATCAGTCACTGGTAATAATTATGCAAAAGGCGATACTAGCACAGCGAGTGGCAGGTCGTGCAACTGCGAAGAAAGAAAATTTCGCGTAGGCGCAGGTCGCATGGATATATCTGCTATGGAGCGAACAGCGAAGCGTGAACCACTGACGTTTTGTACTTCACTGTCATCAACCTCTTCAAAACTAATTTCACCATTGGTACTGTGAGGAAAGTTTATAACTTTATTGACGGCTGTGGCCTTACTTTTAAACTCACTCCCCACCTCTACCCACGAATTAGTACATATTTATTCTACCATGATCACCACTCCCCGTGATTCTGTTATATCTACGATAACAGAAATAACCATCCTATTTGGCAACGCTGCGGCCAAGGCAAGAAACCGAAAAGAAGAAGAAGAAGAAGTAGTGTTGTGCTAGCGACTTGTCATTACCATTGTCCGACATCCAAAGGAGGACAACGAAGCTGAGAACCACCACCACCATTGCAGGATTTCTGATCTTCCGGCTTCAGCAGTTCGAGCAATATTTTGATTGACCGCAGCGCCGTTTCGTTATTCACTTTGAATAATTGTGTTCATTTGTCTGAGAATTTCATATCAACTGATTGGGCTTATAGAAATCAAGCCTCGAAAATGAGTGGGAGCGGTATGTTGTACGGTGGTGATGAGATAGGTGCGCTTGTGTTTGATGTTGGTCACCATTCTTTCCGCGTCGGCTACGCTCAAGAAGATACACCTAAGGTACGTTAAAATTTGAGTATTATTACTGCAGAATTTGATCAAATTGCCGATGTAGCCATGCAGATTCACAATATTTATTTTATTATTCTAATGAAACCAGTGAGTAGGCAGGCAATAGCTGCTGGTAGGTATGTTTGGATGGTGGAAGAGATGAGGGGAGGTTGCGCTGTAATGATTAGAGCTTGAGACCGGTAATGCTCATGCAGTCGGGATTTGGTTCGCTTCGCTCTCTCGTCCGGTCGTTGGGTGTGCAGATCACAATGTATACCTACCTACCTGCTGATTTTCCATGAATTAGGTTCCTAGGTACCTACTTATTCTTATAACCTGGCTGATCCAATGGGTAACCCGTGGAATAGGACTGAGTTGCTGATCCCTGGTTGAACCCGTCCCATCTAAACTGTATTTTCCCATCATCAAGTCAGCTTCGTCTTACAAATACGAGTTCACCCACACATAATATTCCACCAGTCTTGTGATATCTCAGTACCAGCCGTCCTTTCCCTTTCTTCTGGCTGTCAACAAATGTGCCTTAACGTTTTCATTGCATTATGTAGTGTATTCCATGGATGACTCGACTGTATCAACTGTCTCTTCAACCTTCAAAAACACCAGTCTCATCATCTGCATTGTTTGCATGTCAGCGTCAGCTCAACCGTCACTTTATTCCATTCTCCTCTTACAAGTAAACCCATTAGTGACCACACCATTTACCTAAGTATTTAAGATTCGACATTGCTGAGTGCAGTGGGTACCCAGCTTTGTCAGAAATTTCGTTTCCATACAGACGACATATGTCCTATACAAGTACCAGGGTAGATCCCTTTTGTCTCCGTGCGGCTGTGAAATTCTACTGATGAAATCATCAATCAATAGCAGTTAACGCATTGGCTCGCACAAGTACAGATTCTTAACTCAGTGGACTGCCTAACTTGGTCGTTACGTTCCCCACCACCACCATGTCAGCTGTGGTTAACATCCGTTGTAAACACCCTATCTTCCAGGCGATGATCTGTGAACTAGAATCTGTCAACTGCAAATGAAGGGAACCGCAAAACTCGCATAAATTCAAAGAAAAACGGAGTTATTGAAAAATAGTCTATTTCCACTAATACACGAAAAACGCAAAAAAAAACACTGTTATACCGGTTTCGGTGATCAAACCATCGTCAGTAACACACAATAACTGAAGGCATGTTGGAGAGGAGACCTTATATATAGTCACAAAATGAAATGTGGTCGATTGGGATTGGTTGTGAAAAAGAATGGTGAAGGGAACAGGGGGAGGGTGGTCGAATCTGATTGGTTGTGAAGAAGAATGGTGAAGGGAACAAAGGAAGGGGGTCGATTCTGATTGGCCCAGGAAGAGAATGCCAAAAAGTGAAAGGAACATGAGGTGATAGGGAGGTGAAGAGTGGGGGGGGGGAGAGGGGTGGAACCAAGCTGTTAAAGAAATGAATGCAATAATGGAGAAAAACTTAAAGGAACTACATCATTCAAAGATTTACCCAACCTATCACTCTTCGGTCATTTCACTTTAAATGTCCACTTTCGATTCCCCGGGGTTATTTCTGGGTTTTCAAGAGCTATTTTCGAAGATTTAAAAAAAAAAAAAAAACAGGGCTATACAGTTTGTTGTTCTGAACACCTTGGCCGCCATTTCTGACCTTTTTTGAGATATGGGATGAAGTAAAAAAAATAAAAAAGTTGAAAAAACTCAGGAGTGTTACTGTCCCCACACATATGTGAGAAAATTCAGAATCGAGTATCTATTAGAAAAATGCAGGTAAACGTTTGGATAAAATATGAATTGATTTTGTAGGTTCTTTCTTTGAATTTTGTATAAGGATATGAATTTTTGGAGACCTTACAGTCTTTAGTATCTATGTTGAAAGTCTCGTCCCCAACATCTGTTGTTTTTGGTCCTCCATGAGTGTTACCAACCTTATGATCTAGAAGGCAGCGTTCTTTAAGGCGGGAAGAGGCTCATGTGAACCCTTTGAATGTCAGTAGTTACAGTTTAAAGTTTGAGGAGAGTGCATAAATGATGAGCTGAGTTCCAGATTTTTTTTCTCAAAATCATGGTGAGTAGGTTTATTATTTTCCTTGAGTGTTACCATCAACTTATCAGTACACAATATCATAAATGCCTTGATATTAACTCTGATTGTTCGGCTAAGATACACAGTTACAGTAGACACAACCCCTTGATTTTCTCATGTTTTTAAACTTACTGACGCCATATTGAACCTTAAAATCCAGGAGTGTTACCATCCAGGAGTGTTACAAAAGTAAAGTAACACTCATGAAGCCAAGGTAGCACTCCTGGAAGAATTGGTCTTTATCATGGTTTTGTGTCTGAAATTATCACAAATGTGTGTATGTGAACCCCATGGTACACCATATGAATTTCATCATCGTCCATGCCAGTGTGCATGAGCTCAAATAATGTTCATTGATACCTATTTAGTAGTTACTTAGTGTCAATTCGTTATAATTCAGAATTCGTTATAATTCAGGAAGCCCTCTTTGCAAATCGTAAAAAAAATTGTTTACAGAAGACCCTACAGTCTCTTCACATTTTCAGACTGAATTTTAGTTTTATTCTTGTGGTGGTTTGAAGGTTTGAGGTGAGGCTTGGATAGGTGAGGTTTTAAAATGGAGATGAAGTGGTGACGGTAGCTAGCGTATAAAAGTTTAACACCTATGGCGAAGCCAGGAAGTTTACCACCATTAAAAACGCTACAGGGTATGCCCGGAAGGTTCCACCTGGTCGGTAAGGAAGTGTGAGAGAGGTCAGGGACTGGAGGTTTGAGCGTAGAATGGAGAATCTAGCGAAAACAGCGGGTTTTATAGAAACCCTTCACCCACCCCCAGTCCATCGACGGTCGATACGAGCCATTGAGGGACTGCTGGAGGGAAGAGAGGTCTACCCTACATTTGTCACGTAGACCCTCCACTCGTTCGGTTTATTAAAGCAATCTAAAATAGGTATAAGGAGTGATGTTTCTGGGAGGATATCACTGAATTTTAGTTTTATTTTACCGACTGAATTTAATTAATTTTAGGATTGTAGCTGTGATTTTTATAGGAGTATTCTCATTATTCAACTCGTTAATTTACCCAGAAGTTTTTGTTAAGTTCACAATTTTAAATGATGAAGACAGAAATATTCAGGGTATTAAAATAATTTTATTGTATTAAGAAAAACAGTTCCTACTGAATTCTATTGCCTTGATTGTTGACACACATTTAATAAAGAGTGAATTTTTTTATCTGATCGAACTTTTTGTCTTTCGAGCTAGGTACCTGTCCTGAAACTGCCTTGTTTTCAAAATGAACCTCATGAGTGTTACTGTTCAAAAGAGATTCCCAAATCATAATGGTGGACTATTTTCTTATGTGAAGTAATACCTATCAAACCAGGAATCATCAGATATTGAGGACAGTATCCTACTGGCTGCAACTGGTGGAATTGGAGTGACAATTGCTTAATATAGAGAAATTATAGAGAATTTTTGATGCACTCGTTATAAAAATGGTAACACTCCTGATTTGAAACCGCCATATAAACAACAATATTAATAAGAACGAGGAATTAATTACGGGGAATTATTAACCACCCAGGTAGTTAACATTTACACTAGGAACCGCTTCCCCAACAAGAACAAAAGTCACAGAAATTAATTTTTGACTTTTGGTAACACTCATGAGAACCTATGTAGTACTCCTGACAATAAAAAATTCTTAAAAAATGTTAAACAAGAGAAAACTCGCTGCACACTACTTGGACCTTCAAAAAGAGGGTATAAGCTACCAATCTGTCCACCTGACAGAATTTCCTGAGCATCTTGAATTTTGGAAAAAACAGTCAGTTGCGAGAACCCCAAAATGGACATTTAAAGTGAAATGACCCTCTTAATAATTTCGAATTTTTCAAGTACATCCAACATGCTCCCTTTTGGGCAAAAATGAAGATATTCAATGAACTGTCTGTCTGCAAGATCAAAATTGAAGCTATGACTGGATTCATTCAAGTGACGTGCAAAGGCCGAATCACCCTTATTATCCCTGAAATCTTTTTCATGTTCCTTTATTCTTTCTCTAAACTTCCTACCAGTTTGACCACAATAGTCAAGCCCACAAGAACACTTTAATTTATAAACACCACTTTTATCTTGAACATTAATTTTATCTTTAACTGAACTTAATGAAGATTTGAGATTATGTTTAGTTTTATATCCTACTTTGAACCCTTTAGAAGTTAATATTTTACCAATTTTATCCGAAATTTTTCCGTAATACGGTATACTGATCCAAATTTTTTCCTCAGTCGTAGCTTCCCTAACTAGGTTTGAAACTCCTTCCCTACTCTTTTTTCTAAGAACCCTATTCCATATTGTATCAATGAGATCTCCCCCATAGCCATTACTCGCCGCTATACTTTTAATAGTTAACTTTTCTTTAGCTAAATTCTGTTCACTCATTGGTATAGATAAAGCTCTGTTAATCATACTATGGAAAGCAGCATGTTTGTGGACTACTGGATGATTTGAAGTACTATGAATGGTAATATCGCTGTAAGTATCTTTCCTATATATGGAAAACTCGTGTTTTCCATTATTCAACGAAATGGAAAGATCAAGAAAATTTAGGTGATTAGATCCGAATTCTAAGGTAAAGTTAATGAATGGATATACGTTATTAATTTGTGTATGATATGAACCAAGTTGTCTTTCAGTCCCTTTCCAAAGAATGATGATATTGTCTACATATCTATACCAATAAAGGAGGCTATCTGATTTACATTTTCGGAAAATTTGTTTTTCAAGAAAATCCATGTAAATATCTGCAAGCAATGGAGACAATGGATATCCCATTGCAACCCCTGGTTGAGTATAGTATTTCCCATCGAACAAAAAATAATTCTGATCCATACAGACAGACATTAAAGTACACAATTCATCTTTTTCAAACAAATTTAAATTAGAATCGTGAATCAACCCATTAACAACATCTTTACATCTATCAACATTAATGTTGGTAAAGAGGCTGACCACGTCAAAAGAAGCAAGTTTAGCATTTGGAGGCACTCGAATATCCTTAATTTTGCTAACCAAATCGTAAGAACTTAGAACAGTATGTTGTGGTCGAAATTTAATTTTGCTACTAAACAAACTATTCAACTTTTTAGCCAACTTATAAGCAGGAGCACCAATGTATGATACAACTGGTCTCATTGGTGCTCCTACCTTATGAATTTTTGGCAGACAAGACAACCTAGGTGCATGCGGATTCATTTCTATAAAGCCTGGTTTATACATATTTTTAAGGACAGGGGGGATTTTTCAGACTTACTAACTACTTTCCTAACAATTTTTTGAAATTTATCAGTTGGGTCTGATGGCAGTGGTTTACAATTATTTTCATTCAAAAAATTAACAGTTTTGGCAACATAATCAGTTTTTGTCATAATGACTGTAGTATTACCTTTATCTGCCTTAAGGGCTACAAGCTTGTTGTCCACAAACTTCTTCCTCAGTGCTGCTGCCAGTCGTTCTTCTTGTCCAGGGGGTGTCGTCGTCGCCTTCTTCAGCTCTTCAGCGCACAATGTTTTCACCACAAGTGGACCTTAAGTAGCTTCTATGGTGAATGCTAGGTCCCGTGATGAAGGAAGGCCATAGGATGAGGTGGGGTTGTGCTTCAGCCCTTTCTCCAGAAGGGATACTTCTGCTGGTAAAAAGGATATACCAGACAGGTTCTCCACTTTCTTGAAGAAGGTAGGGCACGGAGATGGTGTAGCAGATGGCATCGGAGGTCTTGGCTTCTGGGACTTCCGAAGCTGGCTGAGCTTCTGCTGAAGCTGCACCTTCTTCTTCGGTCCCTTCTGCCAGGCAACATCAACAGCATGCTGCTCGATGATCTGCCACTCACGATGGTCATAACGGCCGGACAACTCCTGAAAAATAAAGTACAACTTCTCCCGAGCAGTGTCATGGACGTTAAACCATCTACTCAGTTCGCTCCTCACAAGCTTGAACTGAGCCTCCTTGACAATACGAACTGCGGCGGTGGAAGGGTGGTTACACATGATGCGGACATAATTTGGAATAAGTTTTTCTCGGATACACTGCTGATTAAACCAAATGTTCCTCTCAGATATAGATATACGTACCTTCAGCTTGACGAACCAACTCGCGATCTCTGCTCGACTTGCAGAACTGATACGAACTAAATCACTCGCGACGAAATCGTGGAAACCCATTTCAAAGAAAAACGGAGTTATTGAAAAATAGTCTATTTCCACTAATACACGAAAAACGCAAAAAACACTGTTATACCGGTTTCGGTGATTCAGTTATTGTGTGTTACTGACGATGGTTTGATCACCGAAACCGGTATAACACTGTTTTTTTTTGCGTTTTTCGTGTATTAGTGGAAATAGACTATTTTTCAATAACTCCGTTTTTCTTTGAAATGGGTTTCCACGATTTCGTCGCGAGTGATTTAGTTCGTCGCATAAATTCGGTCATTGATGTTGAAATTCGACATAAATTATTAATTTTTCACGTTTTTTATTGCTTGTACTGTGAGGATGTGATGAACCTGTTTTTCTCATAAAGTTACATATTTAATTGCAAGAACGGGCAATTTCCGTGCGTAGGATTTTTTTTTTAAATCTCAGAATCGCATTTAGCACCCTTGAAAACCCCATACTGCCAGTATTAATTTCAAAACTGTTTAGCTCGGGCACCAAACGGATAGAAAGAACACGAAACGACGTCATAACTGGATTTTGCTGATGGTTCTCTCCCAGGGTGAGAGAGCCTTTACCTGCGATGTCTTTTCGCTTTCTTTCTACTAGTTTATCGCCCACTTTCGATCATCGGATACCCTCATAAAGCACCTTTTCGGAAAGCACTCTCCGAGATCGTTTACTCGAGAAAAGAAAAGAAAATATATGAAATAGGTGCCCATGTTATAAACAAAATGATATTAAAGTACTCTACATTTATCAAGATTATCAGCTAATGGATCCTAGCTTGTTGGGTTTTCATAAGGTCCATCAAACTTAATCCAGTCAACCTACTTGTCAACGCCATTGAAAACTTGATTATTTCTTTATTCGCATAGGTAACTGGATTAACACATGTTTATGCTTGGTTCTTAGGCAGAAATACCTGCAGCTGTTGGTGTCATCGAGGATGGCAACCTCAACGGAGCAGTGAGGACCGATGTGTTGGACCCAGACAAAAAACCAGATTCTTCGAACATTTCTTCAGGTGCCAAACACTACATCGACACAACGATCCTCAATGTCGCCAGGAAGGGCATGGAAGTCGTCAGTTACATGAAAGACGGAATGATTGAAGATTGGGACCTTTTTGAAAAAGTTCTGGACTACACTTACTCAAAATGCATCCAGTCTGAATCTGAGTTCCATCCAGTGCTCATGTCCGAGGCTCCGTTGAACGTTCGGTAAATATGAGTCCTCCCCTAATTGCTGTGGGTTGAATTACTCGGTGAACTTTGAAGTTTATTGGAAACGTGTGTGACCACTAAGGCCCACTTTCACCAAAAATTTGAAGCAAGTTTAACCCAGAAGAGGTTGCAAATTAACGGAGTTCAGCGCTCACTGTCTTTCACCAGAGCTCTGTGCGAGTTTAAACTCCCACCGAGGCTGCTCGAGTTTAAACGCCCGAAATCCGGCAAGTTAACGTCGCTAATCTCCGTTAGCCGTGAGATACCAATATGGCCGCCTAGCTTACAGCTGATTTTTGGTTTTGTTGTTATACGGTTGTGAAATGAAGCAGCGGGAGTTGGCATTGTATTGTATTTACTCTATACTATGTATTCCACAATGATATAGGTACCTTACCTCGTGACTGGAGTCTTCGTAAATCAGAAATCACTTTGGCAATTTACAGCGGAACAATGAAAGCGGGAATCTACATCAGCTGAGTGGTGGTTGTTGTTTTGACGAGTTTATTTTTATAGTCCCGGCGTGTCATACTGTCCAACTGGACAGGCAAACCGTCCGTCAGGCAAACTCCGTTATTTCAGACTGGGTTTAACCGACATTTGGGTTGGTGAAAGACGCCAGCTGCCTTTCCAGGTTTAAACCTCGAAGTTAACTTTAACGGAGTTTGGCTAAACACCGTTAAATAATTTTCTGGTGAAAGTGGGCCTAAGTAGAATGAGAGGGCGTAAGGATACCCTCTACAGGCCCCTACAGACGATCCTTCCCTTTTTCTTCCTCCCGGAGGAGGAACGCCCACTAGAGGGCAGGAACGTCAGTAGCCACCAGATGAAGGGAAGGACGAGCTCGGAAGGTTCTTCCGATTCCTTCTAAATCTTGGGCCTCGGAAGGAAGGAGTGTCTGTAGCCACCTCCTTTCCTCTCTTCTTTTTTCCCCTGCTTTGCTGCCCTCACTTCATTTTCCCCCCTGCTTTGCTCCCCTTTAGTTTGTTGTAGGTGTGTGTGTGCGTGCGTGCGTTTCTCATTTTTGTTTCCCTCGACAGTCAAAAAATGCACAGGTGGTTTTCAAGCCTTGATGTAGTTCAATCTTGATGTTCTCATGATTGGATGGAATTCTCCGTTATTAGAGAAATTCCTTGTGATAGACAACAGTGTATGATAGTAGGGAAAAGAGGGAGCGAGTAAATGGCGAGTCACTACACATGTTCCTCGAGGAAGGAACGTTTGTAGCAAACTGCCTGGGAGAGGTCGGATGGGAAGGATCGTCTGTAGGGGCCTTTAGCCCTTTTGCACATGGGTAGTTCTCACTCGTGCCAAATTGGGTGGACAGTATAGCTTCCTAACTTATTGTAACATGGACGTGTAGAATCAGTTGGTAAAAATATGATGAGTCAAAATGATTGAATGGCCATAAATAGAGTAGTAATATATTACCTAACATGCGTAATAGGATCAGACATGTCAACATTTCTTGTTCGTGCATGCGCAGAAGAACAACGTTACTGTACGATTCCAATGAAATTCATAGGGAAGTATCAAGGTACTATACCTGATCCATCCTCAAAGTTCGAACTCATTTCAAGTATATTTAAGGTAGTTATGGGCGTTTCAAGTATTTCATGATTGCTCATGCGCAGACGAAATTTACGGTACAAGTCCAATGAAATTCGTATGGAACTATCAAAGTATTATTCCTGGTCGACCCACTAAGTTTAAACTCATTTGAACGATATTTAAGTTATGGGCGTTTCAAGTATTTCACATTTGCGCATGCGCAGACGAAAGTTACAGTGCTTTTTCAATGATTTTAGTATGGGACCATCTGCGACCCAACCCGCACCTACCTTCCAAATTTCAACCCATTTCGACCATTATTTCGGGTAGTTATGAGTGTAGGCGCCACTTGCAGTGAGCGACCTAAATAGATCAATCTTCTCCTTGGTTTGTAGTCCCTTTATATACCTATAAGATTAAGGTGCTATTAGGACCCATGAACTCTGCTCCTGCGGCTAGCTTGTGTGAGGAACTGTGGCTCTGCGGCTAGCTTGTGTGAGGAACTGTGGCTTTTTCCCTTATCGTGGATGATGCCCTAAAGATGTCATCCCGATCTGGTGGCGCTTTACCATTTCCTTAAATCGTCTCTCGAGATCACGCCCTTAAGTTTTTCACGTTCGCTCGTGAATCCACTTATATTCCGTCACAGATTTAAAAGTCAGGGTACCCTGCAAAGATTCTCTTGTGCATCACGGTACACTTATACATTGGTCACAAGAAGTTTGCTGTGGACCGTGGAACATTTTTGGCACTGTCGTCGTTGGCAAAATCGTCTTCCATGCTGCCTGCCACGTCGGTAAAACTATTCCTACACCTACACACCATCAAGGTCGGACATTTTCGATTACTATTACCTACTTCATTAACCTCGTAGATCGCCACAACACGTCGATTGTCCTCTTAAATATACTTACTTATTTCGGAGCTCCGTAGGCTTTTATCTCTTCCATCAGGGTACCTGCCAAGGGATGGGTGGGTGTAGCGGTTTAGGCTTAGGATGGCCATCTGTGTGCTATTGTTTGCTCTTGTGGGCATAATTAGCAGGGCGAGTTCTTTTCAGGAGGTGGAGTAGTTCCCTACCACACAGGTAGGTATTTTATTGATCTCCCGATAATATTTTGTTTTTGTGGAAAATCTGGTAACTTGCCAACTCAGTCGGGATGGTGGCAGTGATCTTAGAGAGAGCAGTAAGGAATTGACGTCACTTTAAGATACTATCATGCTCAGTTGTCTCTCGTAACCCATGGCAACGGGTTAGCATCCATGTTGTTCGCCCTAACAGTGGATGTGGTATTGTTATCACCATATCTCCTAGGAACTCTCTAGTGACTTATCTTGTTGATAATCGTAAGGACCAGCATCATGGAGCACACTGATTATTGCTGATCTACAGATAGCATTATTAAAAGCTAACCAGAAGTGGTGAGGAAAATCGTCCGTCTTGGCACATAGTGCTAAGACCACGACCACCAAGACCACGGTGTCCGTTGCATAGTGCTTGGTACCCATACAGTTTGATGTAATTTTGTGGCTATAAGCAGTTACTGCAATGTTTACTTGTCATTCGAAGTTCGCACATGATCCATTCCTCTTTTCCAGAGCCAAACGTGAGAAACTGACTGAGCTGATGTTCGAGAAGTACAACGTTCCAGCATTTTTCCTTGTGAAAAATGCAGTTTTAGCCGCTTTCGCCAATGGGAGAGCGACGGGTCTTGTGGTTGATAGTGGAGCAACTCACACTTCTGCGGTACCTGTTCAGGATGGATACGTTTTAACTCAAGCCATTGTGAAGTCTCCACTTGGTGGCGACTACATTACCATGCAGTGCAAGCAACTTCTCCAGGTTCGTACTCTGATTAATGATCACATTAGTCACATCACATCAGCGTAATACGTGCATTTCCCACCTTTTCAGTGTTAGTGATGCACTTGAAATTACTTCACAGTTAGTTAACTGGTTACTGTTGGGTATCGGTTAGTCTGGCTACCAATTTATTGTATCCATATTAGGCACCCTTCGGTCTGACAGTGCTGTTAAAGGTGGGCTGGGAGGGTGCGTTGCGTTACTGGCCGCAAATCCCAAAACCGCTGGTGGACTTCAGCTTGGTTTCCTATCACATACCTCCCTACAACTTTCCCACTCCTCTGTCTCCAGTTGGTAATGAAATCTCGTACCTACTACTAATTTCTACTACCAGCCAGTACCTGTTATCTAATAACCTGTTAGGGAACTTGTTCATTAACTCTTTGAGGCGCAGGGACAAACTATCAGCCTTCTCTCGCCTCATTTTCCACGTGTGACTTCCTTTTTCTCGCAACATTCGGCCTCCTTTTTCCAATCCCTGTTTTTCCTAATCCCTGAATATGTGGATCACTATGTACCCGCTGAATTTACACGTTTTCGTTTCACTTAGGAGAACGACGTTGAAGTGATACCGACTTACATGATTGGTGGCAAGGAGCCTGTCAAGGACCGTGAGAAGGCCAAGTGGACTATGAAGAAGAATCTTCCCGAAGTCACGTCCTCGTGGCATAACTACATGGTGAAGAGAGTTATACAGGATTTCCAGAACAGTGTTCTCCAGGTCTCTGAAACACCTTACGACGAGAAAACTGTGGCAGTTATTCCTGCAGTCCATTACGAATTCCCCCACGGCTACCATCAGGTTTGTTGGAAGGAAATTCACTCACACTTCGCATTTAGTATAATTGTTTTGTAGTTGTAGATCAGTGGTTCCTAACCGGTGGGGGTGGGGGTGGGGGGCAAGATGCAGGCGCAAAAAAAAAAAAAAAGCTGTTCGAAAATTAGCTGTTTGTATTTTTCAATAAGTCAATATCAATACGACACGATTCTTACGTATTTACTTATAATTTTCTAATCAGTGTCTTCGGGGTTCAAAATAACTATTTGTAATGATGCTTCACCTCCATGCGCTAAAAATATGCAATTTCATCATTCAGCAATCAAGCAGCTGTAATATTCTTCAAAATCAAGGCCCCTGTGCCCCGAGAACGCTTGATTTCCAAAACCTTCGTTGTTGGATGCAATTAGAATATCCCGAGTAACAACAGTTTTATCATAGATTAATGTAACTTTGCATCAGTTCAGCCAAATTGTGCGTCGGATAACTAGATTTTTTTTAACCCTCCGTTTAAGAAGAATATAATGGGAAAACATTGGTTGGCAATGTTGATACGAGAATAGGTAGGTACCCAGTCGTAATATAGGTCAGGAACACCCCGACAGTTGTGCTGTTGATACTAATTTCACATAGTATTGTTGACTATTCAAATATCCCCTATCCGATAGTAGACAATGATCAATCAGATTAAGAATTTGCCAAACTAGTACAAAATTGAAACAATAGAGTAAATTAGGATGCTTTATCAAAAATGCATTTTCGCGTTTGAACGTGATTGAATAAGTAACTACTGTTGGTCATATTTCTTCAGCGACAAACAAAAATATTAATGAATCACACAATTTTTTTTTTTTTTCATAATATAAATTGGCACCCTTCCTGATTCTGAAATGGGTGCTTTTGGCAGTTTTCCTTCAAAATTACATCATAGGCGAAACCAAATGATGTAATTTTGAAGGAAAACTGCCAAAAGCACACATTTATGAATCAGGAAGGGAACTCAATAAATTATTGTATTATTATGAAAAAAATGTGTTTCTAATTCATTAATTTTTGTTTGTCGCTGAAGAAATATGACCAACAGTACTTATTATTCAGTCATGTTCAAACGCGAAAATGCATTTTTGAAAAAGTATCCTAATTTACTCTATTGTTTCAGTTTTGTACTAGTTCGGAAAGTTCTTGATTTGATTAGTAAAATTTAGAGAGATTTCTATTTTCTTTCGATTTCTAAAATGATTTTAGTTTGTTTGGATAGTAATAGTATCATCAAAAACACTATCGATAGTTCCCCACCACTCCAATGATGTAAAGATTAATTTTCACCTGTTCTTCTTACTTAATTCGTTTGCTTCTAAAAATGGTTGCTAACCGGTGTGTAGCAGGTAAAATTAGGTGTAGTTTCTCGTGCTGCTGGACTTATAAATCAACACTCAATATAGCTTACAAACCTTGGGAAAATACTTGTACATGAACATTTTACCTATGTTGGGAACATCTGTCACTTAGTCACAGTTCAGGTGTCGCAACTTAGATGGGGTACATTACTAATTTATAAACTGAGTTTTTTTTTAAGTTTAAGGACGTTTCTCGTTTCAGGATTTCAGTTGTGAAAGATTCCGCATACCAGAAGCCTTGTTCGACCCTAGCATTGTGCAAACAAGAGGAGGCCTAGTGGGGAACACTATGCTCGGGATCGGTCACATTGTCACTACCAGTGTTGGCATGTGTGATATCGATGTCAGGCCAGCACTATACGGAAGTGTTGTTATTACAGGAGGGAATTCCTTCATACAAGTAATTGGCTATTTATTAACCACATTAATTATTATCAACCTGAATCCACTTATTTCGAACTGTCATTGAGTATAAATAACGTGGAGGGCTATTTGTATATAGCGTTTGCTTTCTACGTACGTGACGCGTCCTACCCATAGGTGCCGCCACTATCACCTTGATAAGTAATGACTGTGGTATGTTTATATCAGACGTTTCCATGGTAAGTGACCTGTGTTATTGATACTTCATTGATTTCACGCTGTTAACAATTTTTTGCTTCATCCCATTGAAAGCGGTGTTTCATGGAGCTCGAAACCTGTTTGAAAGAGAAATTAAAATTCTGTAGTAGAACTTAAAAAAATAATTATGTACCCATAAATATTTCTGCCACATCGTAAATCTCCTTGAAACGTCTCCTAGCTCACATTTCCATTCACAGTGAGATTCAGCAAAGAGAAAATCCGTGTAAATGCGAAATGTGTTGAATATAAAATTTCCAGGGGGTTTTACACTATCACTGTAAAACCTGAACCTTTGTGTTTTGGATTTTCCGATTCCTTGTTCCACGTGAGTCTGAGCCCCAGTAAAACAGCACTTTTTTGTGAGCTCTTGCAAACGGTGATGGTCCTGTGGTGTGTGAAATAAGGTATACATATTAAGCACTGCAAGTTGTGTTCTGTGCAAAATTCGATTTCTCTGCTAAATTTCGAACTTAGAAACTCGTGTTTTGACATAATTTTCCTTTTGACTTGTAGCTGCATCAAATTCTTTCTATCCTACCCATTCTGTCGTACACACAGGGGCGTTGCGTCCATAAGGCCACTGCCCCAGCACCCAGAAACACTAAGAGTAAAAAAAACTCAACCATGCGTTCAGTTGGCATTTGAATTTCCCTCCGTAAACTGGACCTAGCATTTTTAACAAAGTTCAACAGTGACGACAGAGTTCTCTGGCTATGGATATTCAGTATGTGGTTCCGTCATGTTGGCTTCCTGTAGCTCCACATACCGAGATATTATCAGAATATAGTGACAGTAATCGATGTCGTGCAATCGAAATTGAAACATAGGTTCCTGAAACTGGCAGGTCCTGGGACCTGGTGTTGCCATGGCAACCGAGAAAAGTGGCCCATCCACGCAAGCTCAGTCGAGTAAAAATGTTACTTTGGGCCACTGCCCCAGAATCTGATCAACCCCAAAATCGTTTATTTCACAATCGATTCAATTCGTCATCTCGATACAAGATGTTTCTTCTGTTTTGTTTTTCTCTGTCAGTTTTCAATTTTTTGCGTCCAATTTTGAGCGTTTCACGTTCAGTCCGGTTTCAATGACAGATTTGTATTTGTGGTCCTCACGTGCGTTTTGTCGTTTGTGGATTGATCGGCGTCAACACACAGAAAACTAGCAATAGCTTCTCCATTCAAGATTCAGGTAGGTACCAGCCAACTGGTCATTTTTTTAAAATTCAGCCGCAAATCACTTTAAGGGTCGTAACCCCCTTGCAATTACAAATCGCTGTGAGAACACGGGAAAACTAGCCGCCAATCACACTCGAACAGTTGTAACCAACTTACAAGCTGCCACATCACGGCAGAGGAGCAGTGAAAACGCGGTAGAACCAGCCACTAACTGCCCTGTAGAAGTCGTACTTTCACAACAAGCCAAAACATCGCAATGCAGGGGTACAGCGAAAACGCGGGAAAACCAATGGTTAGCCGCCCAAGAAGCTGCGAGTGAGCCCGTCCCTCTAACGACTCACCTGCCAATAGCTGTGTCTACTAAGAATCATCCCCCTTTCTGCATTCATTCCTGGTTTTACCCCTTGAATAACCACTACGATTTATACTTCCACCCTTTGTTTTTTAGAGAAATTAACCAACCGTCTTTTAAGCCGGAGGGTTGTGCCTTGTACCAGTTATCTTTACAAAATAAATTTCACAGTTTAAAATTGTGTTCCCTTCCTATCCGAAATCCCGGTCTTGTAGAAGGTGGTTCTTGATTCGTGAACACCAGTTTTCTTTTTAATAAAACCATTAAGAACTGCTCTAAAAATCTCAACCAGCCAAAATAAACCACTGGAAGGAACCTGCTTTCCATAGATACTCCAGTAATATCCGCCCCACATTTCTTTGCCAGGTGATAGTAGTGGCACCTATGGGTCGGACGCATGAACGACTCATCCACATTATTTTTTATAGTTGAAGATAGAAATTGTACTCGTAACTGACCCCTCTTTGTAATTCCAGGGCTTTCCAGAGCGGTTAAACAGGGACTTATCAATGAGGATCCCTGCTAGCATGAGGCTGAAACTAATATCGGCCAATGGGTGTTCAGAAAGAAGATTTGGCGCCTGGATCGGTGGCTCCATCTTGGCTTCCATTGGTACGTTCCAGCAAATGTGGATTAGTAGTCAGGAGTACGAAGAAGGCGGAAAAAGTCAGATCGACAGGAAGTGCCCCTAAATATTCCTCATCACTTCACAATCTACGATTTGTGTGTACTACAGACAGTTGGAAACAGTTCATAGTTCTGTGCCACTATCTTAAGATTCTGTGCCAAGAGACTCAGAGATTTGGTTAAACTTGATGTTCTTAGTTGCACTGTTCCTACACCTGGGGATGCAAATGTATTGCATCAACCCGCAGGTGGTAGGTAGTTTGGTTTTTATTGAAAACGCCCCTGACTCAACTCCGGGTATATATATAATATAAAGGAAACTGTTTTCAGTTATTTTATAAATTAGAGACGTGTTTATATAATTTTATTATTAATATAACATATCCACAATAGGTGGTTCTTAAATATAAGACTTAGCTATAAAATATAACAAACAATATTTTAAGTTGCACCAATTGCGCAGGTACCTAAATTTTACTTTATAGTGGAATACTATTTTGTTAACAATAATTTTCGACGCTGACATTTTTCACTAATCAACTTTTTAGTTGAATCCAAGATTTAGATTCTCATTTTTACCATGAATTTGACAGCGTCTTCGTAAACGGCGTTACTAGCTTCTAATAATGAGTTACCCGTTCCTATAAAAGTCCACGGAGGCATCGAGTCGACGACAAGAGCTACAACACGCTTGCTCTCTTGTGATGAATCCATTCGAAGGAGGTCGTACTCGCACTGCATCTCATCTACTATTTTCGTGAATATGTTTTGGTAACCGTCTTTGTCTTGAGAATCGAACCAGGTTGAATCCTGATCCTGTAATTGAGAAGAGATGCATACATGACGAATAAAGGACACACTGGCAGTACAACCTTCCGAAAGTTTTCTTTTAGACTATCAGGCGGGCAACATGTTTCTGCTGTGAATAAGGGGCTTGTTTTTGGGCCTCTCACTCCCAGCATCAATTGAAACACTCGACCATAGTGACAGAAACTGGGCCGGGTTCTTCAGGCCTCCACTAGGGGTAAAACAGCGCTGTTCACTGGGCCAAGCCCGCTCTATTTAACCATGTGCCGGTTTGCTACTACTGTCTATATTATAGACAACATTAATTTGAAATCTTTCAAAAATCTCTCCAGTGCATCTCGTTGATCTGTCTGGACCTATAATCTCTGGCAGACAAATACTCGAATTTCGTTTGGGTAATCAATTTTCCGGCAACAGTTTTGTAATGGTTTTCACTTAGATACAACCATTTGTAGCTATATTTTTGTAGGTATGTACAACTTTTTGATTTTTATCACCCAGAAATTGTTCACAACTCCTTGGAGAGATCTCAGATAACAGATTGGAGAGATCACAGATAAGCAGAAAGCTCCTAGTGCTACCTACCTATAATTATAGTATTAACAGTTTCATACGATAATACATTAATTTGACTTCTCTCTCTCAAATGTATATCATTGATCTGTCCTGCACCTACCTATGATCTCTGGCAGATAAATACTCGAATTTTGTTTGTGTAATCAATTTTCCGGCAACATTTTTCTAATGATTTTCACTTAGATACAACCATTTGTAGGTATGTACAACTTCTTGGTTTTTATCACCCAGAAATTGTTCACAACTCCTTGGAGATATCTCAGATAACAGATAGGAGAGATCACAGATAAGCAGAGAAGCTCCTAGCTATAATTATAGTATCAACGGTTACATACAATAATATTAATTTGACTTCTCTCTCAAATGTATGTCATTGATATGTCCTTCACCTACCTGTGATCTCTGACAGATAAATATTCGAATTTTGTTTGGGTAATCAATTTTTTGGCAACAGTTTTCCAAGTAGTACAACCATTAGTAGCTATACTTAGCTATATTTGTGGGTATGTAAAACTTCGTTTGTTTTTATCACCCAGAAAATGTTCGCAACTGGTTGGAGTGGACTCAGATAACAGATAAGCTAACAGATAACGGGAGAAGCTCCTAGCGCTGTCTTGCCCCTAGTGGAACTCTGACCAACCGGACCCGGTTTCTGTCACTAAGGTCGAGTATGATGAACATCTGTTCACCCTAGGATGGACACATACAATGGAAGAGCTTCACAGAAGTCTCGTTTTGAGAAACCATGTGAGATCAGATTTCTCTGGTATTTGTTGAATCCACTTATTTGCTTCTTGTTGGATTCAATGTACATTCTTCATCCCTTGGGACACTCAATATCAAATGCTACTTATTGGGCTATGCAAATGATTTATAGTGGGTTTTTTTTTTTAAATTTTTAAAGTTTATAGAGACCAGCTTAGATGTGAAAAAGACGCAACTTCTCCCGTGATTTTGGTTCATTATTTCCAATTATAAACCATTGGAACCGAGCAAGAAAAAACTGTAACCCCCCCGAAAATGGAATTTAAAAAAATTTCTGTCTGCCGTACTTATCTCGCACTTTTTAGTAACCATGAATCAAACTTAATGAAATTTGGTTTTTAGATCCCATTTGGTGTCTAGTTGGTCTGCAAGCTCGGTGTTACTGTCAGTCATCTCTAAGGGGTGAGAAATAGGGGTTGACATTTTTAGAACGCCGTAGCTCGAAAACTTTCAATACAACGGTATGGTGTTTTTTTAAAAAGTTTTTCAGTTGACCTGGAACTAAAGAATTATTTGAGACCACCCGGAGATTGTACATCCAGTTGTTCGTTTGCACAGCAAAGCTTCGTCAACATGATCGTGAATGAAATGGTATAAATCCGGCCCAAATACCGTTGCTAGTGAGCACCTGATTATAATCACGGATGGCTGTATGAAATGGAGTTGGTTGTTCTTGATAGAATATATCATTTAAGGAAAGACTGCTCTTTCGGATTTTGCTGATAGGCACTTTTGTATCTTGAACAAACGTTATGCTTCATGAATAACAAGTAATTAATCACTGAATATTGAATCCCGCGAATTTTTAAGAAACCGTTATTCCCGGGCCGGCTTCAGTACTCGATTTAGGGCTTTCCTGGTGGGAGCTCGAGGGTGGGTACAGACTACAGAAAACAGTGATCTACACAGAAGGGGCATCTACACAGGTAAATAATAAACTGTTGTGCAATAATTTGCGGCGTCCTTTAGGAACTGGGATGTCAGAAAAAAAAGGCGCATTAGGTTGCATGAATTGCTGAAACTTGAGGGATCGCAAGTCACCATGTGGTGAGCTCCGACCAATTAGAAGGTTCAGCAATTCATACAACCTAATGCGCCTTTTTTTCTGGATCTCAATGCTTAAAAAACGCTGCAAATGATTCCTCAAAGGCTAATTGGTCGGAGCGCACCACGTGGTGGACTTGCGAACCCTCAACATTCTATTGGGTTTAATGTGTCCATACGGCAACAACGAGTTGAGGAAACGAAAACAGAGAAAAAGCAAAACAAGTGGATGCGGTAATTTTATTGAACTCACCCGAATGTAACAGATGACTTTCTTGTGTGATAACGTAAAAACTACTCTGCCAAAACCTGGCCAAACACCTGCCAGGCTTCAAACCAAAACCAGCCAGTTTTCAAATGTTAATTTCTAACTCTGGCTGTTTTTGGTTGTTGCTGCTTTAAGTCCCAGGTGATTACGTATTACAGCTACTAAAATAAGCAACACAATTCATGAAGTTCATATTTTATTTTCAATGGTTGTAAATGAACATAGCCCAAGAACGGCTGCATTCTCCATTTGTCACCTAGGAGAATAATTGGAAGCAGACACTTCCCTGCGATCCGATTAGTTTGTGCAATGTACACCAAAGCACTGGTACATCCAATAACACGAAAGCACTGGTACCTATCCACTAACACGAAACAATCTTTACTCTCCATTTCTGAAGGGGTGCCGGGGCTGATCGACAATCCAGCCCTACGAGCAAGGCTTGGGGTGCAGGCAGATATCATCATAGATCATTTTGTAGGATACAAATATCTCCGACGTCACAGAACTGACACAGGGCGACAAGAGACCCATATCCCGTTGATTAGGTGAACCCGGAGGATAAAATTACGACTAAATCTCCCGGACGATGGTAAAAGCCCATCATTCAATTATTTTATTTTTTGTGGTGAACTGAGCCTATTATTTCTAGTAACAGGTTTTTTAACGCTTAAAAATTAGCTGGTTGGGCTCTCATGAATTTTTATTGGAAAATTGAAAATGCACGAAAAAACCACACACATGGAGAGCGGAGTTAGGGCTAATTCAATTCGGAACTTAATTTTTTTTTGCAACTTGCATTACAAAGCTTTTTTGATTTAAATGAATGAATCAAAAAAGCTTTATAATGTAACTTTTGCCAAAAACAAACTAATCTGAAATTAGTTTTTACAATTTCACTGCAAGTTATTTAGTTCGTAAATATAAAGTGTTCTGTTAGCAATGTACGCTTCTCGCGCAATCTATTTTCCATGCCTTATGGTTCAACAAACCTTGATAGCATCGAGGTACATGAGATCCGGCAAGTTTCTGTCGGTCAAGGCAAAACATACATCGCTCATATTCAGCCCAAGTTTGCCTGGCCTAGTCGCTTTCCTCAAGTGCCTTGGAAATTTCCTGATCGCCTCGTCGACAGCACTGTCCATCTAAAAAGGAAATGACGGGGAATAACATCTTCATTTTTCAATTGCGTTATCAATTATTATTCCAATCAAATTGATAATCGTTTCTTTCAATTAAGACTGATGTATGGGTGCTAAAACTCTGTACATGTGCACTGGAAGTGGCAGGACAGTCCCTACCACCATTTCACCATGTTCCAGATAGTAGATTCCTTCAAGTACCGGGTTTGACCCACTTTTACTGACAGAGAATATTTATGAATATCGAAACACTATCACGACGCGGGTCACCATTCCAAACCTAACATTTTCAGAGAATTTACTTCTGAGCTTAGTAGCCAGTTTTGCCAATTAGCGACCACGAAAAACTCCAATTGGACAAACTTTGTTCAAAGAATTTTCGACCACTGAAATGATTTTATGTACTATAGCGCATTCAATTTAGGGTGACAGCATGTAAACAGAATGCCAAACCATCAAAGCACAATGGCGTTGCGGGTTAGTATACCCCAACTGCATATTTACTTATGGGGACCTTTGACTTTAATTGCTGAAAATGCTTCAAGGGCAAGATATTGGCTTCAGCTTCAATTTCCATAGTTGCAATTCATAAGTTATATTTTCATTCAAAGTTCGTCGTTTTCGAAAGCAAAATATAGCGATGTTGTTAGTTTATCTGTGCTCTCACGCTAAACTGAACGTACTACAGGTAGCAGTTTTCTGCCGTAACAGGCAGGGGGTAAGGAAACTACAGGCCCACACTTCAAGGATCGATTCTACAACTAATTTCCGCTAAGCATTTGTGCTTCACAGCAATTTTCTCAAAATCCCTTCATTTCCCGAGTTTTCGACCTTGTCACTAAAATGGCCTCCCTCTCCCTCCTCCCTTTTTTCACAAACTGAAGTAAAAATTAAGGGTTCCATTGGAAATAGGATTATCATATTTGAGCTCTCCTTTCGTTAGCCCTTACAAACATTTTGGTGAAAAGTTGATTTTTTTTATCACGTAGCATTGTTAAAATCCCGGGGATTCAGAATGCTGTAATTCCAAACAGGAAAATAATCGAACAAATTTTGAAAAATTCAACTACCTACTAAAATTTTTGGACCCATTGCAATAGAGTAATATTATCTTGGAAAATTTGCAAATGAAATAAATGAAGAAGTTAAACTACGTTCTTGACCAACGTGACAAAACAAGGTGGTAAACATATTGTGCTGACAAGCCACATTGTTTGTGTGCTTGTATTTTCCCGCAATAATCATCCGCTCGAGCTCAACTCCAATTCTGCATTTTCCCAGCACTCTCCGTTGAAGCTTCCAACTTGTCACGTCTTCTCTCATCACGATCAGCGTAACCATCTTTTACAGCGTTCTACATTAATGGCATCATTCAACTTATATAGGAAAATGTTAAAATCCATGGATGAATTCAGAATGCTTTGAAACGGAAATGAACCGAAACACTTCCAAAAATCCATGTACAATGGGATCGAACTAGCTGGTATTGATAAGAAAGATGAGTTGTCTACTCACATAATCATCCTGCTGGTGTGTTGGAGACGAGTAAGGAGTTGATTTTGCCGTATCTGTTATAGCTTCATCACCCAAAACCTCTTTCAACTTGAGCAACATATCCTGTGCGGCTAAATGTTTGGCATTCTTCTTAGTTCTAGCAGTTGCTGGAATGATTATACATAGCGTGTTAAAACACACTGACCTCATGTCTGATTTTCCAATAACTCCAGTATAAAATGCTGCAAATTATTACACAACGGTTTCTTATTTATCTGTATAGATGCCCGTTCTGCGTAGATCGCTGTTTTCAGTGGTCAATACCCTCCAGCTCCCCCCCCAGGAAAGCCCTAAATCAAGTACCGGGGCCAGCCCGGGAATTACTGTTTCATAAAAATGCGCGGGATTCAATATAATTAAATCATTAATTATTTTTTGTTATTCATGAAGCGTGACGTTTGTTCAAGTTACGAAAGTACCTATCAGCAAAATACAAAAGAGCATGGCTGTATGAAGTCGAGTTGGTTGGTTGTTCTGTGATTTCATTTTTTGAAGAATGTTTGCTCTTTTGTATTTTGTTGATAGGCACTTTTGTAACTTGAACAAACGTCACACTTCATGAATAACAACAAATAATTAATGATTGAATTACATTCTTCAAAAAATGAAATCACGGAACAACCAACCAACTCGACTTCATACAGCCATCCGTGATTATAATCAGGTGTTCCCTAGCAATGATATCTGGGCCGGATTTATACCATTTCATTCACGATCGTGTTATAGCTTTTCCGTGCAAACGAACGGTTGGTCCTACAACGCTCCGGGTGGTCTAAAAAAATGCTTTGGCTCGAGATCAATTTAAAAACGTAAAAAAAACCATACCCATTTTGAAAGTTTTCGTGCTACGGCGTTCTGAAAATTTCCCTCACTGACAGTAACGCCGAGCTTGCGGGCCAACTAGACCCCAAATGGGATCTAAAAACCAAATTTCATTAGTTCTGATTCATGGGAACTGTCGTGGTACTCTTATACCACTCCTGTATATACATTAAGATTTTTACCAGTAAACATGGAGAAGCCGAGCTACGCAGTGCGAGGGACACGGCCCAGGTAACTCTCCCTCCAACAGCTCCCAACGGTCGTTCTGATGGAACCGAGGAGGGTAGAGGCGCCTATAAAAAGCGCCCAACTTGCCTAGCTCCAGCATTCATCCAATTTCTCTCCAACAAGTTCCTTCTCTCTTAACCTTACCTTCCCATCACCAACTAAGCCTTCTCCTTCCCTCTTAAGTGATCAGCGAGGTGAAAACCGGGCCAGAACATCCTTCAATACTCAACAAGGTGAAAACCGGGCAAGTATCTTCCTTACCTCTTACCCAGATATCCAAGGTGAGAACCGCGCGGATATCTTCCTATCCCAATATTCAACGAGGTGAAAACAAGTCAAATTTTTATTAAATTTAAAATTAATCAAAACCAGTCATCAGTAAGTAACTAAGGAAAGTTCGAAGTACGGCGTATGGAGAGAATTTTTTTATTCCATTTTGGGATTCTACATACCTTGAAATGGAAACCATAAAATTGGGGGGGGGGGGGGGGTTCATGCTCGATTCAAAAGGTTTGTTATTGGAAATAATAAACCAAAAGGCGACCTAATCATCCCCGACCTCTGTGGGTTTCGACAGAGACAGAGGATAGTTTTTCATGTATGATGATAAGGAGACATATTTACCTTCCGTACAGAATGATGACACGGTACACGTCCAAGAGAAGATTTTAGCATGCGGCAAGCCCTCGTCTCTAATCAGCTTGTACTCCGGCAGCTTTAGCTGATTCATCACACAAAAGTCTTGGAGGTCACCAACTGCATTTTCTTTTAAGATGCCTTCATATGGTGAAGCTCTGAAATACAAATGAAATGAAGATATCAACACAGCTTCTAGAACGAATCGTTGTCTACAACAAATCGAGAACCTGCCTATAGTAGGTTTCTCATAACCTTGTTGTCGTTATTCTATCAGTGAAACAAGAAGGGGTCGCTCGAGCAATGAGTTGAAGCGTCAAAGGGCTTTGGTTTGGTAGAAAAGCCTCGATTATATTGAGCGAGTTTACAATCTACTAGCCAGCGAGTTTACAAACAGGCGAATCGGCGTGCGATAGTGATGATGACACACAAAGCTTTCCACTCACTCAGTAGCCAACTAGCTAGCGAACTAATTCCGTGGATATTTTGTAGAAAATGAGATACTTGCAGCTATCTCGCTAGCAACTATGATGACACATGGTTAGCTTACTAGCTAGGAAGCTCATACGCCAGCGAGTAGCGAGCAAAGTAGCTCGGCTTTCAACTTTTCTTGTTATTTACAATCTGCTAGTAACTAGTGAACAGGACTACACTGGGCGAGTTTACTAGCAGACAGTGAATCCGCTGGCTAGCAGATTGTAAACTCGCTCAATATAATCGAAGCTAGCACTACACTTTGTTTCCCTATGACCAAATTTACATAGCATAGCTTAAGTTACCTTCTGTCAAGCATGGGATATGGTGCACAATCAGGAGCGGAACCACACCTAGTAGGGTGTGGTTCACCCTACTAGGTCCCCTCTTAGTAGCTGCTTTTCATTACTTTCAAAGTAATGCAGGGTTAACACAATGGGTCAGCCTCGGCCTCAATGAATCTAGGTGCACAGGAGACTGTCTACAATAAATTCGTGATGGAGGAAGCCGCCAGTGGGAAGAGTGGATGTGGTATCTTGGTCCTCAGCCTGTCAGCAGCTCAACTACCACAACTGAGGACAGCACGGTGCGCAACTCAACTACTTCAACTATCGAATTTTCGCAATTTTTCACACTTAAAAACCTAATTTGACCCCCGTTACGGGTGATTTTTTTAAATTATTGAAATATGTTGCCTTTTTCTGCCTAAGAGAAACAACGGCAGCTGCAAAAGAGTGGTTATACTGGCCTTTCAAACATTTCTCTCAATAAACAAGCATACTTTAGAATTGCAAGAAATCTATAGATGGAGGGATTCGGCATGCAGCCACCTGGTGGAACTAGATTGAAACGGAACAAAAGGTTATACATTAGGCATTACTGAGGACAGATTTAAAGACAGTGCTTCGACAGACAGGTAAGGCTTCACTAAAATTAAACAATCACCGAAAACGAACACCTATTAATATGAATCTGCGTATCAATGTAATGACACTAAACTGAACAAAATGTCCTTTTTAGCGAATTTTCAAAGAAAATGAAGCTATTGCAATGGCTTCGAAATTTAAATAATATAAATTTTTGGAAATTTTCTTCATAGAAATCCGTTTCAGACCATTCTAAAACGATTCCTGAAATTTAACACTTTTTTATATGTATATATATATATATATATATATATATATATATTTATTTATTTATATATGTGTCACTCCAGACGATAACTCTCGATAGAATTGAGATAAACAGCTCAAATTTGCACAAAAAATCTATCTTGGCAATCGAAAGGCTAAGTTCGAAGATGGGCGAAATTGGCCTACTCTAAGGAGGGTTTTGGCGCATTTAAAGTGCGCAAAAATTACCCAAAAATCCCCAAAATGTTATTTTCCAACAAGTGACCCCTCATTTTAAAGGTTTTTGCACGCTGAACACGATGGTGGAATCGGATTTTAGATATCTTGATCCGTTCTCAAAT
Organism: Leptopterna dolabrata; assembly: GCA_954871275.1. Classification (NCBI taxonomy): domain Eukaryota; kingdom Metazoa; phylum Arthropoda; class Insecta; order Hemiptera; family Miridae; genus Leptopterna; species Leptopterna dolabrata. The sequence continues at coordinate 9,480,645 of OX940983.1, read as the reverse complement.
TAGAGCATTTAAAGTGCGCAATAATTACCCAAAAATCCCCAAAATGTTATTTTCTAACAAGTGACCCCTCATTTTAAAGGTTTTTGCACGCTGAACACGATGGTGGAATCGGATTTTAGATATCTTGATCCGTTCTCAAATTAGAGCATTTAAAGTGCGCAAAAATTACCCAAAAATCCCCAAAATGTTATTTTCCAACAAGTGACCCCTCATTTTAAAGGTTTTTGCACGCTGAACACGATGGTGGAATCGGATTTTAGATATCTTGATCCGTTCTCAAATTAGAGCATTTAAAGTGCGCAAAAATTACCCAAAAATCCCCAAAATGTTATTTTCTAACAAGTGACCCCTCATTTTAAAGGTTTTTGCACGCTGAACACGATAGTGAAATCGGATTTTAGATATCTAAATCCGTTCTTAAATTAGAGCATTTAAAGTGCGCAAAAATTACCCAAAACTAGGATAATCTTTAAACTCTTACCCCCCCCCCCCCCACCCCCTTAGAGTGGTCAGATTGAAATATGTGAGAAGTATTAATTGAAGACGAGAGTTCGAAGCAAAAAAGGGGGAGGCAAACGATTAGTACAACTCCTTGAATTTACCCACAGCGATCAAATAAATAAGCACTTAGTACAATTACGTAATAAACAAACGGTAGAATCAGGATGGACAAAACGTACAAATTAAAATAAATACGAAGAGAATATACATAGAAAACCAAATTTTAGACCGAAGTTTTCCTTTATTCAAAACCATAGCCATTAATTCGAATATTTCTTTGAAAATTCGCTCATTAAGTCATGCTGCATGACTGGTTTTTTTCAAAGCGTCCCTAGCTAGGACTTCAGGCTCACACACAGCTCCATATGGAAGTTCACCCAGAGGACGCATTGCAAAATACGGGGGGGGGGGGGGCTTCTGCCACTGTGTCCTACAGTATTTTCACAAATGAAAATGTGCTGTTGAGTACTACTGGAATAGGTAATACAATATTAGAAGTATGGGTATCTATATGCAAATATGCAATATCTGCACATGCAAATATGCAATATCTGCACAAGCAAATATGCAATATCTCAACATTCTTATTTATGCAATGATAGCTAAACATTACACCACAGTTGCCTCATGATAACTGAAAATCGAGATTATTGGTATAATCAAGGAAATGTGTATCAACACTGCTCACCAGAAAGCGCTAGTGTAGTCCCCATGAATGTCTGGGATACCCATGCACTTCCAAAAAACAATGAATCGGCAAATCAATTTCATTAAGGGCCTCATCTTTACCGCCTCAGGACTGCTATGTACCAGAAACGTACTATACAGGATAACAGGGAAGAGCAAAGGGTTGATGGCATCATATGTTTTTCACTTTCATTTTTTGGGACACTCAATGTATTGTGTTGATTGATGCGGGGTTGTTCAAACCTCAAGAAAAGCTCTGCTAGATCATTGGAAATGGAAAACTAGTCACACCGATTAAAAGGGAAGAAGTCTACAACCCGCCACAGTGTTGTCAACTGTGCTCACTACAGATCCACAAGATATACTTAAATTAAGGGTCTGATACGCTACCACAATTGCTAATGAGGAGTACCCATGACTTCTGTTCATTTATATTACATTCCCATTTTTAAATGTAAGTAGGTTCCATTCTAAGAATTTTGAGACCAACTACACCCTCCTGTGACAAATAGTTCTTTTTCTAAGAGCTTTCAAAGTTTTTGGGTAAGAAGTGACGTCACTGCACACCTCTGGCCTGGGCGGGACTCCCTTGCCCAGTGTGACGTCACTTGTTGCCGAAACGTTGGAGGCTCATAGAAGAAGAACTATTCATCGAGGAGAGTGACTGCGGTTGGTCTCAAAATGCTTAGAATGGAACCTATTTTCATTAAAAAATATAAACAGAGTCACGAGTACTACTAATTTTCAGGTACTATTCCATCAAGATCAACCAGAAAGAAATAATGGGCAGTAGGGCGAAGGCACCAGTGATCGACAGTGCCCAGTTTTTTACAGTTTCAACTTCTATTTTTAAAAATAAGAGTTCCCTTGCGCTTTGTAAACTCAAACTTGGCGCCATTTCAACTGCCCATTCTTTACAGAATTCCGCCAATATCGAGCTGGCACTAGCAAAATTAAGAGTGTGACGAGGGTGAGGTTACAATCTAGGCTCATCTACATCCCACCGACTACCAAGAAGCTGGGCAGCAAGTTGGTGAGTGAAGTATTTGCGTTGTCCATCAATATTTGAAGCCAAAGATCGGATAATGGGAGGCACATGCAACCTCTACCAAAGCTTGTATTGGTGCCTGCCTGAGACGAGAACCAGAGACGAGGTTATAAAAGATCGGACGCTCTAAACATTGGCCCCTTCTTAATTTCAGAGATATACTTCCATTTCAACTACGCATGTCTCACGCAAAATCAAAATTGGTACGATCTCAACATTCAAATTAAGAATTAGCTCACTGCGAGGTTCCATGCCGTCAAGTTCTAGAAACAGAAATTCCAACTCACACTTCATCGTGCAAGCTACTGACAGTCGAGTCATATTCCTTCATCACTTGCAACAACTGCTGGGCCGCATTATGTTTGGCCTCCTTTTTCGATTTTCCCGAGCCGATAGCTGTAAACCAAACGAAAATCGTCATCTGATCAAATGTAGGTACATCGGTTCAATAATTATTCACTGTTTAGCACTGTTGAGAGGTCATACCTGTCTTGCCTGAAGCGGACACTTCATACTTGAATAGCGGCTCATGACTTCCAACACCGTTCAAAACGAGGTTGTAAGTTGGAACCATGTGCCGTTTCATCAGCAGCTCCTGAAGAATGGTAACAGGTGTCTTACTATTTTCCCTGAAATCAGCGAAATTATAATTTAAAAAAAAAACGCAAGTTGGAGTTACCTAGGTAAACAAGGGCTTCAGCAGCTGTACTTTTCTAAATTTACTGTGCAATGAAAGAGTTTTATCAATTTATTCAACGGTGCCAGCTCCCGTATCCAGGAAGTGCACAGGTACCTACTTCTGTCTTTACCAGCTTGGCCTTGGTCTTCTGGTTTAGTTGACATGAATGATCGAGTGAGAAGAGCCAGCCGCCCATTCTCAACTCACATGGGGCTCCATTGACAGGCAAATGCGTAAATGGAATTGCTGATAGGAAATAACAAGACGTATAGTAGGGATTTACCAGGGATAATTTATCAGGTCGGCACAGGGACCATCAGGCTATCCAGTCATCCGCTAGGGCACTCGCCCCCTCGGCTCCCGGACTGATCCCCGCTCGGGGACAGCCGGTGCGAGAGGCCGTTCTAACCAACCTCCGGCCAAGAATTTAAACTGGTCAGGCCCAGCTCCCAACAAGAGTTCGAGGCGGGCCAAGAAACAGACCAGCACGTCAGAACAGAGACAGACCCACCACCGGCACCGTCTGCCCAACAATAGAGGTAGGTACAGCCTATGCTGCTCGGCTTCCGTTTGTTTTCTTGTTTTTTTATGAGCACTGGTGTCAGATAACAGATATTCATGTCACTTGACAGTGGGTATCAGGGTATGAAATTCTGTTCAACTCCAAACCTACCCAGCATCCCAACCTCACCACCACCCCTCCTCAAAGTCAGGAGCTGTCCGATAATGTTAACAACCCTCTGTCTATGTGGGCGATTAGGAAGTGCGCCCCAACTCGAGGCCAATTCATCTTTTATGTGTCTTTGGCCAAAAAAGTTGTCTGGTGGTTACTGCCTCATATTGACTTGAAAAGCCTTAAGTCATTCATATCCCCTCCACATTTCAAGGTAGAGGATCAGCGTACTGTCAGACAATTAATATGGGAAGACTGTCATGGGGTGACAGTGATTTAAAGGATGCTTACCTCAAAGTGTCGATCCACCCGAATTTTACAAAATTTTTGCGGTCTAGGTACAACAACTTGTGGGTGTACGTGTCATTGCCACTCGGCCTAGCCACTGCTCCCTACATGCTCCCATTATAAAATTACTGCACTCTAAGAGCATCCCGTGCTGTAACCATTTAGATGACTACCTCCTTGTAGGTAACTCTCCAGAGGAGTGTCAGTCCAGCCTCTGCCTCCTCGAGTCCATGCTAGTCTCATTGGGGTTTGTGATTAATTGTGAGAGGAGTGCCCGTAATTCATCATAGGTATTCAGGTTCCTTGGTTTTCAATTCAGTTCAATTGATAGACAATTTCACTTCCCCCTGACAAAAGCACATCATACGTTGGAAGGTTACAGTCCCTGGAGGCGAAGGCATCTGTACCTATCAGGCACTTTCCTAGGCTAATTGGTGCACTCGTCTCTGTGTGTCCAGCTACCCCACATAGCTGGAGTCATGCCAAGCGACTGGCAAACGCTTGGGACTCTGCACTAAGGTGTACAGGGATAACTAATATGCCGTATGGTTGTCCCAGCCAAGGTGTTCGAAGACCTGGGTTGGTGGAGGTACAACCTTCCGATTGTGTCGAACAGGCTGCGGGGAATGCGCCTGGACACTGCTGCTGCGATATCGACGGGCCGTCGTCCGGATACAGCTGCTGCCATGTCACTGGGCTTTCGCCCGGACGCGACGTCATAGGGCTTTTGCCCAGACACGAAGTCAACGGGTTTTTACCCAGAGGCAACAGCAATAGCGTCGTCGGGCAATCGTCCGGACGCCATGCATGGTATCAAAATCTCTGCCAGAGGCAGCCGTAGATATCTGGTGCTGGTGTGAAGCATCTAACAACTACTTGATAGCTTCTTATATCCCATCAGTGCAGAATGTCAGAGTGGACAGGGCTTCAGGCCTCTCATCATCGAAAAGTAATTGGGAATATCTCAATGTTACTTTGATGAAATAACCTATATCCTAGGGAAACCTGATGTCGATTTATCTGCTTCTTCTGCTAATACTAAGGGTGATCAATTTGTGGCATGGGGTCCAGATCCCAGTGCCTGGGCTGTGAACGCTCTCACAATTTCGCCGGACAGAAGTAAACTTCTGTGCATTCCCACCATTCACCCTCATATCAAAGGCACTTAAGATTAGAAGCGATTGAGCTAGGGGCTTTATAGTTGTCCCAGACTGGCCAACCTAGCCCTGATACCCACCAATGCTTTATCTAGCCCGCTTGATAACCTGTAGATTTTGCCTTGTTCCAGCAGACTCCATCCTCTTGCATCCAGCCTGAGGCTGATGGGAGGGAAATTGTCAGGTCAGCGTTTCTGAGAGGGGGAGTTTCGGAGGAGGTTGCACCAACCTTGTTAAACTCAATAACTAGAGGCACCTTACAGCAATACTCTGCTTGTTTTGTGGGGGGGGGGGGGGGGTTCGTACTACACCCCCTTGTCCTCGTTACAGATTGGCTCAGGACATCCACAGCATGTCATTAAATTCTTGTATTCAGGAGCTCCAAATCTGGAAGGGTTGTCGGAAAAGGTAGTCACATTATTACTCCTGGTGCCTGCCCAGCACCTACAGACTATTCATCTTATCAAGTTCACTGATGGCGTTATTGACACAGGCTCGAGAGCTCTTATTTTTATCTCAGAAATGACCAAGACTGCAAAACCTTCTAAAAACTCCGCTCTTCTGATGTTGTCATTCCTCAGGGACTGACCTAATATTTGTGCAGCCTCTCTCTTAGTAGAATATTTAGCTAAAACGGCAAATCTACGTGACTCGAATAATGCCCTTGTATTTCTGTCATTTCTACGCCCTCACAAATGAGCCACCACACAGAAAAAAAACAAAAAACTGGCACTGTGGGGGAGGCTCAATGAAGGCCCAAAGACATTATGCGACAAGCAGGGGTAGACACGGAGCGTTTTGGCCCTCATTCTACGAGGCATTCTTCAACCTCAGCCGCACTGAGGTCAGCTGTGTCAACCGATGCCATATATCAGGCAGCGGGATGGTCTGAAGAGTCTCTGATCTTTGCTCGATTTTACAATTGTCCAGCGGAAGTTACCCCAGTCTCTGGCACCAGCAATATTTTGCCAGGGGGAAGCCCAATAAGTTGATTGTCAGGATTCATTCCTTAGATGAGTGCTATATATATATATATATGATCTGTTGTAGATGCATGTTTAATAAAGTTGCTGTTCGTTTCGTCCGGCTAACAGAATTACTGTTACCGACGTTTCCACTAAATATACACATGACCCCCAAAAGAGACACTTCCCAGGTGTGTGACGGTATATGGGAATCCCTTCCATCTTGGATGCGGGCTCTTCCTGATCTTTTTGACACGCGGCTGAAGGGGCGGTCGATTCGGGGAAACGAATCGTCAACTCCTGGAGGCATTGCGTTATAATCAAACCATTGTCTCCGGGGGCAGCTGTCACACTGCCTCCCTACCTTTCTTGAGGATGGAGAGGGGGAAACTACTCTATTATCTATATAACTAAATTTACAGGTGATCGTGGTGTCTGTCTGTTTGTCCTTCAATCACGCCAAAACGGCTCAATGGATCGAACCCATCTCGCGTATTTAGATGTTTTAGTGACCGGGGAAGGACATAGGGGGATTCACTCCCGGATCTTATGAATAGGGGTGGGGGTTTATAGGGAAGCCGAAACATAAAAAAATTAAATTCTCGAAAACGGCTCAATGGATGGAACCCATCTCGCGTATTTAAATGTTTCTATGACCAGGGAAGGACATAAGGAGGTTTACTTCTCGATCCGATGGATAGGGGTGGGGGTTTATAGGGAAGCCGAAACATAAAAAAATTAAATTCTCGAAAACGGCTCAATGGATCGAACCCATCTCGCGTATTTAGATGTTTTAGTGACCGGGGAAGGACATAAGGAGGTTTACTTCTGCGAGAGGTAACAAAGTCAGATGGACCCACCCCGAGTTCTACCCGTCAGCGACGGGCAACACAGCTAGTTACTATTATTACTATCCAACTTGATTATTATTCTTAAGGCGCTCAATGCCTGGCGTTCAATGCCAATTTTTTCCCTTGTTTTCCCAGTTGTTCCATCTTATGATGGGGGTTAGTCACCTAGAGGTTGTTCAGATGAACTTTCCTGAACCAGAACCTCTGACAACGACTTCTTTTTTTTCCAAGTCCGCCAAGTGATATTGATAAGGAGCTAAGTTCTCCACCAGTAACAATTCTCAGTAGTACCATTACGATGGAAGCTATCAGCTTTGGAGTTTTTCAGATGAATCTTCCTGAATTAGAACTCCATACTACTTTCAGTCCGTGTCCATTAACTTCACATACTTCTTCTTCAAAGAAGTATGTTTTTAAGGGGAGGAGTGTGACGGTATATGGGAATCCCTTCCATCTTGGATGCGGGCTCTTCCCGATCTTTTTGACACGCGGCTGAAGGGGCGGTCGATTCGCGGAAACGAATCGTCAACTCCTGGAGGCATTGCGTTATAATCAAACCATTGTCTCCGGGGGCAGCTGTCACACTGCCTCCCTACCTTTCTTGAGGATGGAGAGGGGGAAACTACGCTGTATGGGCGGCGTAGTTAAACCCCTCTTCCATTACAGGTGTCAGTGTCATTTCATCTTCAAACGACTACATGGTTGTCGAACATCTCCAGGCGTCCGTAGGGGTATAATTTATGGATTAAACTAGCTTACCTGCAAGTGACGTTTAATCGTAATACCGCGGAGGACGCTTGGAGATGTTCGACATCTCTCGCCCAGAGATTTTGTTGGTCCCAGCCCCCTTTTGAGTGTCATGGAGCGTCTTTAAACAAGTGAAGTCGGAAAAACGGGAAGGTAACCACCGCGGAAGGTGGGAGCGCAGGTGGAGAGCTCTGATGAGGGAAATTCCAACCGCGTGGGCGGCGTTTTTCAAATTTCTGTGTATGCTTTGGCATTCACAGGGATATTTTCTTAAAAATACGGTACCAAGCCGTACACGGTTGTCGAACATCTCCACGCGTCCTCCGTGTATAATTACGATTAAACGTCACTTACAGGTAAGCTAGTAATCCATAAATTTTCGTCTCCATCAAAAATTCTGATTTCCTTTACTTGTTGGCTTTTACATGAACGCTCCTCATATATAAACAATAACTCTATCTTGCTATATTAAATATTACAGCGAGTTTTCTTTTTGTAGCAATTTTTAAGGATTACAATATTAGAGATAAGAACTACAAATAGGTATAAGTAATAATTATGTCAATAAGGCGTAGTGGATAGAAACAGAGCCCCCACCCAACACAGAACGTAGTTCGATCGAGTGGGTTAGTTCCACATTTGTATCTAGCCAACATTCTGAATAATAATACTGTAGGTATTATGTATTACCTACTTCTCAAGTATCAACAATTAATGTTCACGTCTATGTTTTTAATGGAATTAACGAATTTTTCATTTCAGTTCATTTCATTTTGTCTGAGCAGAGTCTATTTCGAAATTTAGCCAGCTAATAGTATGTTATGCCTTCAACCTAGTCAGCCACCCTGAAATGATTGTACTCTCCGGTCGGTTAAGTACGTTGAACTGGTGCTGGAATTCAAACTGTGACATGCACAGCGTCCTCACAAAGTTAACTCAAGCAAAAACTCACAAAAGAAAAAGAAAGAACCTCCCCACTGAAGTAAACTAAATTTTAACTGAATCTGCTTACATTTTATTTTTTCAGACGATCTTCGAGTAGGAGCCGGGTGTTTAAACACTTGACAGCGACGACTGATCTGTACTGCTTATTGGATCGAACAAGTAGGTACTTTACTTCTGAGAGGAGACGAAGATCTGATGAATTTTCTCACGTAATTCTTCACAACCACCAACCAAGGGATGGGCATGTTTCCCCACGTCAGCACTATCGTCCCCGAGATGTTTGATAACAATAAGAGCTGTACCTAGTTGAATGATGAAATACACGTTGAACAAATTACAAAAATCTCCAAGATAAACAACCTCTACCAAACCAATACTGTGAAACCAAGTCCGCAAGTGCCCCTCTGCCCATCGGTTTTGGCCTTTTGGCATAGAAACATAGAATGTACTCAGTGAATCCCAGGTTCTTATTTTCTTCTTCTTCTTCTCTTATTCTTTTTGACAGTAACCAGTGGTTACAGTTGTTGATTGCGTTGATTGATTTATTTGATGTAATTTCCTCTGTCCAATTTCTTGTCTGGGCTGCAGCGATGCCGAACATAGGTTATTTGGTGGCAGATCAAAGAGCTTAGAATGGAGTTGGGGATTTTTCTCTCAATCTTGAGTTTCATTTCACTTGGTTATGAAGGATATTTTCTTGTTATGGAAGAAGGCAAGAGTAGGAGACGGAAGTAGCGAAGTTCGGAGATCACGGAGGAGTTGTTTGCAATTCCACTGGTACGCAGGGCTGCCAACTCAGGGGATTTATCCTCCCGCGGGGGATTTTAAGAGCTCTCAGAGCCCTGCACGGGGATTTTTGAGTTTCACTGCCAACACTTGATTTCTTTCATTTATCAACTGCTATAACTCATGAATCGAAGGAACAGCAAATTTCATTCAATGAAATTATCCCTCCAGTACAGATCGTAGTCAACTCCTAACCTGTGACAACTTGGAAAATTTTCTGTCAATATAGTGTTCAAAATTCCTTTTTTTTACATCTTAAACTAAGGGGATATTTGGGGTATTTTCTGGTTCATCCTGGGGGATTTTCTAGTGGATTTAGGGGGATTTTTTTGCTGAAACGGGTTGGTAGCTCTGCTGGTGGTACCTACTTGCTGCTTCAAAGTGTATTATGTTATGTCTGGTAGAGGAATTTATGTCCTGGGCATTAGTATATAGTATTTCATTCCTTACAAAATTTCAAAGACAATAATTTTGTCAACCAATTTGATTGATTTGATCTTCTTTGATGAAACTGCTAGGTGACTATCAAGAGTAAACCTTCTGCTTGCACTTCAACTTTGTAAAAAAATGTAGGATAGGTTTTGAAGTCGTGAATCGTGATTACGGATCGCATGTAGTCGTAGTTGTCTGCCGTGTTGCCCACAGGGGTCTGCCATTCGTATCAGTAATCTATGCTGCCGCTACCATTGCCAATAGATGGTGGTACGTTGAGTTTTCTAGTTGGTTAGGTGTGTTTACTGTTGGTCGTAGTTGTCACATTTGCATTGGTTGATACTAGACTGTTCAAATATTGTTGGTTTGCTGTCTCGTTTTCACGCTCCCTCGTTCTGACCTTAATCAATTCCATATAAATATAGAGATCCGACCTTCGAAGATAACCGATCTTATTCCAGCATCCAGTGCGTCTTGGACCGTGACCACTGGAATTTTGACTTTCCGTCGTTTCGTTTTGGATTCCATCAAGCGGTAAGGTAAGTTAGGATCTTCATGTGAATAGATTAGCGGTTCAAATAATTATTGTCATTTTGCCGTGTATTTAACAGGAACTGCAGTCTGATGGGGGATCTAGCGGACGGACCCATCCTGTTGACCGTTCTTATCAGTGAGGGTGTTCTTTCATTCCACTTGATGAAGCGCCAAGTTATGCATTACCTAGTAGTTGATATTTACAGTATTCCTTTTGTATTTCCCTTAATATTATGTAAGAAGAAATTAACAACTAGATTAAAAGTCAAATGATTCGAGAATCTACCAAGGAGGAGGTTATTCATTTCATCAAGTTCTTCAGCACTCTGAATTGAATGAAACCACTTTCAGAGATATATCGCTCATACTTATGAACATCAGTGATGATTTTGTTGTAAAAACATGCGAAAAATCGCCAATTATATCTACTTGAAGGACGGCATACTCGTATTTGAATGGAACCACTTTCAGAGCTATATCGCTCATACTTTGGAACATCAGTGATGATTTTGTTCAAAAACTTGTGAAAAATCGGTAATTATCTCATTGAAGGACAGTATACTCGTATTTGGGGGCCATCATTTGGACTTACCTTCAACATCGTCAGTAATCAAAATACGTAACACAGAGTTGTAAATTAATACAGAGTGACCTATAGTACAGATCGAGTCAAAGGCTACTATAGTGGGCAACTATAGTCATTTTAGCATAATATAAAGTAATTGTCATTTCAATTACAGGACGATAGCATGAAATTGTGGTTGTAATCGCAATTACATTTGATTCCGGAATGTCTGAGATCCCAGTTGTAGTATATAATTTCAGAGGTATCTGCAGTTGCGATTAATATTAATATCAAGTAATTGTGTGCTGTAATCTGTTAATTTTTATTTTTATTTTAGCTTTCATACAACAATCCATTTACTTTTACCCATTAATTGTAATTATTTACTCGTGTGAGTAACTGCTGCCAAATGGTAATGGGAAGTATTGCAATCACCGTACGAAGGATTTCTGGAACACCCGGCTTATGGGTGATCACGTAGTCTGATGCCATTTATGTAGGTAGGTATACGTTCCAGACAAATGTATGTTTGTGTCAAGCTGGGTTCACATGGTCGCGTAAACGCTCAAAAGCTCAAAAGCGTAATCGACGTAGGTGGCGAGGGTGGGAGGCGCGTAAAAGCTGAAAACGCGAGTGTTGGTTCACATGGAGGCGTAACGCTAACGTGCGCAAGAGGCGCCTCGGGAGAACTGTCAAGCTGTTGTTTTCCCGCGTTGTTTTGTCTTTCGAGTCTTTCGTCCGGAAGATGTGGGAGATCAGCTGTGACGCATCCGCCATTTTGGATGGGGCCCTGCGCGGGGGGTCTACTGCACACGCTTTACGGCGCGTAAACGCTCAAAATATCTAAACTTCCAATACGCTACAGTCACCTCCAAAAGTGAACTCGGCGTTGACGCTTCCCCCCCCCATCAACTAGGCGGTAGCTAATCAGGAGGCTTTACGCTTTACGCTTTTGAGCGTTTACGCGACCATGTGAACCCAGCTTGAGTGTAAGCTGTAGGGTGTCCTGTGAAGCTAGGTTCACATGGAGACGCATTCCTGGACGGCAGTCCAGCACGACTGTGCGTTCTGCAATTCTATTGGCCAACGCAAAATGGATTATTGCAACGCAGTGCCTTGGATACTATATCGAAATCTCCAGATATTTTCCGCTGTCGGATCCATTGCCGTATCTGCGCAGAGGTTGCTGCGCACACCTCTCTTGTTTGGTTGTTCAGCCATATTGAAATTCGACATGATGTGGTTGATTTTGTGGTTTTGAGTTCGAGCAACTGTTTGTTTTTTGCAATTGCGTTTTGTTATGATTCCGCTGACATGTGAACGCCTCTGTGGTAAAAATTCCGGCAAATGCGTTGCCGTGCCGGATTGCCGTCCGGAATTGCGTCTCCATGTGAACCTAGCCTAACAAGCTTAAAGCATCGACATCTCAACGTCATAAGCTAGGTTCACATGGAGACGCAATTCCAGACGGCAATCCGGCACAGTTATGCATTTGCCGGAATTTTTGCCGCAGAGGCGTTCAAATGGCAGCGGAATCATAACAAAACGCAATCGCAAAAAACAAACAGTTGCTCGAACTCGAAACCGCAAAATCAACCACATATGTCGAATTTCAATATGGCTGAACAACCAAACAAGAGAGGTGTGCGCAGTAACCTCTGCGCAGATATGGCAACGGATCCGGCAGCGGAAAATATCTGGAGATTTTGATTTAGTATCCAAGGCACACCGTTGCAATAATCCATTTTGCGTTGGCCAATAGAATTGCAGAACGCATAGCCTTGCCGGACTACCGTCCGGAATTGCGTCTCCATGTGAACCTAGCTTTACTAATGACAACAATGTCATCCGTCAAGAGGTTGAATTACTACTGGTTCCTACAGCGACGGCAGGTAGATAAATATGTACCTACAAACTTCCATACATTTGTTTGGTCTTGGATTAGGTAGGCACCTATCAATTGGGTTCCCAAGACAACTTTTTTAGATTATAGCAGTACCTTCTTATCACCCTTTAGGTTGGGTAAGGTAAAATTGAGTACTTACTAATAAATTTGTCGATCAGGGATTGTATGTTCAAATTTTATTGCATTTTCTCAGGTCGAGAACGTAACATTGGCGCAGAGATCCTCGTCAGTTGAGTTCACTCATACATCAATTGCGATGGTAATTTACTCTTGAAGTCGGAGGTTATGTTTTATTTAATTGTTTCAGTATTACCTAGTTAAATTTCTTTTTAGAAACATTCAAAAAATTTTTTGCAATTGGACAAGGAATAAATTTCACTCGTACTACCAAACCACCAACTTACATTTACTAAACTGCCAACGAACATTTTTCATATAGTTTTTATCCATCCAGATTAAACACCTTTTTACTCCTAACGTTCTGGATATTCATTTGAATAACCAGAATGGTGTTGAAGGACGTTGGACATTACGTGCTTATTGTTTCGATTTGATAAAACTTGATTTTTATCTTTTCTCTCGCAAAACCTTTTATCTTTCCCTAGCCTGTAAGTAGTATTTTCAGTAATTTGCAGCAGTGTTACACCTTCAAAACCGTGGTTAGACCATTGCAATGGCTTATATTCTTCGAAATTCTACAAGAGACCGAAACATTTTTTGCATCTCCTTTTATCTTGCAGTCTTTGTAATGATGTAATAAAATGCCCAATATATCTCTGATTAGTGATAACAAATTACTGAGCGAGGGAGATAGGTTTTATTGTCGAGTCAGAAAATCATTCGTGTGAAACGCGCTAGATTATACGTGGCACAGTTCGGTTTCCTCTCAACTATACATTCTTGATTTTTGGCTCTAATTACCAGCTTAATAATAGTTATAATGAATGATATTGGAAGTTACCATGATGATGCTAGTGTTTGATGGTTTGTGAGTTCCTATACCAGATCTAGGTTTTATAGGCGCTTAGTTTTGTTTTATTACACTATCATGTTGCTATCGGAGTGAAAGGATTTTTTTCTACCAAGAAGTCGGATGAGCCCGAATGTTCCAACGAAAAGGCAAGGACCTTATTCAGAAGATTACATACAAAATGAAACCCGAAAACCCCGATTTTGGTTATCAAACGTTCAACCAATTATCCAACGTAGTTCTTATAGAAAATTGCTGGTTCTAAAGGCTCAACTGTACCCCATAACCCATGTTATGAATTATTTCAACCGGTTTCTATCGAGAACTGTCATGAGCCCCGGGGCCATCAAATTTTATAGACAATCTGTCAATTAACTGCTATCTGTTTTCCACTCTTTGATCAAGTAACAGTCCATACAGGGTAGTCTTGTAAGATCTCGTACCTATTGCCTATTTGGTGGTCACAAAATCGTACTGGGAACAATGGCGGAAGATGGGAGTTTTAAGCTAATTTGGGTAGAAAAATGTTTATATGGATTCATTAACAACCTAACATTTACATGATATATGGTAGAGATAACACTAGGACAGAGATAACACATATACCTACCTAACTAACTAAAATTATTCGAAATCTAATGTTTACTTTCGCTTCAGATGTGATGGGAGTGAGATGCGGCGGAACCACTTGGCTGCGATTCTGGTCGTATCAGTTTTCACATGGGTAGTCATCATTTACATGGTCTTATATGACCGTCCTCATCATTCGTCGGTAAGTTCAGTGAGTTTGAATAATATTAGCTTTGAGTTATTAGCTTTTTGTTGGACTGAAATTTTAACCCAACAGTGAAGGTTATAAGGTGGATGCCATTGCTGTTACGCCTGACGGGTCTGCAGTGGGATGTCCTAATGGGGTATGTGCTTGGGCCACAAAAGCGGTTTATACTATTTTAAAAAAACGCTGCAAAGTCCTTGTCACATGGGTTTATTATTCTACTGGACATACCTACAGAAATTCTGGCTGTTCATTTATTGTTACTTTCATGTAACTTTCATGTAAAATAATTTAAATGGCTATTTCTGATGGTTTCCATCAATTTTGGCCCCCAAAATTTGAATTAGGTACGCTCCTTTTTTTTCTTTTTTCAAATTATCTTTGGTCATTGGTAGCGCCATTTAATCGTCTTGATCCACGTGGTGACACTTTTCCTAATGTTATTCTACAAATTGATGGTGATTTCAGACGATTCTGCAGGTTTTTGACTCATAAAAACGCTGCAAAGTCCTTGTCACATGGGTTTATTATTCTACTGGACTTACCTACAGAAACGTTGGCTGTTTATTTATTGTTTCTTTCATATAAAATAATTTAAATAGCTATCTCTGGTGGTTTCCACCGATTTCGGCCCCCAAAACACGAATTAGGTACGCTCCTTTTTTTTTTCTTCAAATTATCTTTGATCATTGATAGTACCATTTAATCGTCTTGATCCACCTCTTGATACTTTTTCTAGTGTTATTCTACAAATTGATGGTGATTTCAGACGATTTTCCAGGTTTTTGACTTATAAAAAATCAATTTTGGGAGCTGAACATCTGGTACAACCTCAATTTTCCACTCTTTGGTCAAAATCGACTTCATATTCGGTCTTCTCGTCCCCAAAGACATGAAAAACGATACCTCAAAAGCTCATTTTACTAACATGTTGCTAAAACGCAAAAAGTACCTATTTTTACACACATTTTCACTCATAACACCCCTGGGTATATTCCGATCGGGTTGAAAAGTTTCGGGACACAACTAGGGCCCAAATGGAGCATGTGTGCGAAAGAACGACTTTTTTAGACCGAAAATGAAGCCTGTACACGTGATACGGCGTACGGCGTACGGCGGACGGACATTGCATTTTTTGAATCTACGCACCTTGAAACGGAAAAGAAAAAAGTTTGAGGGGGTGTTATAAAAATTTTTTGCTGAGCGAATACATAGGTGTATTATTCACAGAATAATAAACCAAAAATCAATTTTGGGAGCTGAACATCTGGTACAACCTCAATTTTCCACTCCTTCATATTCAGTCTTCTCGTCCCCAAAAACATGGACAACGATACCTCAAAAGCTCATTTTACGAACATGTTACTAAAACACAAAAAGTACCTATTTTTACACACATTTTCACTCATAACACCCCTGGGTATATTCCGATCGGGCTGAAAAGTTTCGGGACACAACTAGGGCCCAAATGGAGCATGTGTGCGAAAGAACCAATTTTTTAGACCGAAAATAAAGCCTGTACACGTGATACGGCGTACGGCGTACGGCGGACGGTGGACGGACATTGCATTTTTGGAATCTACGCACCTTGAAACGGAAAAGAAAAAATTTTGAGGGGGTGTTATAAAAATTGTTTGCTGAGCGACCTGAGAACTTTGTCACCAACTGCACTGTCCTACAATAAGTAGTTTTTCCATGATTTTTCAAAGTTTCTACCAATTCTGACGTCACAGTGGGCGTGGGTGGAGTGGTGGGGGGCTCCCGCCCAGGCGAGAGGGGTTAAATGTCGTCTGGAGTGGTTGAAACTTTGAAAATCATAGAAAAACAACTTGGACTTATAGCAGGACAGTACGGTTGGTGGCAAAATTCTCAGTGTGTAATGTTGGGTGGAGATGAGTAAGTTGACAGAAATTATTTGTGGCTTTGCCCTGTGAGAGCAGCAGCTGCTGACGGATTTATTCCTGTGGAGGGAAAAGTGTGGATGCAAGATGGCCTGCCGATAACAGCTTGATCACAGATGGTCTCCTAACAGTCATTATGAACTAACTTCAGAGGCGATTCGTATAATCCATTGATACCAGACTTGATGTTTATTCTATTTTCAGGTCATATCTCCCGAAGCTGGGTATAATCTTGGGAAATTGGAAACTCAAATTAAAGAGGAATTCAAGGCCAATGCTCAGCTGCTATCTGACGTCCAGAAAGTGCTTGAATCACAGAGTAAGAACTTTGTCAATAATAAAGTTTAAATTTTGCCTAAAGTTGAGTCAACCCGAGCCAACATTTGCCATATTCTAAACTCGTAAGCATCTGTCTTCCGGGAAAACGATTTTGGTTTTGTGTCAGCTTTGAGTTCTTCAGCCTTAGGTCTTGTTTCATGTGTTGCTTTATAGATGAATGCTTGTACAATTGTGGTTCAATATCAATGTATTTTTAATAAGCAAATCAACAATTTCGTTTCTGACAAAAATAACTTATTTTTGTCGTATTATTTCTGACAAAATTTATCAAAGTTTACCTATCTGACAAAATTTGAAATGTTTATTTCTGACAGAATTGATCAAAGTTTATCTGACAAAGTAAATCAACAATTTCGTTTCTGACAAAAATAAATATTTTATTTTTGTCGTATTATTTATTTCTTACAAAACTAGTTTTGTCGTATTATTTCTGACAACGTATTATTTCTGATAAAAATAAATGAATAACGAAATCCTGCTAGGAAGACTGTCGTTGCAAAGGTTAGTGATTTCAACAACATCATTCGTTTATAATCAAGGGTTGAATAACTATTGGTTTTCGAGCAAACCACTGTTCCTCACAATCTTTTCTTGCAGAATAGACGGGGGAAACAATTTTACGGACGTTTCATTTTTTGCAGAGGAAAATAATCGAGTTTTAGAGGAAGAGAGAGCTGTGCAAGATGAGGAAGAAAGGAAGGAAGATGAAAGAAGACTCCAGGTAGGCCTTGAATGGATTTAAAACAAATAATATTGGTTTGTATCTTCAACAAGATGAAGCAGTAGCGTTATTTAGGTGGATATTTCATTTTTCAGAGTGCAGGAGAAATAACAAAGCATTCTTAGATCATAATGGTTATGGGATTATTATCATTATCAACAAAATTAATTAATAAATTACGATTTATTGCGAATCGACAAAAAATTAACAGAAATATGCGTGAACAACGTATTCAAGTAGGCACCTACTTTATTAAATATAAATTGTTATATATTAATAACCAAGTTATAACTTGGGAGAAAAAAACAACTGAATAATGTGTAACTAGTTTCCAAGTATTTTCAGAAAAAGCTTAATTTTGTATCCTATCAAATTAAATGTTCATAAATATCTCCTTCAGCAGTAACAAAATATTTCTTGCTGTCGTAAAATGAACGTTGATCGCTTGCACAGCTGAATGGTTGAACAGGCATTGTGAATTTGTAATAAATAGCCACCCATTCTACGTTGATAATTATTTTCTCTCCTCGATAAATACCAGGTTCTGAGAATGCTTTGTTATTTCAGCTGTTGCGTAACCAAAAAACACTATGTACCTACTGTTTCGAAGAAAGTAGGCCGTATTGTTTGGGGGGGGGGGGGGGGGTGCATTTTTTTAAAAACATTTTCTGACCTTGGCTACAAGATGAAAAAATTTAGTGGCAAACGAAAGGATGGAAAAGGAATAATAGGTCAGATTAGAGTTTGTGAGGGTCAAAAAATCTCTTGGAAAAATAATTAATTAAATTCTATACCAAACAGGTGCAGAATAGAACTCGAAACAGATACGAGTAGATCGACTATTTCAACTGTTGAAAATATTTTTCTTACAAAATGGGTCGAATTCGAGTTTATTTGAGTCACAAATTGCTAAAACTCACTAACTTCTCACTTTCAAATTTCAGCATCATAGGCTGTTGAAGAGGAAAGATATTAGCCTCAGGACAGCAGATATTAGGAACAGTTATAGAAGCCCGCTAACTATTGCTGTCCTACCTCACCCGACGTTTAAAAAAAAATCTGCTACAGCAGTGCTAAGTTTTTCTGGCCTCTCTAATAGGGATGGGTAGAATACATCATAACTGTTACGAAATCTTGGTTATTGAAAAAATAAAAATAATAATAACGTAGTCGCTACTTCAAGTCCACAACAGTTGTACCGCAACGGAAGTACAGATCGTATCAACAAAACGCTGCAAAGTCCCTGTCACACGGGTTTATATTCTACTGGACATACCTACAGAAATGTCGGCTGTTCATTTATTGTTTCTTACATGTGCAATAATTGGAATAGCTATTTTTTATGGTTTCGACCAATTTTGTCCCCCAAAAACACGAATAATTAGGGCCCTCAATTTTTTTTTTTTACAAATTATCTTTGATCATTGATAGTGCCATTTAATTGTCTTGATTCATCTGTTGATACAAATGATGACGGCGCGATGGTAATTTCAAATAATTTCCCAGATTTTTGACTAATAAAAAATGAATTTTGGGACATGAACCTTCGTTAAAACCTCAAAATCACTCTTTGGTCAGAATCAACTTCATATTCGGTCTTCTCGCTCCAAAAAACATGGAAAACGACACCTCACGAGCTCTTGTTCACTAAAACCCTTGAAAAACCCTATTTTAACACCTGTTTTTCCCTCATAGCACCCCTGGGTGTATTCCGAGCGGGCTGAAGAGCTTCGGAGCACAACTAAGACCCAAATATGTTCCCAAATGGGGACGAAAACTGTGTGCTGAAGAACTACGATTTTAGACCAAAATTAACATAAAATTGAAACTTCGTTAGAAACTCAATTTTCCAATCTTTGGTAAAAATCGACTGAATATTCGGTCTCCTCGTCCTAAAAAACATGGAAAACGATACCTCAGAAGCTCATGTTGTTAAAACACCAAAAAGCTCTATTTTTACACCCATTTTTCACTCATAACACCCTTGGGTATATTCCGATCGGGCTGCAAAGTGTCGGGACACAACTAGAGCCCAAATGGAGTAGGTGTGCGAAACTACGAATTTTTTAAATAGACAGTGAAGCTGATATGCATGATGATACGGTGTATGGTGGACGGACGCATTTTTGGAATCCACGCACCTTGAAACGCAAAAGAAAAAATTTTGAGGGGGTGTTATACAAATTCTTTGCTGAGCGAATACATAGGTGTATTATTCACAGAATAATAAACCAAAACGCAAAAGAATCCTTCACCATGGTAACATCCTAACATCTAGGGAATTGTTTTTAACCTTTGAAACGCTCGTAGTAGTTATCTGTTATTTTTGTAATCTTTGTGTTTCAAGGTTCCATCTGTTAACAAGGTAACCATGAAACCGAACAACCTCAACCAATTCGATTCTCGCATTCCTCCATGCTACTAAATTTGGAGCGCAACATTCATTTTAAACTGTTACGGTTTTTGGAAATAACAGTTGTTCGCATTACAAAAGTAACGGAAACACCCATCTCTAGTCTCTAATTGTGCTGGCGTTCCCAAGGAGCTGTGCTTGGCCCTTTTTTATTCTCCCTATGTATCAAATGACATCCCTTCTATCCTACGAGACTGTCATTTCCATCTCTGCTGATGGCTTTATTGATAACTCGATACAGTTCATTTTTTTCAGCTAATTAGGTAGTTTTAAAAACTCATCACATTTTGGGAAGGATACCTTTACACGCCGGACATTACACTGCAGTCTTATTTACATAGCCACATCATTTCAGTTGAATTAGTAACGAATTTTGGTCTTACAAATTTTTGACTGACCTCCAACCTAAACACGGAGATCGGTCTTTGCTAAATCTTATTCGGTTTTGCTATGGTTTTTAGGCGGCTTCTGGTCCAGAGGTTGTAGCTGTTTTGGTTTTCTCTTGCTCCCGAGTAACCGTCACGCGCTGTCTGGATCAACTTATCAAGTACCGACCCAACCCCGAAAGATTTCCTATCATCGTTTCTCAAGACTGTCAACATCAAGCCACCTCTGATGCCATCGATGCTTATGCTGAACAAGTTTATCATATCAATGTAAGTTGTTGGTTTATCAGTGCACATGAGTGGAGAATAAGGTTAGCCAGCCGTCACTGGGGCAATATGTACTGCTGGGTAAATGAGCCCAAGGATCACAACGAATATTCACTGAGGTGATTTGAATCCTATTAAGCCGGTTTATAAATGATTTATCTTACTTCTAATTAATTCATAGTACGTTCATTTTGTTTCAGCAACCGGATCAAAGCGAGATCTTTGTTCCTCCAAAAGAAAAAAAATTCCGGGGATACTTCAAGATAGCAAGGCACTACGGCTGGGCCTTGAATCAAACATTTTTTGTTTACAATTTTTCGACTGCAATTATTATTGAAGGTAAGTATGCTAATTGGTCTTCTGGCCGTCTCAAATAGTTGTTTTAGGACCGTGCAGAAAAAAGCTCGTCTCAGCAGCCCGAGCTGCTCCCGCTAGAGCCCCCTACCACTTACGTAATTTGGAGCAGTCCCTTCTCTCTGTTTCTTATCTGCTTGCTGTTGTCATTTTCAGTGGGGCTCTGGATTAATTAGTTCGTCAGTATTATCACATGCCCCATTGCCTTGTATTCAGAACAGTTCATCATCATTTTATTTGTCCAACCATTCACTTCGCCCAGTTTTGTGTGTTCATTTTTTTGTGAATTTTCCAGACGATCTTGACGTGTCTCCGGACATATTTTCATACTTTTCATCAACTCTACCTCTCCTCCGCCAAGATCCTACGCTTTGGTGCGTTTCTGCATGGAATGACAATGGGAAATTTGATCTAGTCGACGTCGATTCTCCTGAACTGTTGCACAGAACTGATTTTTTCCCCGGACTAGGGTGGATGGTTACTAAAGATATGTGGAAAGAGCTCTCTGTGAAATGGCCTGCTAGGTTAGTTGATTTGGAGTTGGACAAAATCTGGTACTATACTTATTTGGACAAATTGACCTGCCAAGTGTTTTGGAATGATGGCAAAATTTAAGAACCTGAAGCATTGGGTTTATTCATTGCCTAGAGTTAAAATTTGAAGAAGAAAAAAATTGTGTCTAGTTCTTGTAATTTGTACTCCTGTGTAATTTATTTATTTTGTTATTTTTTATTTTTTTTTTAGCTATTGGGATGACTGGATTAGGCAACCAGAGCAACGGAAAGGCCGAGCGTGCATCAGGCCAGAGGTCTCGAGGACGAGGACATTCGGGAAAATTGGCGTCAGCAAGTAAGGCTTCTTAGTTTTTGATTGTCGGGACGATTTTTCTGATTTCGCTTCTCACTATATTATTCTTCATGTTGCAGCGGTCTATTCTATGAGAAACACTTGAAGTATATTCATCTAAACGATAGATTTGTGGACTTCAAAACTAAAAACTTATCCTATTTACTGAAGGTATGTTATGGTGTGCGCCTAAAAATCTAAGCTCCACAACCTTATAATCAATCTTAAGTGTAAATGACATCAAGAGCTATTGCTATTTTTGCAGGCTTAGAATCGCCATTTTTGCCTGGCAAGTGAAAGCAGTTTGGATGCTAGTGTAGGATGCATTTTGTGGTGAAGTTCCCATTGGTTGATTGAGACCTAACAGCAGTTGAAACACACCTAGATGATGTTGATTGAACTTGTTAGGTTCGTTGATCAAAGTTCGTTGAGTAGTTCATAACTTTTTAGTACAGTATTTGCTTTTCTACTTCCAGTTGGAAAGAGGATAAGCTTGCTACGTGTCAAAATTAAACACTGGAATACCGTCACTACCATCCATGCTCTTCCATTTGCCAGGTGACAGTCACACATCAGTCAACAGTGTTGACGATTTAGCAGTTTGATATTCTGTTCTTTTGCTCCCAGGACAACTATGATGCCGCTTTTGTGAAAACTGTTTACGATAGCCCAGTTGTCTCACATCAAGAACTCAGGTCCAATAACATTATTGCTGAAGGCCCTGTTAGGATTGCCTACGAGTCAAGAACTAAGTACAAAATTGCTGCCAGATCTTTAGGCCTGATGGACGACTTCCGGGTAGGTGAAGACGGAGCTTACTATAAATGATTTAATTGTTATATAATATATGCAGCCTGAATGTTCCCTCATTGTTACTGCATTTAATCACCACTTGAATGCGGGATAACGTGTTTTCCTTTCTCGTTATATTTTAGAGTGGCGTTCCAAGAACAGGATACCGAGGGGTTGTGAGCATCTTCTACAAGGGCCGACGTGTCTACTTGGCTCCAATGCTTCAGTGGAAAGGATACGACATCTCGTGGAGCTAGCGATAACTTCTTAGCGGTACAAACGTTTTAAATCAAAAGAAATATCCACCTGACAGCTGCCGGTGGCTCGTTTGTGTACAGTGTTTGACAAGCAACTCAAAACCCTTGTCAATAGAAATGCTTTTCCCCACTCATTGTCTAAGTATGTGAAAACGCCTCCTTATTATTCTAACATATTATGACATGGGAAAACCTGTGAGGTTGATTTTGCCATTTTGAAAAGCTTCACAGATGTGACATGTACGTTCTCTCTTAACCTTAATTTCCAATCATTTTGTTTGTTTTTTGGTGTGTCATGTTTTGCTTTTTTGAAAGTGTGATTTAGGACCCAGTTTTTTCAATCAAGTATCATCTGGTAGCGGCAGATTCGGAAGAGTGAAACGAAGTTCCTTTTGTGGGAGACCTCAGTGGCCTCTCAAAGCTCTGCGCGACTCGCGGTTCCGGAGACTCCACTAAGCGCCTTCAGGAGAAATCCTCGGCAGTCAGCCAGAAAGGCACTGTCCTCAGCTCAGGAGATTGTTGAAAAAGAAAATGGATTCAGTTAGACCACCTGGAGGATCGGCCATAAAGAAAATGAAACGCGACCCAGACGAAAAAATATATGGCTGTACTCTGGGTTTGTCATACAAAAAAATCTGGCAAATCTCCTATTATGCCAAAACAGAACAAAGCTAGGTGAAGCTTTTACAGACCCAGAAACCAGGCCTTTGGGAAAGGAGTCGATGTCATCTTCATGGGCTTCTTGTTATTAGAAACAGCAGTGGTGGTTTTCAATAGAATTAAGAAACCACATTATAATTTGTGAGGAGGCTTTGGTTGGGTTGCATGGTTTCTCCCGAGTGTTCAAGCCTCTCAAGTTGGGCTGCTTGGTGGACTACAAACTCGCCGTGAGGAGCTTTCCTCTGTCAGGTTTTTCTTGATAGCCCATCAGTTGGTTGTTGAGCAACAGATCTGATTAGAATCCTATGCGCCTAGTCCATCATCCTACTAATGTTATAAAATAGGATATAAACATGAGTGTCTATAATTTATAGGTATTTATTTAATAAATTCAAAATAGTCTCAGTCAGGATTCACAACATGCATTTGTTCACTTTAATTTCACCTCCCAGTGGATGGGAAAACACATTATGTATAGTTTCTTACGCCCTGATTGAGACGAGCGTCTGGGACAGACTAGCAGCCAGCCAATCAGAAGTGTGAATGGGCTCAGCATGACCTTGAAAAGTATGGCTGAACTTTTTGAGTGGTCCTGGTAAGAGAGTCTAAGGAGTGTTTTTCTTGTCAGAGCAGGCTGGCCAGCCAAAACTCCCTTGACCCAGGCGCTAGTTTGATTAGGGCATTAGAAAGCTCAAGCCCAAGTTTGAAAGTCAAATTTCTGCATGACAGAAGGAATTCAGTGTGAAAAAGTTGTGCAGTAGCCATTCATGCAGGATTCGGCAAATATGTGGAGATTCTAATATAATATCCATGCAAGAGCCAGATTCTGTTTGTGCTGGCCAATGGGAACGTTGTGGCACTAAATTTAGGGCCTTGCGAATCTAGCTTTGTAATTAGGGCATTAGAAAGCTCAAGCCCAAGTTTGAAAGTCAAATTTCTTCATGGCAGAAGGAATTCAATGCGAAAAAGTTGTGCATTAACCATTCATGCAGGATTCGGCAAATATATGGAGATTCTAATATAATATCCATGCATGAGCCATTCTATTTATGCTGGCCAATGGGAGCGTTATGGTTCTAAATTTAGAGCCTTGCGAATCTAGCTTTGTACCCTTATGCCTAAGGATTGTTGAAATTGTGGCTCAAGTAACTTGTTTGGTCTGAGTATGTTTGACCAAACCGTGTCATCACCCAACAACAGCTCACCAAGCTTATTATACTGTTATTGAATGTTACCAAGCATGTAGTAACCTTCACTTCCCCGAGCGAATATGCGTGCATTGGCTCTGAACTGTGAACTAAAGAGTACCTACAAGAGCAGTTGAGGTGAAAAGCTCAGCTTAGTTCAATCCTGAAATACGGGCCGAGAGTCCCTTGGTGCTTCGAGTTCATTGATACTTGTTGCCAGACACATCACAATTTTGTGCCATGTCATATTAAAACTACTTTCATTGTCTACATGAAAATTGGACCCGAAAATCATTTTCCTCAAATTATATATCGACGCTGGGCGAGAGAACCTGTAACTCCATTTTTTGCCAAAGTGAGGTATTTCTAGTGAACTTATTTGGGGGTTTTCTGGCGATTCTGACGCTCATGGAGGTGAAAAGTAAACTAAAAATAATTTTTTCTAGTAGGTATTTAAGTTGTTCCACACCTCCAAAGGTGGAACAAAATGGTTGGATGTTCCGAGCAAGAAATGATCCCATATCTCCTGTACATCAGTTCCTGAGACGGGAATTTCCCCGTTTTAACATGATAGTCGCCAGAAAAATTGTTATTTTTTCAATTTATTCATATTTACTTATATTTGAGCACACAGTAGGCCGATTCCCATACAAATGGAACAGTTATTATTTGGGATATAATCAGTTTTCTAGTGAACTCTGAGATAGGGTTTGTCACAGTGATTTTCAATGGGGTTTTCATGCCACGTCAAAACTTTTTATCAATAATTTGAAATGTTCATCGCGTCCATGAATCAACATGGAGACTGTGAATGAAGCATAATTTATTGAATCATGTATGATAAACCAATATACGAAGTAATTGGATGGATGACAGGACTGATATTTGTACGGATTTGACGCGCTCAGTTGGTTGTATTCGTTATTTTTGCACACCTGTAAAGAAGCGTTTTTGGAGTTAAGGGGTGTCTCTCGCCTACCGGCGATGCGGTTTGCCTACTTATTTATCTGCAACAAATTGGGATATTTTGCTGAATAAAAGCTTTATTATAGTGACGGTATAAAATATATAAAAAATTAAAAAAATTTAAAAAAACGAGGCGTTGTGCTGGAGTGGTCATGGATACTGCAATCCCAGTGAAGCTGAATTTTAATAAAAAATAAAACGTCCAGCCCAGCCCAGTTGTCAGTGATAGAACTGTGGATTCATATCGTGCATGGTTTTATGAAATCGAGTTTGTTTTTCTGACCCAAGAAAAGGAGGTTATTTTGGATACTTGTTTATAGGTTCTTTTTATTGAAAATATATTGATGATGTACATAGAAAGTAGCTGCTTGGTGTCTAGTACTAATATTTGGATCTACAGTCGTTCACTAATGATCTGAAACTCAGCTTGAGAGTTCATGTTCCCAGCCTTCTACAATGGGCTTCAATTTTGATGAATTTCATATGGAGACAAACCCTCCTCAATGGAGACAAAGTTTCTCCTCATTATTGCCTTTATATTGTACGGCTGTGGGCAATGCAAGGGTATTGTGGTGTACCTACTGGACAGTGGACCTTCACGGAAGGGTTAACCACACAGAAAATAATGAACAGTTGTGTATCAACTGCAATTTAATTTATTACGTTATACAAAAAAAATCTGACCTCTAATTTATTTACAGCCAAAATGAGAAACGTTATTATATTATGCTTGTCCTAGGACTGAAAATAATTATGTTCTCAACCACAGCCCGCCAAACCTACTTGCTACAATATTTCAAAGTACGGGTTATTCCCCCCCCCTCCCTCCCCACCAAGAAACAAAAAGTTCCAGTTATGCAGCATGACCGTATGGTCCAATTCTCTAATTCCCATCCCATAAAATTGTTGTTGATTTAATTAAAATAGCAACTGTTGGTAGTTTTTACCAATCAAACAATTTTTGACCCACAAACTAAATTTGAGACACTTCATCCATATTTTTTTTGCTTTTTTTTTAGTACTGAAATAGTCACTGACTCAATTCACCATTCTATACATTTTGTTATTTATGTTATGAATGTGTGGTATTACTAAATAATTTTTAGAATTTTTAGCCCCCAGTTCGTTGAAAATATTGTTGGTGTTTGAAATAGTCTTCCTGCCTCGAGTCACCACTCTATTCCACTCTTGGGATGTTTCGAGCCATTTTTACAGATTTCTGACCCACAAAAACTCCAATTCGACTAACTCGTCCTATTGTTAGGGTAACAGATATACTTGATAACTAAAATAGTATTGTCTGTCTTGAGTTACCATTCTACGAGTACCTACTAGGCATTGTTGATATCCAGGGATGCATCCAGAATGTTCGGAAACAGCAATTTAAAAAAAAATTCATGTGCTAAAAATGTTGGACCCTTCGCAATAGCTTATATTCATAGAAAATTCACCAACAGCACTAGGTATTGGTTATTTGGGTTCATAAAATAATATATTTTTATGTGTTTGTTCTATCACTGATATCACCTCCTTATTTACCTCTTGTTTCCGTTGGTCTGCGTTCGTATAGTTTTTTTTAAATGGATTCTGTGATATTATAGGATTATTTTTTTCAATTCATTTGTCACTATTGTTGACCGTCTTCCTTTTGTGTACCTAACTTTTTTGTTTAGTTAAAAAACGAGAAAAGGCATAAATTATTTGATAGCTCAGTTAATTACTGTTCATCTGACCTTGTTCAAAAATTATTTCCATCACGCCTAGAATTATAAGTAAGGCCTTACACATGGCATGTCTTCGTTGATTAAATCCCACCCCTCTCAGCCTCTGCAATATTGTTGAGATATTTATTTTTAATAATTCATTAGGTACTATGCATAATTACCATTGGTGTAAATATTCATCATATGCTGTAGATTAATGTGTACCTATATGGTTATTGACTTCATTTGTAATAAAACTGTGATGAATTGAAGTTCTTTTTGTTTCATTCACATCAGAAAATCTCGATTTTTAAACGTTATGAATTTTTAAGTTTGGGTGGAGTTAGTGAACACTTATAGTCCAGTCAATGAATGCCCAAAAAGGGGTTATAGAGTGCGTCGGAGGGAAGGATAGAATTTGGGAATTTGTTTTGAGTTGTAAGAAAGTAAAGCAGGGTTCACATCCATCCGGAAAGCTATCCGGAAAGTGCGTACGAGCAGCTGATTGGTTGGGCATCAGCTGGGGAGGGGGAATATTCTTTCCGGAGAAGCACTTTTGAAGCGAACTGTAAAGCAGGGTTCACATCCATCCGGAGCCGTCTGGAAATACGGATAGGGGAAGCTAGTGAAAAGCAGTGGAAGGGATGGAGGGGAATCGCGGAAGTTGGGAAGGCGTTCATAACCATCCGGAATTTTGGCTGACAACTCGTTTCCCGCGCTTCCTCCCACAGCTGTTTCGGTTGCCGACGCCATTCTGTATGCGCAGTAGTGAACTGCGCAGATGCGGAGCGGAAAATATCTGAAAAATCAGATGCGTACAGTTCGCTTCAAAAGTGCTTCTCCGGAAAGAATATTCCCCCCTCCCCAGCTGATGTCCAACCAATCAGCTGCTCGTACGCACTTTCCGGATGGATGTGAACCCTGCTTAAGCATCAGATTTTTCAGATATTTTCCGCTCCGCATCTGCGCAGTTCACTACTGCGCATACGGAATGGCGTCGGCAACCGAAACAGCTGTGGGAGGAAGCGCGGGAAACGAGTTGTCAGCCAAAATTCCGGATGGTTATGAACGCCTTCCCAACTTCCACGATTCCCCTCCATCCCCTCCACTGCTTTTCATTAGCTTCCCCTATCCCTATTTCCAGACGGCTCCGGATGGATGTGAACCCTGCTTTAGTTCGGTTAGGGAAGAATTACGGTTTTGCCGGGGATTAATCTCCCCAGCAAAATTGGAGCTGTTGTAATTTTCCCAAGAGTTTGTCTCAGTTTTTTTCTATAACCATGATATGTTTCAAGATACCTATCGGCCCAAGAAAACTGCGAAATGTGGGGGGGGGGGGGATTTCGACCTACGTTTTTCGTCAAACCATCTCAGCCCTTTCGTTTTACAGTAAGCGTCCTCCGAGATAAATTTTTAGATCATTAAATTTCCTTCAAAATGTTATATAACCACTTATGAACTGGGTCATTTTATCCAAAGAAATGTCGACTCAATCAAAATCTTTTGAACATTTGATGAAGCACCATAATTTGGGTTTTCTTTTATGTAAGTAGATGTTTTCAAGTGTTGGACAGTGTAGGCGGAGTTGGAAGTCTAATTTAGGATAATTTCTGAGCGCAGTCAGAACATATAACGCGCTCACCAACAAGAAATAATTTTGTTCACTAAATGAATGGCCACTTGTTGAACACTATCTGTGCAACGGTAGGTGTACCTACTACAGACGAGGTAGTTTCAAGTATGTTCAAGTGTGCATGTTGTTTGTGTGTTTACTTATATATCCGCAATAAATCGCTTGTGCGCTCCCCACCTCATTATTATTAGGGAGTATTTTCTTTCTGAAACACGCAAAGCCTCAGATTGATTTTCCCATCATCGACCATTTTTCCTGTATTCAGTGTCGAATCAGCTTATCCCTGATCAACTTTTCCCAGAGGTGCAAGCAAAATGTTCAAGAAATCAATCATTAATACGGAGTTTCTCTTAATGTTGGCATTTTATTTTTCATTGCTTACGCTAGCCTTGCCCATCTATCACACCAAACCAATGAAAAACATACGTAAGTGTAATATGTACAATATTTCACATCTCACTGTTCTTAAGTTGTTGAATTTCAAATTGTATGCGATAGACTGAAAAGAAAAAATAACAGGGGACTACCATAGCCAACTTTGGAGACAACTTTTGCCAAATCAATCAGACCCCATAATTCTCCAAATTGGTCCCCACTGGGCATACTCAACACAGACACCCTGGCAAATCACACTACAGTTCCCAGGGCTCTTCATGTGGGCACAGGTTGTGGCCCATGACATCTACCTACTTCAAAATATCACTACATTTTGCTAGCGATTTTAGAGCCATCGGCTCGACGAAGTTTATTGTAATTCGTGTAATAATAGTAGGTAATTCATGGAAAATTCATCAAAATCATGCAAATTGTAAGGTAAAAAAGTCAAGTTTTGATAGTGATGTAATCTGGGTGGAAATTGTTTACTATGTTCGTAGAGGCGAGAACCTTGTACAGATGTTACGAACACACTTGCATACATTGGTCTGAAACATTTTTGTTATAATAATTATGGTATCAGATTGTGCGAACACTCATAAACTGGGTGAGTCCTAGAAATTCGTTTTCAGTGTGACTGCTTTCGGGTTGGGTAAGGAAAATAAAAAGACTGTTTCACTAGACTAAAATTGTTTTCCTCCAAAGCTGGGTGAAATCTGAGTGTGTGTGCGTGGGTCAAAAATCGCTCATATGGTCATGCAACATCATCGTAAATTACGTAAATGGTTATTTACATAATTCATTATGTAAACACAACGAAATTTTGTAAATGTCTCGATAAAAATATTTGATTCCCCTTCTTTGAGGGTTTGGCAGCTAACGAATTATCTGAGGTATCTATAAGGATGAGGACACACATAGCTTTTATTTTCCGCGCGAACGGACTTCCAAGAACAACGCGCGCAGAGAAAAATCCGTCGCACGAACGCGACTAGGTGACACACAACGGCGTTTTTATCTTGCCGTCGCTCTTAGCAGGGAAGTGGAGGGATGAAGGTGGGCTATTGACCTTTCAAGCTTCAGCGTGAAATTCTGCCGCGTTTTTTTCCGTCGTCCGACAGGAATCCGGTGCGTGAAAAACCTGCCAAGGGGTGAAAAATCCGCTCTGCTCCACTACACGCCGATATGCGTTCCGTTCCATTTGACTGCACAGCTGTTAGGTTAGCCTAGGCTAGGGACACAAATCGCGATTCCAACGTGGGCATCCTTCCAAGAACTCCGCCCGCCTCACGCGCGGAACCTAACAGCTGTGCAGTCAAATGGAACGGAACACACATTGGCGTGTAGCGGAGCAGAGCGGATTTTTCACCCTTTGGCAGGTTTTTCACGTGCCCGCTCCGCGCCGGATTCCCGTCGGACGACGGAAAAAAACGCGGCGGAATTTCAGGCTAAAGTTTGAAAGGTCAATAGCCCACCTTCATCCCCTCCACTTCCCTGCTACGAGCGACGGCAGGATAAAAACGCTGTTGTGTGTCACATAGTCGCTTGCGTGCGACGGATTTTTCTCTGCGCGCGTTGTTTTTGGAAGTCCGTCCGCGCGGAAAATAAAAGCTGTGTGTCCCCAGCCTAAGGTGTGTATTCGGAATCAGCGTAAAATTCTCCAGAATAATACAGAGGAACATGGAGAAGCAGTGTAAGTAAAGGTACGTAGTTAGTTACCGTTGGAACTGACTTAATGAAATGTTCATTTTAGGGGAATTCAAGGTGTCCAAATGGAGATTCACTTGCGTTCTGTGTGCGCTCGTATGTGGAGGCGCCTTCATATACATTTCCTTCAGGCATCTGGAGAACTGCGTTGCAACATCAGACTGTTCGCAATCATACGTCACGATGATTGAGGCCAGCTACGCCTTCACCCTTTTGTTCATAGCTCTATTCGCTCTCCCCAACTCCCTATGTAACTTGCTCACCACAATGTCGTCAAACCTGGCCTCATCTCCTAGGGCCAACAAGGGATTTTTATTCAAAGTAACAATAAAATGTTTCTCTTTATATGTATTCATTATAATCGAACTTTTGAGAAAATCCGTCCTTGAAGGTTGTGTGAAGTCTCAACCAGCTACTCTCCTGACTGCATTTCACTACTACACTAAATGTTTGATTTATTCTTTTGACAACCTCCTACTCACTTTTCTCTTCCTCCTAGAAATACAATTTCACGTTTTAAACCGCCAACTAGTGCTTATCCGTTCAAAACGAAAATTCTCCCAAATACCAGCCTTAATCACTGACCATTGGCACACTGTCACCATATTACGTCAAGTTTCGGAATGTTTGGGGCAATTCTTTTTGGGGACTCTGGTGTACAAACAATTGCAGGTGGCCGGTATGATTTATTTCAACTTGCTGTCGAACTTACCGGATGACGGCAACGACCTGTACCAAATTCTAGACACTTTTCTCCCTATCTTCATACTGGCAACTATTTGCTTCGAATCGACGGAAGTACTGCTGCAGGTTAGCAATTTTCATTTCGATTAAATACTTATATCCTAACTAGATGCAAGAAAATTGAATTATTCAGTAGGTACGTAACTACTTACTGTAACATCTTTAAAGAAAATGAAGCTTAATAAATGGGGGTGCGAAGAACTCGTTATAGGACCACCGAGGTGTACGGTCTTGAGCAGATGGGTTAAAAACTAACGATTTATGGGCAAAACAGTAACTATGCAATTTAGTTTATACAGCCGGTTTTGCCGTAGTGAAATCATTAGTCGAGACATTCCAGAAAATGATTCCCGCGCAAAACTTGTAGAATTTCACTGTTTCAAGCTTCAGAATTATCTGTCACTTACCTAATTAGTTACCTACTATAACATTTTGGGTTTCTGCAAATCCATAATGTCAAAAGTGCTTTGGCACACAGAGCATCTTCAAACCCCTATTACTTTATAAGCATGTGTTCAAAGTTCTTATAGGTACGCACGTCTAGGTATATGAAACTCATTATACCGACTTGTTGCAGTGCCATAACTTTGGGCGTACTTTGCAAGGTTATATAACGCAGAAGGGCGTAGTATCCAGTGGTATGATCCACTACGACATGGTAATATTTGTTGTACAAATCCATTTCAGAGCCTTCTGTATCCTTCCCTAGGTTAACATTTTGTTATATCATGTAGGTACATAGGTACTCCATAAGATACCTGAACTTGGGTATAATGGCAAACCAAGATCAATTTCCGAAAACAAAAGCTTCGTTTGCACTGCTTTTTTCTGATGGTTAGCTCCTAGAAAACTGTAAGAAACCATCCATGACCCAATACTGTCTTGATAAGCGTTTGAGATTGATAATTTGATAATGGTTGGGAATCAAGAAGGCAGTGCATGGCCAGTTTCTCGTCCGCCTTACTGGAATGATGATCAGAAAACTGGTGTTGAATTGCCAGGAAAACACTACTAACAGCTGGTCATGGATACAAGACAGTCTGAAAAGAGTCAG